>NNCF01126598.1:21437-166516 GCA_002313205.1 Laupala kohalensis | reverse complement strand
GGGGGGGGGGGCACGTGATCGCCGCCACTGTAATTCAAGTAGGTAAAAAAATACACCATAATCAAATTAAATGCATTCTGTATTTTGTATATTTAAGAACGATGAAAACTGTCTTTAAATCGTAAAATTTGGACGAATAGTTAAGATTTTACAAGTGTTTTAGTTTTCCGAGCAGCCGCCGCCGTCTCGGGAGGACCAGACAAGCATTCGACTGGCGCGCTACCCGGCGTGAGGTGCTCGATTGAAGCAAACGTTTTATACTTGCCGTTTTCGACTATTCTAAAGTATGAACAAGAGTTAAAGTGAAACATAACAAAATCACGCGTGCGAAGCCGGGGCGGGTTGCTTGTGTTTATATTATGTTGTGCTTCGAGATGGTATTCGTGAAGTGGGAGCAAGGAGAATGTATAGCAGGTGACACTGAGTTTGGTTATGTCTTGATCACGTGTAAGAATTACGATTGTAATGAGTCCTGATTATTCTATTTTTCTCCCTGTATATTATTTTCTCGTTACATAAATATTTTTGTCAATTTCTTCTATCTTTCTAAAAATATGAACTGACCAGAAGAAACTAGCTGACCTCTTTATCTCAATTATTGGTATATATTGACATATTTGACAAACAACTGACAAACCGCCAACAAAAATTAATAATATTCACGCATACAAAGCCGCAGGCACTCAGCTAGTTTAAAATAGTTGTATAGCATGCTCAGGTGCATAGGAACATAAATTTTAAAGGTGGCGGTGGCTAAGTGCCAGTGGTAATAAAGTCATTTTCTTGCATCATATATTACATTTAGTAAAATACTTAAATAAATGTAGCAAATGTTATACTAGAGGATTGTTTACAGCTTGTTTTCGCAGCATCTTTCAACAAAACATGACTCTGCTGGCTTTGCCGAACGCATAAATCAAGTGGTGAAATGAGTCAAGTACTTCTCCTGGAACTTCAACTATTTTACGTTCGTGAATTGCCTGTTTTATGTTCATGAATCACCTGTAACAGCTTTTTTCTTGGTCGGTTTATGCATTACAGACAAATCCATTGAATTACAAAAGATGAAAAGAGGGTTCTCACCAAATATACTGCTCCATGGTTGACGGAATGTTACAATGGTTTCCTAGTCACCGGATTATTCAGTGGAGTGGAATGTAGTTTTAAAATGAAGGCCATTTAAACTCGAAAAATGGAAGTTAAGTTAAAAATAACTCCAGTTTTATGAAAATTTAAATAAGCGACCGAATATGAAAGTAATGATACATTCTCTTTCTCAAGGAGACTTTCTGGACTCACGTGAGAAGTCTTGTGCTCTTTCTATTTTGAGTTACTTATTACACCGTCACGAATACATCACGCTAGAATATTTATCCCTTAAAACACATAATACTTGGAAGTTTCAAACGAATCTTGGATCAATTTTATATATTTCTTTGTTGGCTACCACAGTCGACGTGATTTTGTTTCATACGAACGACCCGGCATCACAGTAGCAGGTTGCGATTTATAGATGTGTACCGTGTACACCTGCAGAAGGCACTAAATTTGTCTCTGCGACTTATCCGCAAACGTCACCCTTGCTCTTTATTCATAGCTACACGATTTCACGAAGAAGACTACTTGTGAAGGTTTCGCCTTGAGTTATCCATTACCTCTTTATCATAATGTCTTCTCCGTAATTTAATTTTTCGAGTGTCTTACTGTGTATGGATATTAATTACAGGTGTATGTTATTATCTAATTTTATTTCATTTCTTTGCTTTGTATATTTCTCAACTGTGAATCCAGAGGGGGTGGTAATTCTAAAATTTGTGTATTGTCTTACTTTAAATATTAATTATAATTGTATGAACATTTGTTTTGTCGTTTCACCTTTGTTCATATTGGTAACAAATGCAAATATCGTATTTTTTTAAAATTTTGCATTATGAATACTTACTTTTTTCTGTGTCCTCCCCCCCCACACACACACACACACACTTAATAGCAGGAATTCTGTATTTACTAGATTGTAAACATATTTACCGAATTTGGTAAATATGATATTTGCCATTTTAGTATAAAGTATTACTTGTTACTCAGAATTCCAATAATATGGTGGAAGCGATTAGGATTGGCATGATAACATCATACTGGTAAAAATTGCCTTCCCAAATTGCAATTCCACTTTCGAAAGATTTTAAATTTCTTTCGATCATAAGATGCAAAATAAAGATCATTGTACAATATTTCATTGCTTAGTTTTGTATGAGGTAAATAGCATTGCATTTAGAACTTAAAAAAAAATTGAAGTGAAAAATGTGTATCCTGTACTTTTCCGTATATTGCATCTCGATGGAAACAAAACCTGTTTTTTCTGTCGATACTGTTTGGTGAGGGGGGAGGACTGTCTATCGTGCCGCTATCAATTTCCAGTGCCCAATGGGCACCAACCTCGGGGAAGGCCGCACCCGACTTGCGATTCGAGTTGGTTAGTGGATCAGCATACGGCTGCGTAGACGTAATGCTAAAACAATTATGATAGTTTTCCGAACGTGCGATGTAAGTACAGATTGTTACAGTTGAAACCTTACTTATGTGTTAATGGTTTAATATGTCTCCACTTAAATATGTTTTAAATTAAATGGCCGTTCCGATAAAGAATTAATTTTTACAGTATTACAGAACTACGTTAATGAATATTTTTGACAGTTATCAAGACAAATTCGAGTAAATTTTAGCCCCCTACACGTAATAAAACATTTTAGAGTGTCCACTCAATTATTGGACATCCATATATTTGATGGCGAAAAAAATCATTTAATTCAAAGTTCAGTGCCATAGAATACATTCAGAATAAATTTGATTAATTGCTTTGAATCAAATTATTATAATAAGGGAATTGTTCATATTAGAGCGTCCCTTTTTCTGAGTCACGGTTTTTCTTGAATATTGCAGTAGCAAATATGTTTTATTGTGAAACTTTGATGCGATTATTCAAGTTTTGGGTTTTAATGATTCAGAAAAAAAATTGTTTTTAAATATCTGTTTTAAGCAGTTATTTTCATAAACCGGTCGTGTCAACGTTATTCTATTGAATTAGAGTATTTTTACAATTGTTGTTTGAAAAACTTGAATGAAGCGTCGTACTCGATTGTAATTAAGAATGTTATGGAATAAATATTTTAAATTAAAACATTTCATGGGAATGGATAAACAATTATCGATTGACTTCTTGGAGCAATTCTAGCAAATAATTTATTTAACGTGTCCTGTTTGCTTCACCTAAAGGGCTACTAAGAAAAATGTTCTTTAAATGAATTTCTTCCAACAAGAACGATGGAATGAAATTTTGTGTTACTGACAAAACTAAGTGTGAAATTTGAGCAAGTTTATTGAATCATTGTTTCGTGCTCGTTTGATTTGTTCTTGTTTCAGTTAAAGATTCTCGGTATATGAAAGCATGCATTTTTTAAATAGATGTTGGCAATTTATAAGGTTCGAAATGGTGTGTCTGTTTTCGCTTACATTGTAAACGTGTTTTACAGTACATATATTCTTTAACTTTTCTTTACTCTTCATGTGTTTAAATTATATCTTACACGACGAGTATGCAATTTACATAAATATACCTCTTGACAAATTATTGCGTATTATATTAAGCCTTGAGAGTAGTGATTATCGAATTTCGGAATTTTTTAAGTATGTATCCATTTTTTAACATTATACGTGTTTATCTTCAGTTTTTGTAATTTAAATATATCATTATTCTGCACTTGGAAATTGTGGAGCTTTAGCAACATTATCAAAGCATGATAAATTAAAAGGCGTTTCTATGTTGCTCATTGTTTTATTAGTATAAAGCTTTTTCGGCTGCATAGCAGCCATCGTCAGTAACATACACTGAGTATTGAGGAATATTTTTGGCGAATGGGCCATTTTGGCGAAAGGCATTCGCCAAAAATATTCCTCAATACTCAGTGTATGTTACTGACGATGGCTGCTATGCAGCCGAAAAAGCTTTATACCAATAAAACAATGAGCAACATAGAAACGCATTATTCTGCAGTTAGTGAGATAATATATTGGATATTCATTAGAGATTATATATTTTTTTAAATTTTCATTAGTAAAAGTTTAATTTGTTTGTAGTGAGATTGTATTTCTAGATCTAAACGTTTTCGTGGATTTTTTTAATTTTAAGTTTTATCTTTATATTTTTATTTTATTTTAAGTTTTAATGAAATGTGTTGGCACAAAACTTAACCGGTATTAGGTAATATACTAAAATTGTATATTGAATAACTAAAATTATTAAGAAATATTATTTGTCACTTTCTCGCATTTCTATCGGACGCATAAGCAGATATTATAAAATTTAAATTACAGTTGCAAGTAAAATTATGGATAAAACACAATCTGGTTAACTCCAGTAAACAAATATCTATCTGAAACTTCAATTGTAAACAAGATATCACGCAACATAACAATGTTAGTAGATACCGAATTCAATTTAAGAGTATATTTATGGAAAGCAGGAGCATAAATAAAATTAAAATTCAGTTCAACAAAGTGCTCTAATGTCCCATTGTATTAATAATGATCACATGGTGGGTTGCGTAACACTTCAATATTAAACAAATACGTTATTTATTACAACCGTTGCATATCTGAAATGATATTAAAACACATATGGGAGATTGGATTTACGCACTGACACAGAAAAATACCAATATTTAAAATACAATTTTATAACATGTTTGTGTTATTTACTCATTTTTGTAAACATATTTTGAATTAATGTTTACGTTTAATATCATTTTCAGTTGTTCGGTTGCCACGTTAATGTTTCTTGTCACAGTCTTCGAGTTCGAATCACGACTCCTTGTTCCTGTTCCCAGTTCCTTGTCGAGTTCGAATCACGACTCGAAACGTTGCGTCTCTGTAAATCACAATAAAGATATATAGATCGTCCAAAGAACGGTCGTAAGTGATTATTTATTTATCTAAAGAGTGTATAGATCATGATTTTGTAAAGGATTTTTTGTTTTAATGACATTTTGTTAACTATTTCATATAAAAAGAATAAAATCTATATTATTGTACTATCCTGAAGTCGAGGTAAAACCTAGTTGGTAAAGGCGTTAATTTTAGAAGAAGAAACTAGTGTTGCAAATCCATTGCACATATTTTCTCATATACACTTCTCCTTTGCAGTATAGTGTGTGTAAAAAATTCTATAATGAAATGGTCATTTCTGGCGTGGTCCTCCATATTTGGTCGTCTTCCAGTGCTCTACTCATGCTCAGAGTTACTAGATGAACTTATTGCTATCTTTTATTTGAAAGTAAAATAAATATTCAGAATATTATATATATATATATATATATATATATATATATATATATATATATATATATATATATATATATATATATGTGTGTGTGTGTGTGTGACATATCAGTCTTATAAATATTGTAAAAATGTTATGTAAATGTAATTTCGTGGTAGACAAGTTGATGTATTTTCGTATCTGCAGTGCGTTTGCTGTTCTCCTATGAATTTTATCATCATCATATCATTTCAGTTTACGAAAAGTGTATTCTATGTCCGCTTGGCCCATTTACACTGCTAAATATTATTCAAGCCTCTTGAAACAGTAAACTAATGTGTAAGTGTAGCAGACATACATTATTTTATTGCGTCTATACCAAACATTCAAGCGAAATATCACTAATGAGAATGTAATGCATACTAATTGTACTTTACGTACGAAAATTTAAGCAAAATCGTTGAAGCCGTGTTTGAGAAACATTCAAAAGCGTACTTTGATCTTCATGTAAAGTAAGAAAAGTCGTTTTAAAGTAAGAAAAAAAATTAGAGCACGTGCGTTGACAACAAGTAAACTCTGCGGTAAATACGAAATGCGAGTTAAATTGATTCATCTATTTATACATGCGCACGGAAGGACGTAATGCCAAAAACACATTTTCAGAATCAGGGATCGCCAAATCATATTTCCCTCGAAATCTCGCTTTCGAATTCTTTCACGATTACAGTACTGTCTATATACTATGTATATGAGAAAGTAAAAACAGAGTTTATGTTCTTACATCGAATTTCCTATCATGTAATTCTTTAAATTGAATTTACATTTTGTTCTTGTAATATAAAGCCTTCATAATGGAGTAAGAATCAAAATAGAAAAATTTGAATAGTAGTGCAATTAATATATTACGAACCCTTTATTTCTCACGGGCTTCACCATAATATTATTGGTGGTCGCCCCCGCTCGAGTTGTGAGAAGTGGTGTTCGCTGAAATCATCATTTCCCCGTGTGCAGCTTAGCCAGCATGTGATCGTTTTGAGGGAACTCGGCCGCCGGAAGTTATTGCGGAAACCGCGGCCGCAGTCGCCGGCATCTCCCCTCCAACACACACTCGCGGACTTTGCCTCTTCCTTTGCTGTTGGCATCAACTCTACCTATGCTTTCAGTGGAAAATAGTCTTTTCTCTGTAGCTCTTTCCCTGCAATGGCGTAAATAGGATTTGTTTTGTATGTGTGTGTTCATAATGTACCGGAAAAATAGTTTATTAGTCATGAGCTGATCTTTATTTATATTTGTGTAAATATTAATGCCTCTGTTTTTCTTTTTTCAATTCAGCTAGTACAATTTTAGTTCTTTTACATGATGGATATGAAGCAATAGTTACGGATGTTGTGTTTTTTTGTCGGTTGTGTGGATGTGAGTGTCGGGGGGAAATGATACTGCTAACTTGTTAACGTAACTGTTTAAAAAAAATCGTTGGAGTAAAATGTGGTAAATGTGTCTGAAAATAAGCTTGTTTCTTAATGTACATTATTTTGATTCTATGAGTTTCCAGACGTGAATGTATTCTGAGGGTTTCTTGCCGTGCATTCTCTCTTCCTTGAATTATGCCACAGATAGCTACAAATTACTTTAGTTTTTGACCTCTTCAACACCGTCGGGCTTTAATCATACTAGCTCAGTCAAAATAGACAGTTAACCTCGGAAACATTCCTACAGTGCTGAAATTTTGTATTGTAAGTCGGATGGATGTGAACTTTTGATATTTAATGTAAAGTAATTGTTTAAAGGCGTGAATAAATGTTTATCTCAGCGGGAATATACGGAGATTGAATGTCAATTTTACTCGTTCAGATTGTACCGATTGGTGTTACGTGGACCTTAAAATTCAACATGTGTTCTATCGTGCTACAATTCAACATGTGTTCTATCGTTTGGTCAATCATGTAGTTCCCCAAATTTGTTTCAACCCTTTCAACTTATGTTAAGCGTTCAGAGATCTATATTTTTGATAAAGAAATACTGTATTACCGTTAACAGAAATGCATGTCAAAGATTTATCGGAAGAGGAATTAGGGAAACATTAATACATTCTGGATGTAATGTTTCCCTAATTCTTCTTCCGAGAGCATTGCCTAACTGCTGCACGCAAATGTACCACAATTATTTACTGAAGACAGCTAACTAATTTTTCTCACCAGAAGCAATTCAGTTTGTCTTGGTCACTGTAGCTCGTCGAGCCCACTTCTTTGAGTTTCGTTTCTTTTGTCTGTACGTTGCTTCAATACTACTGGGTGACTACAGCATTATCCCTCAACGCAAATGTTCTGAAGCGATTTATGTGCAATTCGTATTCCACACACACATTCTTAGCATCGGGACGTAGCCAGGATTTCGCTAAAGGAGGGGTCTGAGATTTGAACGAAATAATCTCTCTCAAACAATCGTATTTAATTTTCATTCAAAATGTTAATACTAAAATAAACTCAGTACCAACTCAATCATCGATTCACGCATTTACTCATTCATGTAAATTTTGCCCATGATAATGGTTCGTTATCAGAAGAATTTGTCATGGTAATAAGGGGAGGTCTGGACCTCCCGGACTTCCGCCCCTTGACTACGTCGTTCTTAGCATCCTTCTGCTTCCTTTATCTTCCCGTATTCACACGCTTTGTGCAATAATACGAAAAGGTGGGTGGAAATCGTGTGTTATACTTATTCCTTTTAACATTGTCCAAGTAAATTCACAACCGCCAATTTCTGACGCATTCTGAAAGTGCCTTATATCCTTCCACCAGTTCCGCACTTGTTAGCGCATTCGCGAACTCCTCGTTTTCTGCCGCTGCACCAGCGAAGGCGGCGGCGGAGGCAGCGGTTGTTGCGGAGGTGCGGTGGGCGGCACGGCACGGGACGGGGTGGGGCGGCGCGCACGGTCACATGGTCGACACCGCCACCTCCCTCGCCACCGCCGTTCCTCTCGCGTCGCGTCGCCCCGCTTCTTACCGCCGCTCCGAGTCGTGCCGTGCGTAGCCCGCTCGTCAGTCGTGTGGTGCGGGCGTGCGCGAGTGCGCGCGATCAGACTCTTTGCAATAGTGCGCGTGTGAGAGTGTTGTTTCGTGTGCGAGCGTGATCGGTAGATCGGCGATCGGTGGTGATTTTGGTGATTTGGTCTCGTGTGTGCGAAGGTACTAAGGGTTTATAATTGCTGCTGCTGAAGTGAAACCAATCTGCGTGGGCTGAGATTGTAGGTATCATGCCTGAAGCGGTGTCTGGAGCCCTGATGACCACTCGACGATGTGTGATGTAATGAAGGGAATGTCATTGCAATCGCTTTTGCCCATTCACTTGTTCAGTTGTATATTCGTAAATATTTTTGATGAATATAAGTATGTTTTCGAAACATAGTTCGTATTTGAGTTAATGGACTTCAAAATAAATATTACTTACCTGAAATTGTTTGGGTGAAAAAATTAAACATTGTTTCCCGGAGAATTGTGTTTTGTATTAAATTTGGGGAGTCCAAGAACCAAATCTCAGCATATTAATGTGGGTTCACGTAATGAGGAGAGCGCCATTACGTCCGAGGCCCATCGGGTTGAGGGATTTGACCCGTTGACGTCAAGAGCGACGCCTCTAAGAGAGGCATGGTTGGTGTAAACATGAGTTGTAGCCAAGCGGCGTTTAGATAAGCGGGGTGGATTGTGAGGTCTATCGAATTGTCGATTTGCAATATTTTTCTTGCGTTCAATTACGTATCTTGCCACCCAAACTTTCCACTGAGACCGATTCAAATCTTAGTTATATTGTAACTCTAAAATTCATTACAGGATCGCCATATCGCTGTCCAAGAATGCTACTTAAAATCTTCAAAGAAAGTTCACAAATCTAATTCTCTTCAATTTCCTCCGTGCTTTATATCACGATTTTTTTTCTCTTTCGAAGGATTTAAGTGCCTCGCATCTTATTGTCGATTATGCCTGTGTCCGATCAATGATTAAAAATCTTTTAGATAACGAAATGAAATAAAAGAACCATTAATAATGTCGGGAAAAATATCCTTCTGTAACCTTCATACAGATACCGGGAACTCAATAAAACGTTTCTATCTTTTTCGTAGCGCATATGACACGAAGAATGACAAAACATCATAGTTAAATCTATTACTTTTTAAATAAGAGCCTTTCCGTCCACTTAAGTACTTCGTTAAACTGTTATTTATTATTATTATTATTATTATTATTCCCGTCCTTACAACGTTCTGAATATTTGTTGTATATTAGTGTACAGTGAAAATTATCCATTGAGTTTAATGTTCTTCGCCAAGATACAAAAAAACTTACATAAGTACACGAAAACATAAATGAAATTAAGATTATTTAATAAAATATTCAGGATTTCATTACTTCTCTTTCTAATGCTGTTCAAGAAAAGTATTGTGTATAAACTACATTGTGTATAAAAGTAAAGCAGCACCTAAATTCTAAATATCAAAATAGGTCGTGTATTTATTCTATTTTGTAATTCTAAAAATGTTTTATTATAATCATCACTCTATTTAGTAAATGAATAGTTAGATAACAAGTGAAGATGCGTTATCTTTTGAAAATAGTTTTATTCTTTTTTCTATTTGATTAATATGTTTTACTTCTTTTTTATTCATATAATCACCCTTTGAATTGATTCACATAGAAGCTGTCCTCACTAAAATTGACCCAGGACCGTCAATTGCGTCAAAGCCAGCTTATTACGATCATTCGAACGTTTTTGAGATATTAAGCTCATCAGTTGACCAGAGATATTCTCTGTGCGGTTTGATAAATGTATTGCGACATTCAACATCGTAGGGGATTTGCCATATCTCAGAAAATAAATGAAGCCTTCTTCACAAAAATGCCGTCTATTTTTATGAGCGTTTGCAATTATTCTGTACGACTGTTAAAGCTATGACTGTTAATTAAACACTCGCAACCTTGTATTAAACCAGCGCCCTTTTCGTATAAAATTATTATTTAATTAGGATTAAGATAAATAAACTACAACATTCCACGTTTTTACGGACGATTACGATATATTTTGGATTTATAATGGACGTTAATAGTATAATTAGGAGTAGTAAAATATGTAAATTTTGGTCTTTTAAAACTATATTATAACAGACGGTAAGGACTAACCTTTTATTTTTAAAGAATCGTGATACCATTGTTCAAGCAACTCTTAAGACACAGTTGAACTATATGTACTTTGAATATTTGAGTAACAAAATTAGTCAAATTTCATAAGAGTAGTGCATTGTAAATGATTGTACGTGCACGACTTTCTTAAATTCTTTCCCCTATCTTTCATGCCGAACCTTTTTTAGTGAACTAGGTTGTTAAGTATAAGTGTCATTCATCAAATACTCTTATCTTCGTTGTTTTTGTACATTTTGTACACTCTTCTCTTGAATACATGTTTCTCTTCTAGATATTGTGTCAGTAAAAAAATGAAACTTTTAAATTCCATCATACTACGAGCACCTCAGTGTTTTAAGTGTAGAATTCTTTTTATACGAACAAAATATACACATGCTCTTTTTTATGACTTTCATTTTGAAGATCTTACCATAATGTTGTCGTATAATTGGTTAAGTATATTAAACTCTGTCATATTTCAGTTCCGCGGTTTTTATTGTGTCTTTGAGCATAATTTTAACTATTCAACTACGTATTGGAACTCAATTCAAATTGAAAAACTAGTTGCAACCCGCCTTAATATTTTCGGAAAGATTTGTGTAAAATTAGGCAATGTAAATAAGCGTAATGACAAGCTTCTTATTATATGGCACAAGATAGCACCAGAAAAAATTCCTAAATAAGGAAAATAATCTGGACCAATACTCCCGACAGCGTTGGTGAAGTGGTAGGGTCTTCCTCCTCCGTCCCTCGCGTGGGTTCCATCCCCCGCTCGGCCGAATCAGGTGAGGTTTTCAGCTGGAGTTTTCTTCTCTTGTTTCTTGGCAGACCAACATCATCTTCCCAATTCTCTCAGCCAAATCTTGGTTAGGTAGAAGAGCAGATGTCATGGTGGGAATGAACCTCACTGGTAAGACATTAAACAGGAAATACATAATCCCTCAAAAACTAGGATTGCTCCGTAGATGACTTTCGAAGGCGAGTTGAAATTTCTCTTCGTCTCTTGTATTTCATGTAAATATAGCATTTAAATTCCAAATATCAAACGTGAAACGAGACTAAGAATGTCATAGTTACTAGTGTTAAACGATTGGGATTGAGTGTTATATTATGTTACTATTTCTTCTATTTGTTAGGGATAAATGTAAGGTTCTGGAGGACAAACCATGATTTTATCTGTTTAGAGAACATAGTGGAACTATTTTTTTTTACTAATCCTATGGGCACTTGGACGTGTAATGGCTGTTTGTCGCTGCTTGCAGTGGCACAAACGCTGACGTAACGCCAGCGATGGGAGTGGGAGGAATTGGGCGGGAGGGCCCCACCAGCCCCCTTACTGATAGGGAACGCATCCAGCAGTGGCTCCCGTGTTATCTCGCTCGACACTTCTCGTGTTATCTAACTCGCGCTTCATCGCTGTTACCCTCCTCCCTCGACGTCTCGAACGCCACAAGCGCCAGCAACCGAGTCGTGAACTCCTTCCCTTTCCTTCTGCGTAACGTCTTCCTCGCTGTTTCTCCCTCATCTCGGAGGAAAAGAGCATTTATTGAATTCTATGATTCGTTTCTTTGTGAAATTTCTAGATTTATTATTTCATTTATTTGCATCTCGTTTCATTCGTATTCTATCTACATACTCTTGAAATTAATTATATTTCCTTTCACTTTCCAAAAATTTCCGCATCCGTTATATTAAATACATGTATTTTACCGTACATTCTTTTATAAACCATCCTTTTTGCTACGTATTTCCCACAATCTCTGGTGTTTCTTGTGCCACACTGACATCAATCATCTTCAGCTCTTCCTATTCTTTTCTTATAGTCTCCAAACTTACCATGTTCTGTCATGATCTTTATTAACATCCTAGATGTTTTAAACCATCTATTTCTTCCTGCGGTCGTGACTATCAATATCTTCTTCCATTTTGCCTGCGATTCCTGAATCAGCTATGTGGTCCTTGGTGCTTTCTCATTTCTCCCTCTATTTCTTAACCATTAACGAATATCTTAACATCTTTCTTTAAAATGGATCTGGATTTGAACTTTTGTACTTGTAAATCGATAAGCATAGTATGACTTTCATGGCTTCATTTAGCTCATTTAACACATTCGATCACTTTTATTGAGCACATCCTTTCTATACATTTTCATTTACGTTCAAAGTGGACATTGACCATTGTGTCCCTATATTTCACACACATATATTTTTGGTTTTACTGCTCATGTATAGTGTGTTTTAAAATCTCTATCTCTGATATATTTTGAGACCACTTTTCGAGAGGTTTTTTTTCGAAACATTGTGTAAATGTTCCTTTTACTGGCCCTCGCGGTGTGTTTCAGAAGTACGCAAATGAACATTGAATCTAATTTAATATGCTTCATACTGTTAAGTTTAGTGTTGGGTAATCTTTCAAAAAATTTAAGATCGCCTAGTGCGTTATGTGCCAGGAACAACAAAGAATAAAAGACTTTTTATAGGGCATTAAAGTGAAGCAACCTCAACTCAAGTGCATTTTTTTCTTTTTATGAGGTGGGCCCTCTCTTAATCATTCGGTAGATGTTTTCGGTAGATTTTTAAAATCTCTCTTCCATTTATATTCACTCGTAAATTTTTTTTTAATTTATTGCTATAGGTAATTCTATTGTTTAATTGTAGAACTCGTAGGTTTTACACTTTTGAACGTAACTAACAGTTGTATTTCTGTTGACGATAAAGAAAATGCTACTCTCGTGAGATAAAGCAATTAAGTTTGAAACTAGTATTGCCAGACAACGCGTTTTACATATCGAGATCGTAAGAAGGACGTGTCTAAGGAAAACGAAAGTGACCGGAACACGCGTACTTATGCGCAGTCTGTATCGGGTACGGTTTCATTAACGACAACTGGCAAACGCTCCACACGTCACGAGACGTGTTCTGTGGCTCCCCCCTTCCTGGTTATCGCCTTTGCAATCTTACCTGAACCACTTTTTCGAGTACACCATCCTAGCTACTGCGCAGCTCAGTGCAGCATGTTTGTTTTTTTACCGTCACGGAAGGAATCTTTGGTGTGATATGGAGCTGTATTTTCTTCTAGCAGTGATAAGTCTTGAGCGACTAGCTCGCGCAAGATTTGTTTTGGGTGACGTAAAAAAGACTGTAGTGCTGTTATATAATATTTTTCGATGAAATTCTTCCCTTATATGTTTATATTCTCATTCTACTACAATTAACGCTCAATATTTATTTATTTTGTATTTTGGCGAGGAGCAGGCCTTGAGGCCTGCTCTTCCACCTAACCGTTGGGCATGGAGAGGAAATTGGGAAGGGGTTATATAATGAAATTAAATAAATAATTAAAGTCATACGACCTTTAACGGACGAATACTATGACAACGACTTCAACATATAGTCGAAACGCTGTGAACTTCAAAACTATATTGTATTCCTCCGTTAAATAACCTAAGCCTTTAATTGTTAATTTAATTTATATTCTAATAATTTATTTCCTTGGTGTTATGCATTTTCTCCGTTAAGAGTATTTTGTAGATTATTTCTAATGTTACCTATTTGAATCAGCAGTGTGAAGTGAGTCGCTTTTTATGTTTTTGTGCTTCGTCTCTGATAGTAAGTGTACCCTAGAAGGGATATGATTGACAGGGTATTTTTAACGGGATAAAATTCTAAATATGTTATTATCTGTTGATATCACGTATAAATCTATAATATTCCTTGTGAATTTCAGCTGGTCATGAAGACCATAATGTTGTACTAAATACTAAACACTTAAGAAAACGGAATAAATAAATAATAAATAACATTGTTCTGAGTTCAATGCTCTTTCAAAACCAGTTTCACTAGGTCATTCATCACTTTAATGGACATCACTCAATGCCTTAAATGACTGCTCTGCATGGTTCCTCAACTGTTCGGTGTCCTATCAGAGTATTCAGACAGCCAACCTCGCCGACGGCCACCACTTGCGAGATGTCTATCCGAAATTACATCCCTGTTTGTCGCTGATCAGTAGTTGTCGTGACAGGAAGTGTGTGAGCTCTCTTCAACATTGACTTCTACATTTTTGGGTGGTCCTTGTGGTGACCATTCCCTACGTAATAGTGTACTTAGTTCTATTACTCTAAAACATCTTCTTAAGAAATAAGATAATTGCAATACATTTCTCCGCTTCCTTAAACTGGAGGAATATACTGGAGATTTTTTTATTTAAATCTCCTTGAGATAATTTTGTTATAGTTCATTAATTTATAATTTGTATATTTGTAAAAGAAACATTGTCTACTAGACCATAGATGTTTTGTGTTCAAATGTCTGTTTCACTTAATCATGTTTGTTAATTATTCACTGATTTGTAGTTTCATTTGAAATACTTCGACCAAAAACCGAGTCATTATGTTTCGCATTTGTATTTCTTTGTCTAGTACACTGTGACTTCGAAGGAAGTGTCTAGTCCCACCCGATCGGTTCAAAAGCACCATTTAACCGTGTAAATATTGATTAAATATTTGAATTCCTAATTGCGTGATTAGTCTCTTAGCATCTGAACCCGATTTGGTTTTTTAAAAATTGACTTAAGCTAGTTTGAGATGAAACAGCATGTTCATTGATTTATAATGATGTTCCTGGATTCAATTGAAAACAGAGGGATTCCCTCCCCTTTAAATGCGAAAAAAGCGTCTACAGAAAATGAATGATTTTTTTTAAATTAATATTTTAATGTTGTCAATGCATTTTAAATGATCATCACTTTTTACTTGTTATTAGTATTTTATCTGTTTCTTAAGACTTCGAATAGCTCTATTTGCATTCCTTCGGAAAGCGACGGTTATGTACACTATCTGCATATGTACATTGTAAGGTTTGTCTTTGGGGAAAAGTCCTTGAAAATCTTATATTACAGATAACATTGTATTAAAGTACATGTAGTAAACTCGTAAAATAAAAATATCCAGAATTAAGTAAGTTTATATTTCTTGTCACACATCTCACACGTATTTCAAGGAATATTAGAATAATAAATGAAATATTGATGGAAATAAAAAGTGTGTCTTCGGAGATCGTATATTTAAAAAAAGCACGAGAACTTGGCATATATCCTCATCGGTTCAGTGAAATCCTAAATTGAACGTATCCAACTGCGTATGGGATGAACTTTGATTATTAAGATGCCACGAAATACGTTCAATTCATGAAGCATACTTCATGTTCCGTGTGTGTTTGTATATTATTTTTATTTTTACAGGTCAAATAATGTTTAAATGAAAATTGTGTTAGTTTAAATAATTTTTGCGTTACACTTTTATGATTTATGAATTCACAAGTCACAAGTAAAATATGGCTAACTGTTTTTTTCTTGTTTTTTTTACAAAATAAATTTAAAAACTTCAATTATATTTTTTTCAAAATGTAACTCAATATTTGAGTTTCCTTGAGTTCCTTGTAGTTTCCCTCTTTTTCTAGTACGGTTTAAAAGTTGCTAAGAATTCCATCTTCCAAAATCGGTCTCGTCACTTAATTGCGGAATTTGTTTACGTATTAACTCGGTGCTAATTGTTACAGATAAACTTTGAAGATCTAATTTGTGGTCTCGCTTCAAGTAAATTTTGAAATGTTTTTTTTCTTATCTATTGTGTCATTTAACTGCGTTATGGGGTCATTTCAGTAATATAATTCGGAAGTTGCTTCTTACGAAAGTTTTGTGTAAAATGTAATTGTCTGAACATGTTTTTTACCTTTGTTATGTTGCTTGAAATTACTCTTCTAATGTTACATGATCGAATTTAAGCTCTGAAGTGTGGATAACTCTGATGTTAAGATAACTGTGAAGTGTTGTTTTATCGGTCAACATATTACCCAAGAGCTATGCCGTTGCTTTTCACACAGTACTTTCGAGCTATCCCAGCAAACTAAATTTATTTACGTAGGAAACACTGTCGTTGAATGTGAAAGCGAACAGCACATGAGTTCACGTATTTTGGGAATTTTCTCCTAGTGAAACGTCGAATGTATTATAGCTTCTCAGAATTAAATCTTACTATACACGGATTTCTAAGCAAATAAAATCAAAATAAATTCTCATTGGTCGCTATTATTATTATTCTCCGCTCTAAATATACGCGAAAGGATTTCCAGTTTAATACCTTTGCGCCAAGTGCCTCAATATTTGCGGAACAAGTGAAAAGAAATCGTTTTATTATGAATATAGATTTTGAACTTGTGCATTCGCCTTCCACCAACGAGGTTCGAGTTGCATGTTTAATAAGCGATTAAAATTCGCTGCAACATAAGTTTATCAACACATGTTGGAATGTTTGGTATATTATCCCACACTGTATCCGAGTAACACTTAAACCTCTTAGTCTACCCACAATTTATACATAGACTTCTCAGGAACGAAATTGATTCCAACTTTATGATCGTGTAGTGAGTTCTGTAATTAGAGACCTCTTGTAACTATGCTGCAAGGATTAATTGACGCATCACGCGGCATTAGCAGAAATGGTGATGGTGGCTGTGGTGACACTGGCTGTGGTGACACTGGCTGTGGTGACACTGGCGGTGGTAGCGGGTTGCGTCAGGAAACAAAGTAGGGCAAGAGTTGGGGCTGCTACCTCGTGCAGAAGTCGGGGGACGTCTTTGCGAAGTTTAAGGTGGTTCTGCTGGCGAAGAAGTAAATCTTTAAAAGTCTAAAGTTTCTATAAATGGATTGGAATACGTAGGATGATAACACTTTGTCGGCCATATAAACAATATACAGACTATTTCATATTTGAATAAAATATTATTCTTTATGAGAAAATTTATTTTCGAAAATAAATTTCTTTCCGAATATTTTAAGTATAAGAATCATTTTTAATTGTAATTGAAGATTTTTAAGTTTTCAGATGTTTGTAGAGATCAACCGGACCTTCTAAACAGATGTTCAATTCTCCATTTTTATCCTGTACATAATTGTCAAGCGAAGTCACAGTTCATATTATTTCATTCATAACTTTGTTATTGGTAGTAACTATTATTCATAAAACTAACGAAGTAATTTAAATATAAACAAGGAAAATAATTAGTCTTTCGAATGATTTGAGTAACATCACTTGGCAGAAACACCTTTTATGCTCTTGAATGTAGAAGGTAGAAATTGATTATCACCATCATTATGGGAGAGAGTATGAAGGGTATTAATTTCTCGTCTATAGGAATTTTTACATTCTCATACACGTAAACATCTATAGTCTATAGACTAGTAATGGTACTAATTAGTCTTCTAATCGTGAACATTTTTGATCGCTCTAGTTACTGGGAATATATTAAGATGATTAAAAGAAGTGTTAGTCGTGGGAGAGAAGATAGAAGATACTTGATGTCAGTAATTTCCAAAATAAGTTTAAGAACCTAGTGTGGCAATGGATGAGCATTTGTCGATATTTTGAGGATTTATTTTCGATTATTTTCCAGCCTAAGAGCACTGCAAAGGCGTCTCGTGAAGACCACCTATTGTCGTCAGCTCGAGAAATGCTGATCTACGACAGTGTTGGAGATAGTCTGTTCTCTCGGAATTATTAACCCTCTCCCAAAATATACGTCGTATTAACTAAACTGATCATCCGAGCCATTTTGTCAACTGAATAGATTAGTATAAAATCTATTTTCTTGAGCATAATTTTAATTAAGCAACTGTTGAAACATTTAAATTATAAATTTGTTCCTCTCCCATTTCTGTAACCGCTTCCCACGGTCGCTCGGAGTCCACATGTTGGTTGAAGAAACCGTCCATTCGAAACATCCGAAAAGGATGTAAATCAGGCTGATCGAAAAAAAGAAAACGAGAAGGTGGTTTCCAAACCAGTTGACATAGGTCACGCTCCGCGGAGGAAAACGATTGAGTTAATTTAATGCTTCAAAACGACCAAGGGTCGGTCAAGCAACCTAATGCCAACTGAATATTATCTTATTCTTTGACAACTGAACGGACAGAGGTGTCATATACTTTATTGAGATGTTGAAATATGTTAGTCATGTTTGGTGTGTTCAGTAGGTATATGAATGATCTGATCTTTAAAATAAAATTGATTCCGGTTTATTTAAGCTCTTTTCTTAATCCCTTGTTGAGGAATGAAACAAAAATGTTTTGTTAGTGACTCATGATTTGTCCTTAAGTTATCTAACTCGATATTTAAATATTATTCGGATTAATTCACCGTGAAAAGATATTTTCAAGAAAGTTTCGTAATATTTGATATTAATATAAAGTTTCTACATGTTTAGTGGCTTTTTTCTCCTTTTTGAAAACTATTCATAACTTTCCATTTTTAATCAATTTAAAATACTTTACTCCTATTGTTCGAAGTAATCCATATGTTTAATTTAATTACACATGTTGAGCTCTAGTGCTTTGAAAACGATTGGATAACCCTGAGTCACACATCTCTCTGCGAAAGGTTGCGCTTGACAAAGCATAATCGCTGACACGCGCGCACGCGACAAGCTGGTCGTGTGCGGGTGAAAATTGTGAAACAATAATGACAAAAACAATTAGTGTTTGATTCTTCGTTTCAAATTTCGTGTACTTTATTGAAAATTGCTGTATCTAGAAAAGATTTTTGATGCCTGGGACTTCATTCTTGCTCCACTGTTTCCTTCTTTGTATGTACGGAATAGTCGTCCGTCGAATTACATTTTATTGTATAAATGACTGTCGAATTGGCTCCACTCGGACATTCACAGTGATTTTACTTTCAACTTTCTGTTTATCGTTTATTGATATACAGTCTAGCTAAAATCTGTAACTTGCATTATTCTACGTACATTTTCTATTGAGTTTAAAAACTTTTTTTTTTAATTCTACGGACTGAAAGTTCTTACATAAGTTTGGAAATAGCAATTATATGTAAAATAGTGAAATCTGACAATTGTAGTTTTCCAGACGTCATTCGACATATTTGCTTGTTTAGACTAGTTAAGATTTTATTTTTGTTAAGTTTTGTTGTTCCCTCAATTATTAGGGACTCGAAATTTCTATCATTAGGTTTTTCCAAATATTGACTAAATTCTACCGAAAATTGACGCAATTTTATCAAATATTTGTTTCACACAATACCATATAAATGCTATAGCTATGCTCTGATATATTCCTAAAATGCATTAAACAAAAATTTTCGTACAAATAATTTTTTGAATTTTAGAAGGAGTATTGTTGAGAAAATATATCTTAACTGTTCTTAATCGAGAATTTTTTGTAACAACACCTAATTAATTTTTCCGAAGGTAATTAACTATCTCCGGAATTAATGTCGAGTGAAAGAACTAAATCTTTACTTCTCAAGTTGACATTATAAGTTGTGATGACGACCTTTATGCTTTATTCAAACCTAAGTGGTTGATAGTCTCCGAAACACTAAATGATCATGTAGCATATGCTCGATCTTTCTTTGTCGACAGGAGCGTATCGGATCTACAAATTCAAATGAGTCTGTCGTACATTGAATCTGTTCTCCCTATATCCATTTACCTTCATCATTAGTCTCTTGATCAACAGCAGGTCCCTGTTTTGGGAACTCAGCTTCACGGTGAGTATGTTCAGTTACCGTAGTTAAGCGAGTGCGCATTCATTGATCTGAACTTGAACTCGTGCTCGGGTTCTTACGTTGATGTGGATTACTTCATATCTAATGATTGTTGTTCCCCTTTGAACCGTGCGGATTCTTAGTACCGCAGTTCTCCGGCACGTCCTTGTCCCTTGCCGGCTCACCTCGGAACGTTCTCGTTCCACTTGTTGAAACACAGATGCAGGTGTTGCTTCTGTTCGCGACCTTCAGGTGTAATCAAGGAGTGTGCGTAATTCCCTGTGTCAAGCTGAATACGCACGGGGCAGAACCAGTTCGGAGATGCTGCAGATATGAAATACGTTCTAATTCGATCGTTTCCCAACGCGAGTATCGGCGCCATCGGATAACTTAGGTCGGAGAATCGTCGGAGCGAAAGTATCCACGAATCTCGAGTCGTATGGACTTGGATGTGTATCATTTTATCTCCTAATCTCATGTATCATGACAGTCAATGAATTCTACCTATTCATAAGTGTTTGATGCAATAAAGTGTATCATTTTTTTAAAGTATGGTACGTCACTGGTAGTTGCTATACAACCGAAGAAACTATTTCAATTCATTACAAATTTACATCACCAAGGCGTTTTACTTTGAATATGAAAAACGAGTATTCCGCGTTAGATGCAATAACAAAACAAATTACTTAAACATAATACATGTTTCTGATTACCAGTTTTCAAACTACGAAAGTTGTAAAGACGTCTTGCGAGAACCCCCAGAAGGTTTCTTGACTTATGTGTCATTGTCTCGAGCATCCTCCGTAGGCAGACCGCCTCGGGAAGGCGCTGTTCTCTAGGCCACGCACACTGGAGGTTCGCAAGCGTCTGGGCGGGGTGAAAGATTTCACAATGGCGCGACACTTAACATATGGAAAGATAAACACTGTCGAAGGCTCGGGCAGGCACCCCGCGGCGCGACGCCGACACGGGCCGGCGCCTCGGCAAACACTCCTCCCTCTCCTGGCTGCCACGCCGTCGCGGTGCAAGTGCTCAAAGTAACGATGGGATGGGGGTACTTGGTGACTTTTATTTAAAATAGCCTGTTCTGTTTGGTACTATTGTACAAACTCTGCAAGGGTCTCCTGTTTTTTTAAAATCTTACTTTCTTCATCTTTTATTTAAGGAGAAAAAGCAGTCCTCCTAAGAACCTCTCAAGATTCTGATGATTTTCGTTTTTCATCTCCGCGTGTCCAGAACTACAATTTTTTGAGTTGTTACAATGACTAATTTGATTAAAATTGAATTAAATCATTGTATATTTAATTTTGACACTATTTACTTTTGGATTTAGCTCTATATTTCTGTGGATTTATCAAAAATATTTTGAGTAATAATTTCACTAAATGATAAAAACATTGAAAATTAATTGTTGAAATGGATGATTTGTAAATTGATCTAAAAAAAATTCCAAGAAGTTTGTTTCCTGTTGTAGTTATAGGATTATAATTGAAGTAAATAATTTTTTGAATAATCATTTATTTATTCGTTTCGTTTTAAATAGTTAACTTTTTTAATAGTCGATTTTATTAGTTCAAGATCACGCGAGAGAATACCCTTCGTCTTAGCAAGGATTAGACTTTTCATTCGACTTATTAATATTACGAAAATTGAGATATTGGATTTCACCATCCTGCTTGATTTCATCGACCCGCTTGAATAATAATTCGCAACATTGCAATTGAGAGAATCGTCCGATTTACATATTAATTAATATTTACAGCGCAGAATAGCCGTATCTTTCTCCTCGCTTATCCTTCACTATCCTGCGTATCTTTTACAGAAAATAAATTTGTCAAGGACATGTCAAAAAAAAAAAGTATTATCTGTTGCATGATGAACTGTATTATGAAAGGAATAATATTTATTAACACTAAAAAACTTATTTTTGCAGTGGCTATGGAGTTTATTCAAGTACTCTCATTTCGTTCATCTTTATGATTGAAAATACATTAGCTTATCGGTTTGTAATTAACATTATCTTGATGTTACTTCGTGATTCCTATACCCGGAGATTTATCAAGGGTTGGATACCGCAATTAGAACACAAAGATTAAGTAACGAACGTTAAGTCATGTACTTTTGTAGTCACTTATTCTACCTTACTCCAAATGCAAGCTCTTAACTATATGTGAATGTTTGTGAATTCCTCATATGTATGCTGTGTGACGCTTTAGTCTTCTCTCGATCTGTGTATGTTTCTAACCTTCAAGAGGCGTGGCCTTGGCTTCAATTCAAAGACAGTGTGGAATCTTTATTTGTTCGTGCTTGAACGTTTGGAGCAATTTAACACGGAACAATTGCAAACGGAAATTACATTATTACGTTTCTCTTACGTTTCAAGTTAGGATGAAGCATTACTCGGGTGAATGTGTTTCTTTCTTAACTCTGTAATTGCTGAAGTTTTTTCACTACCTATAACTTGACATGTTTAATGCTTTACGTTTTACATCTGGACATGTTGGTGATTGGTGGGATTCGAAAACATGCGTAAAATTTCATGACTGAGGTAAGTCCCAGCGAACGCACTCCCATTCCTTCTTCTATTATATTTCCTCAATTTGAACACTGTTGTATTCATAAGAAAAGCAAGCATACAAAGCAAGCGTAAAAACCTCTCTTTCCCTTCTTGCCTACCTCTACCTATAGAGTTTGGTTCAAGACGAGCGATGAAAATTGTTAGACTCTCGGAATAAGACTACGCTTACCGTAATATGTACCTGCGTACCTAGGCGGGGGAGGAGGTGGTGGTCTATCCCAGGTCTCATCATGTAAGGGGCCTCCAAATTGGTCACCAAATATTATATAAATTTGGTCTTCTAAATTTGATCATTAATATTATCCGAAACATTAAAAGAAACGTAAAATAAATTACAGTTGGAGCTTTTTAGTCAATAAAATTCAAATTTCAATCCTTTTTAATACATCAGAGCGTTGGATATGTTCTGTAGCAGGCATGCAAACACGTCTGTGTATTGGGGTCACCGAAAATTTCAGTGTCAAAAATTATCCCACAACAGGTTCCGAAGGTGTCCAAGGGGTTAGTTTAGGGCCTCCAAAATACTACCGCCCAAGGCCTCATGAGGTGTAGGTACCCCACTTATTTTGAATAATCTAGTGGCTTCTTGACTTAACAGATTTCAATTGCTGGATGGTATGAATATTCTGTTTGTATTGGATTTACGTTTGAATTTTCATGAGAGCTCGTACAACAAAAGCATGGATTTAGTCAAACAGACTTTTGGGTATGAAGCTCAAAGGGATTTAAGTGTAAAATGTAGGAATTTGTTCAATGATAAGTGCAGAAACGAAATGTAACATCCAATGCGTCTGGTAGTCATGTTACGAATTCTGTTATATTTTTAGCGGACGATTGGGTCTAATCGAAGAAGCACGAAGTCGTACATCGAAGATTACATGCATCCATTACCATCTATAAAACGAGTAGCACTTTATTATTCTCATTAGTGTCTAGAAAAATCTATCAATAGTTATGTTGTTATTGATGCAAATATCGAAAAATTCGTGAGTTTTTTAGTCTACTTAATTCATTTCGTTGGCGTTTAATGAAATCTCTTGATAGTATGCTATTCTCATCAAAATCATGAGGTTGTATCAGAGAATGCTTCTTTTACTTTTCACGTTTTACTGTTGTTTAACTAAAAACAATTAATGCTTTAATCAAATTAAGATTTTAGATTAATTTCGGGTCCTTAGTAATTCCCTTTGTTGATCAATAGAGTCAAGGTTGACTGCGGTACGAATCAATCTATAGATAGAAGCAATGACATCTGCTGCCAGATGAAAGAGGCGACGGACTTAAGATCGAACCTGTGATCTCCATAATAAATATACTTTTATTTTATCTAAAACTTTTTTCACCCATCCCTTAGACAATCATTTTTATAACTTGCTTCGGTTGCTTTCACCCGAAATCGTTATAAATTTTTGACAGCTCTGGGTTTCGAACAAGAGTATTTCAGATCACTATGTTGCTACTTTGTTCTTTGGGCACCTTAAAACCTTCGGGCAGTTGCTTATACGGGGCAGTACTATAAAAAATGTAAAAAGAGTATCGTCAAAAATGAATGGTAAACATAATGAAAGTACTTCTATATGGAAGTTACTCAAGTCACTTAATTTATAAGGAATATGTAGCAGGAGGAGGTCGTATGTCACTACGTGAACCATTACATATAATTTTGCGTAACAATTTTGTTTAAAATTACAAAATATAAAGACGACACAGTGCGAAGAAATTCTCTAGTAGTTTCAAGATGGGAAACGTAAATTGGGAGGTGAACGGCCATCCTAATACTTACGTTCAATGACTGACAACTTAACAACCACGTATGACTTATCTCGTGTCTATACTAAGTGAGCCTATATGAGCATTTCATTCCTTCGACAAATTTTTTCCCCCCGTTTTCATAAATATTTCAATGGAACAAAGTACTAATTGGATACCAACTTAGGAGTAATACATGGATACTTAAAGAGATATACCAACTTATCCCTTTCTATTTGTGTGACTGTGAAACTGTACTTGCCAGCCCATCGAATTCGAATGTACATCTTAATAAAATAAATTGGCTGGAGTCGTTGTTGAGAGCGGTTCTGTAGTCATCTGTAGCGGATCTGGGTTATCCATCTGGCGCCACGTTGAAAATACATCTTATTAATGTGAATTCGAGGCAACTCCCAGTGACCAGTTCGGATCTTCATGTTGGCTAGAATACATGAAGCAATGTAGCAGTGAGTTATACCAGATCTCTCCTGGCTACACAATAGTCAAAGTGGAACGTAAAGTGCGTTGCGAAACGTGCGACCGCCAATGGAGTGGACCATCAGTGCCAAAAGGTCGGCCCACGCTCCGGTCCACGAGGTCGCCACCACTGACTGCTATCCTTAACCCCAACTACTAAATATATTTGTATACATACTGTGGTACATTTGTATATCTGCGTAAGACTAAACCTTTCTTTAGTCTATACAATTTCTCTTCTTAATAAGTACATTGAATGATGTTTCACCTTTTATTCTACCCATTAAAAATTAAATATTTACCTACAAATTAATAATCTCCAGTACTGTTGGTTAATTTATTTTGTTACCCGATTTAACTACGATTGGTTTAAACTACACAATCAATTAGGATCGAATAATTTAGAAATTAATTTATTTGCTGTATTTATCTTCTTTACTGTTTTAATGAGATGCACGGGTATTTCCTAGATAGAATACCACCTGTTTTTCGGCTCGAAAAATCCATGAATACAAATAAATCTGAAAAGGATAATAAAGCTATGTTTATTTCAGGAGAAAAATATTATTGACTCGAAGAGCGATTATCGTGATGCAATCGACGAGCTTACTTAGTTTTGTTGTATTAGCCCTGACTCCCATGTAGTTCGTAGTCAACAAGCGTAACTATCTGTCATCATTGCTCTAACCTGAAAAGCCATTGAAAATGGTCGGAAACGACACATCGCGATAATACCACCTCTCTCTCTCACACACACACACCTGTTGGCTATTGCTGTACCACCTTCGCCGGAGTAACCTTCGCTACAATCGAAATTCGTAGCGATTGCATTGTTCACTAGCACGCCTGTGTTTTGTCATGTGTGACTCGAATTTCGTACAAGATGATCACTTGCACGTCCACGTTCGTTGAGTGGCTGTCTCTCTTTCCCCCCTTCCCTTCATCTCTGTACAAGTCGCGCATCGATAAAGAATCTGGACGAGTGAGCTGTGTCGGCGGCGGAAGCACCGGAGATGGTCGTGGTGGGGGAGCCGACTCTATTGGAACAAGGCGGGCGAAGTAACATCGGCGGTGGCGGGTCTCTAGGACGACCATTCTGGTCAGCGGCGATACAAATGCTCGTGGCTCAAAAGGATCGGCCGACAACTCGTTTGGAGAGAGTGAAAGGCGCGGGCGCAATGCGTTCCGACCCGACAGACGTACGGTGGCGCGGCGGCGGCGGGACAAGGCGGGGTGGGGCGGAAAAGGGGCGGGGCAAAACGGTGTGAGATGTTGTTGGGCAAAGGCTTAAAGCGCGAGGCGGAGGTTCGCCACCCCACCCCTTCCCTTTTAGTATTCAGTATGACTTCAGACTACGAATGCGGACTGATTTGCAAGTATCGCTGAAGAACTTTTGTAATGCTGCGGTTAATTGCACGAATATTTTAACTGCGAGTTTCTTTCCTGAATCCGGAACTATAAATATTGTTATAAATAAGAGGCAAAAATAATTGTAATAATTGAGGTGAAAAATTCGCAATAACTTGATAAAACGGCCAGCTCACTTTGCTCACTTTTCACACTGTTCGAAACAATCAAGCTACTACAAGAATTGTTTCACCGTGTAGTCCTTGACTCAAGTACACTTCCACCATTATAATTATACCCAGCGTTGATACCCCCTATTTTGCCCCATAAGCATTGGCATCTAACCATACATTTTTTAAGATGGCTAGGTGATACCCACTCGCGGAGCTTGCTGGGGTGAAGCCCTGATGATGTCTGGGGGTAAAACTCGCAGTGTGAGAAGCGAGTAGATAAAATAAAAAGAAAAACAAGCAAATAATACAATGTAATGTGAAATTTCATCAAGAACTAATAAAGTTGGTTTCTTGTCAGAAGGTTCTTTCCAACTATAATAATTTTTATTTTGTTTTAGTGATATCGAAATGTTATTGATTGAAGATTTCTTCATTTAAAAAATAAAAAATTAAAAAATTGCACTCGAGCGTTAGTGTTGGACTCGGCTAGTAAATGTTAATTTTCAGCATGTGCCAATCCGATGAGCCAATCCCAGGCGTGTTGACAGCCCAATTAAGATTCATGAGGATAATTACGACTCATAGATACAAAGGTACTTTCTACTTCATTTGATAGTTTCCTTTTGCTGATAGATTTCATTTATTATTTTTCATTCTCATTCTGGCCTTTTTTTCTTTTTTTTCGGGTAGATGCGGCTTTCTTATACAGATTTTGTAGGCTCTTGCGTAAGGGCGACGTCTATTGAAATAATGAATCTCGAATTTTGAGTTGTTTTAATTGTTACAATTTATAAACAATATTTTTCGAATAATCTATAGTTTATAATAAAGGTTATTTTACAAGTACATATTATTCTTATCTTAGGAGTGTGCTTCCGGAGAATAAATTAGTTAATTGTCATTTACGTGGTCATTAGCAGTTAGTAACTGCTTGTTTGACAATAAATTTCGGTATTTATTTATTTCCATACCATGAAAACATTTCTTGATTTATGAGGTATCGTTTAAAGCTGCCGAGGACATTGATCTTCTCTACATCGCAAATTAGAACAGAAAAAAATTGTCAAAAACTCTGTGTATGATTTATACATTTTCTCCTTCTTTTGTGTAATGTATTTGGAACAATTCAATGCGGATGACGGAAGTAGTTTCACAGTTCCATTATGTTGCATTTCACAGTTCCATTATGTTGCATTTCACAGTTCCATTATGTTGCATTTCACAGTTCCATTATGTTGCAAAGCAGACAGCGCTGCGACTCTGATAGAAAAAATAAAATAAAAATGGTGACTGATTCTACAGCTTTCCATAATGATGACCTCGTGTGAACTCTTTGTCTGAAGATCACTCCATGTGACCAATGGACGTGCTTTTCTTCATAAGTGCCCCTCACTTTTCTGGGCCACTCGAAACTCACTCGGCCTGTGACCCCTCTCGCCCACGCGGCGAAATGCCGCGACCGCTCTATTGCGAAGTCTGACAGTTACGCAAAGTAGTTTTCCAGGATGAATGAGAATGTTGGCTTTTTGCAGTGGGTTAACTTATTTATCGTACAGACAGATATGATGATCAGTGTCGTCTTGAGCATGTTTGTGTCTTGTAGGAATAACGAGTATTGAAGTATAACAGCGACATTTTGCGTAAAATTGTGTACGTTTATTTTGTAGTATGTTGGAGTGATGACCGTATACATTCTACCTCTTCATGAACTTTCGTTTGTTCTGCATGTTTTTCCAAATTTTCCGGACTTAAAAAAATGTTTTTTATGGGATTGCTTATAAAATTAGTGTACGTTTTCTAATGTATTGGAAATATATATTCAATTGCAACAAAAATTTCCATTTATCCTCTTTTCTACGATATAAAATTTTTAAACTATCTTTCTGGATAATCTTGACTTATTTATTCCGTATTAATAATTATTATGTAAGTCACAATATTGTAAACCTGTTTGTAAGAAGGTTGAAATACATAGTTTAAAAATAAATGTGAATAATTTTTCCTCTTTTGTATTGAAATAGTTAGGTTGTTGCAAAGTGTTGTTGGACTAATGGAGAGGGTTAATGTTGCTTCTTTAATTTAAGTTAGACATTTTGTTTGCGACACATGTGTCGTGGACCGTGGAGTTAAAACATTAGTTCCGCTCCATACATTCACCGCTTTATACATTCCTATATGTAACTAGAATATATTCCTAGATGTGAACTAAAATTAAATCCGATCAAAATCATCGGAAGTACATTATAAGTGACCGTAATTCTGCGAAGTGACAAGCACATAATGTGCTACGACAAAAAATCCTTCTATATTTGGTATAATATATTTCTGTTCAATGTATACTTCAAGTCATGTAACTTTACCGAAAATAACGCAATATGGTTACCTAACACGGATTGCCAAACTCTTCGAGTTTAATTATATACGAATAAATATCAACGGAAGTAACAGAACCTACTTTTTGCTGTAAAAACTCAAGTTAATAACACAACAAATAAGACCCAATGTAATATTCGTTCCACTCGCTCGATGCAAAAAGAACAGCATAACGTCATAAATGAAATTTAATTGAATTTGTGACCCATGTCGAGGAAGAGGGTTGACTACACTGCGTAGAAAATCTGTACCAACATCAATCCAGTCAGACTGACAATAAATAAATAAATAAATAAATAAATAAATAAATAAAATTATTGTCAAGAGAAATGAACTTTCTAGGACTATGTTGAGGACAATCTACTGATAAACTAATAAACACAATACGTTCCCGATTGTTTTTCTTCTTCTTAGGTTAAGTTTTCTCTGAGTGAAATAACATGACTTTGAGTATAACATAAGCCCTGTTAATTCCTGTCGAACACGCACTCGTAATCTGAGTCGTAGATAATCTGAGTTTAAAATCCCAAGGAATTGCGTCAAGAGGAAAGAGTGGATGTGTGTTGACGTGGAGGATAAAGCAGCGGCGTAAGCTTGTGTGAATCGCTTTGCCGCTCGCTGCTCACTCACCCGCATCGAGACCGAGAGAGGCGGTGGCGATGCCTTGATTAGCAAATGACTCTCTATTGCGACGTGGGACGGCAGCTTCCCTCCCGCATCGTCCCCTCTTCGCTTCTCCTGTTGAGCTTCTCCGTGGGATCTTCCTCTCGATCTTCTATGTCGTTTCGAGGATTGTATATAATTTATCATTTACTCCCCCAGGTGTCGGAACTTTCGGTTTCCACAGGGTTTCTCATTAGACTCGAATCACTTGGTTATGGAAGTGTGATCGGTTCTCTCTCTCTTTTTTCGAATCGTGTTGTAGAATTCACTTCTTTTTCTGTTTGTTTTTTTGGTGTGTATTGCTGAATGTATGTGGGTTATAATTTGTACTTTATTGTGACTGAAGAAAATAATAATGCTCGTCAGGTGAGAATGAATGGTTTACGTCTTATGCACTCGTATGTTCGTCGTTCTACTGACGAACGTCGTTGTTATTTATATGTATAGGTTTAATGAAGTCGCCCAAACTTTTCTGACGTTTTTGGAGATACTTCTTACATTTTCGGCTCAGAAAGTGACATTTCCCCTGGATTATCTACTATCATATTCGTGTTAATTAAACAGATTTTATTTCCTAGTGATTCTATATTCTGAAAATCAAAAGCACATCTTCGTGCAATAAAGGGGTAGAGTGAAATTATGGTTAAAACTTCACTGGTGTACCTAGACATACATTTTGAAAATTCTAAAATACTTTTTGAAAATGTTAATTGCGCTAATAATAATAATAATTCACGAAACGAAAATTAAATAATAAAACGAAAATGAAATGTGTGCAAGCAACGAAACATTTACGTAAGGTAATATTTCCTAATGTGAAGTGAATTTTCATTTAAACTATTAAAAACTCTGTATTCGAAAATTAACTCCATGAGCGGAAAATATTGTTTATCTACTCTTATCAACTTGGCGTGTGACATGAACATCCAAATACGCAATTTTGTCTTAAGCTATATCATGGCACTGTTTATTTCATACTTACCGGAGTCGTTTTGACATAATTTTCGGGCAATAACTTCTACACTTTCCCTTTCATCATTACTTCTCTTAGAAGTAATTTTCCTTCAGGGCGATACTTGAATCATTAATTCATTATTCATTTTGAGTTAAATTGTTTTATACTACTTCGTATTTTGACTTTGTAAATCTAACTGAAAATAAATCTTATATACAGCTGTTTAGCTTTTTCCTGTCTTAGAAAATCTTAAACTTTATAACTGTTGATTTTTATGATTATTTTGTTCAAGAAATAGAAAAAGTGTATTTGTGGGGAAGTAGAACTAGGGTATGGAGACGACTTCCAACGATCTTCATATGAAAAATGTTTGAAATACACATATTTCAAATTCATTGACTGAGTGGTGTTGAAACATGATTCCTTCGAATTTCTTTAGAAATGTGTTTAAATGTAATAGTCAACCTTTTAAGAAATAAATATTTTTAAAAATTGTAATGAAACAGCTACAAACTGCGTATGGTCACGTGGAGAACAATACTTCAATTTTTCTGTAAACTCTTTGAATAGTTTGAATAACTTTTCTGTACTTGAAAGATGACCAAGAACAATGGCCGAAATAAAGTGCACCTACACTGAGCGCAAATATTGTGCCTGTTAAGGAGTGGATCGTTTCATTTCAATATAATCTCCGTGTAGTCGTAAACGCAATATTAATTTCTTTTTAAATAATTTGTGATAATGTTTATCCTGTGCCATTTGATAATGCTTCTGACACGTATCATTTGTTGTATTTTGCTTTCCTCAAGGAGACAACTTCTTATATCAGAATTAACAGAATTTGCGATGTAAAATTAAGTTACTGACTAAAAATGACTCTGAAGTCTCAAAGCTTCATCTTATTAGTCGTAATTTGTGTGAAAAGCTTACTTTTACCATTGTAAGTTAAATAGCCGCGCTGAATCCTGTACTGTTTATACCGTCATGGGGACTTGTCTTTTTGTCGCACAAATTTCTTCCACTCCTACTTCTTATTTGTTCAGTATCTGGTTGGGTGAAGTATATCCTCATAAAATGTTTAGATAGTTGAAGAGTAAATATCACAAAGAATGTTTTCATTAGTTCTTTGTAATATATCCCGTGATGTAACTTGTGTTTGCGTGAGTGTACTGAGTAATACGTATTGTTATTATTCCTCAGGATTCAATTACCAATCAATCAATGAAATTTCAACCAATTCGAGTTTCTAGACAGAACATAAAAATTAAATCTCCATCAATCGTAATAAACTAAACCTCAGCTGTGAATTGTAACCTTTTTATTAACTATTATTTCATTTTCAGTCGTTGTTGATCGCATAATGATGATTTTCAAGAACTCGCAATAAATTTCAAAATATTCAAAAATATAGCTGAATAACACCTTTTAAAATCGTGTCTATCGTGCATTCAAATAAGTTACTTTTAAACTTTGATGTATGTTTTCCACGTTCACATAGGTTTTTCGTTTTTGGCATGTAATTATTAAACGTAAAAAGTTGAATGTATAATTTATATAATGTATAATAAATTTATTGTCAAAAAAGGAGTACAAACTGCGTGTGACCACGTGGAGGACAATAAACTAATTTACTCTCCGGAAGCAAGCAAAGAACCATCCCATCAATTCCGATCAAGGGCCTTAAGGCAGAGGCGGATTCAAAAATTTCAGCAAAAGTTCNTATATAATGTCAATATGTTTGTAATTTAACGCAAATATGTTTGTAAATTTACATGTACAAGTTATTATCGAACTATAGATTATTCTGAGTGTAGTGTTTAAAAATCATAAGAGTTGAAAAAACACTAAATTCACGATTTATTATTACAATAAACATGCCCCTAGACAAAGCCAAGAGAAAATGTATAAGAAATCCGCCTCTACCCGATATGTATAAAATGTTTAATAATAATAATAATAATAAATTTATTGTCAAAAAAACAGTACAAACTGCTTATGACCACGTGGAGGAAAATAAACTAATTTACTCTCCGGAAGCAAGCAAGGAACCATCCCATCAATTCCGATCAAGGGCCCTAAGGCAGAGGCGGATTCAAAAATTTCAGCAAAAATTCCTAGAAAAGATGAAAAGTTAGCTACGAGTTATAATACTCATAGAATGTCAATATGTTTGTAATTTAACACTTATTATTAAATTATTAAAGTTTAAAGATTTTATTCCATAATAATTGGTACGTTTGTATGGTACATTCGGAATTCATGGGAGGGATTATTTTGAAATTCTGTCTTTTCTCTTGCTGTTTACTGGCGAACGATGTAAATCCTGCGTCTGGCAAGGTAACTGTCACTTCCTCTCGCCGAGTCTGCTTATTTCCGAATGGCTATCTTTCTGAAAGTTCTGCTGTCTTGGCTTTGATCTATAAATATTACATGGAAGCACACTCTGCGAACGTCAGCAGTGTTCTGTTTGCAACACCCTCACTTTCCTAGTACGAATCAAGGGTCCCCAATAATTATTTAACCATGCTTTGCTGAAACAATTCCCCATGAGCTGTTGTCCTAACTCGAGGGAAAAAAACAATTCATTGACTTGTTTAGCTTATGTTTTAGATCTGCATTTTTCACTATTTTTCCTAATAGATCATACAAAGCGAGACACCGATCTATTTATATAGCTACTATCCGTTTCACTTCGTTAGGATATCGTATGTATTATGACTCGATCCAACAATACGCATATCCCGCAGCCTTTGATACTGGATTTAGTTTAGTAACAATGGTAACTTCACTTGAATCTCTTTTACCATCCTGATGAACAAGAATCTATGTAGTCTAAGTCAGTTATCTACCGCTTTGTGTTAATAATATTCGGTGTATTTCCATTTCTTCAAAAATGATCTTTCTCTAAACAAATGATTCATCTACAGATTTTAATCTACGTACTATCATTCATATGTTATGAATTCTCAAATGGCTTTTAAGTGCTTAATGAGTAATTCACGAAAATGTGGGTAACCTTTTTCTCCTTTATTTTAGAAATTATCTATGATTATTCGACGTCACTTACTAGGTCCAAACTACGTGACGTGCTTCCACTCAGTACGTAGAAGATTAAATGAGATCAGATTTGTGTCAAGTCACCCCTGATAAGCAGGGGAAACTATAAAGTTAGGATGTCATATCCAAAGATTTGGAGAAATTCTATCCCTCCTGTGGATTCGGATCTCACATCCAAACCTATGGTTCTCACATCTATAATGTTTTGAAACATTTATGGTAATAAGAATGACTTTCATGAGAGAATTGTTCAATACAATAATCGGATATGTCATCGCTGAGAAATAAAAATGATTGGAATATTATACGATTGACTATGAAAATCCGCAAATGAAAGCCTTCAGCTGCTTGTGCAGGAAACTGCGAGCTCATCGTTAAGTGAGGTATGGTTTGTAACCTCATCTTAACTATAATGTTTGGTTGTCACATCCAAAGGTTTGGAGAAATTCTTTCCTTCCTTTCAGTTTGGATCTCACACCCATAATGTTTTCTCAGTGTAAAAGTTGGATAGTGTACTCTTACAATTTCCAAAAAAAGATAATTATGAAAAATATGACTTCACCAAAGTCGACAATATAAGAGAAAACGATGTCCGCGTTTACTGCTATGTTTGTTTACATTAAAATCAAAATATTGTTTAGATGTTTCCTTCCAGATTATATTTATTATTGCGTTTATTTATCTAAACACTTTGGATAATCGTTGTATATAAATTTACTGCTGCCATGATATCACTGATTGGTACGAAATCTTTAATCTAGTTTTTTATTGAGTTTTATTGTTTATGAAGCCTAGCATAAAGTTGGTAATTGCCTGTTACACGGTTCTTATCATTCTAATGAGCTGTAAACGTAAAGCTGTCGATTTATAAATTATTTTCGTGAGCAATAAATAGTAAATTTGAAGAATATTTTTGCAGTAGATCACTACAAACAAGGCCACTTTAACATTTAAAAAACTCATTTTCTGGTTCTGGTACTAACATTTCAGACTGTGATAGTTTTTTGAAACACTAATCTCAATAATTAAATAGTGAATAAACAGTTAAATTACATTTTTCTTGGGTAAAGTTTATTTTAGTATAGTAATAGTGTGTCATATGAAAATGTTCATACTCGTTATACTGGTGGATCCGAAATGTTTAGAATTTTGAGTACAATTAAGTGGAATATAGAAATGTTTGAGCTCGAATAACTCGGTGTCGAAGCTGAAACTCCTTGTCAAGATGAAGTTCCGGTCCGGCCGACTGGCCACGAATCGCAGTTCCCAATGGGTGTCCCACTGTTGCCAGGCGTTACCCCTCTGAGGCCAGGGTCGCGTCCTCCGCACGCCCGCCGTGTCGCTTGTCGCTCTTCACTTTGTTCACACAACACCACTCCTCGGCTTCTCTTCGCGTCCCGTCGCCTCCGACGCTCTATCTTTGCAACAGATAGTGCGCGCAGCGATGCACTGCTCTTCTGGACTGGGAACGAGCTCCTGGTTGTGTGCCTTTAGGACGTACATTTTGAAAGAAGACTGAGAAGTATTCAAAGATAACGTTCACTTACGTTAAGAGAGAGCAATTCCAACTGATACTGCGGAAATAGAGCTTGGAATATTGCCAACTCTGCGACAAAGATATGCAATCCATAAGGTACGCCGGTAATCGCACACTCAAATGCCGCTACTAAACCCTCAGTTAAATCTCCCTCAAACTAAATGGTTCTCATTCTGTTGCATATGGCATTGCCAATTGTAATATTTGATCGAAATAACGTTATCAACTTTTCCACACTATAGGTCATTCGTAAACTACCATTCGTAAAATTTTTATTTTTGAACTATAGAGCAAAGTTGTAAATTTAAAAAAATGTACTTTGAGTAGTTGTTTACTGGTCAATCCATATTAAGTGATCCAGGGCCTGTCGCCGCACCCCCTCAGAAAAATTTTGTATTTTGTGTTGTTTCTAATATTATTGTAGAGTCGAAAACGTAATTCAAAATAATTTACCAAGTCTGGTTTTAAAATAGCGGCAATTTTCGTTCTTCTCCGCGCACCGTTCTTTAAATTATGTAAATATAATATTTTTATTAGGTCTCCCAACAGTTACAAACCTTCAAAAAAGGGAAAAATTGAAAAATTTGATTTTTGGAAGGTCATAACCTGGAAAGCAGACATGTTTCAAGGTTGAAATTCTACACACATTATCTACGTATACGTGTGTGTATGCACAAAAAGATTTACGTCTGAGACTTTATCCCTTCCGTTGGAAAACTTCCTTCGAAAACACAAAAGTATTTTATTTTTTTACAATCGTCTAATTCAAGATGCGAAATCAATTAGACGCAGGTAGCTATAGAAATTAAATATATGTTGAAACTGTAGCGTAAAATATGCTAAATACAATGTTAGTAATTTTAAGGCTCTAGACGAAGCCAATCTTGAGATAATAAAGCTTACGTAAAAGCTTACAAAGGCGAAAAACAGTGCACGTGGAAGAACGAAAATGACCGCCATTTTTAAACCAGGCATGGTAAATTATTTTGTATTATGTTTTTCGACTCTCCAATAATACTAGAAACAACATACGAAAGATAAATTTTTCTGAGGGGGTGCGGCGACATTTTATTTTATTTTTTTGACTCATTTAAAATGGATTGACCCTTACACATGTATTTACGAAAGGTAGTGCGCTTCATCGTAGTCATAATGTAAAATCATAAATTAACTATCAACAAACATATCTGTTGCTCATTAAGCACTACTAGAGAATGATTATGAATGCTTCTATTACTTAACATTATATTCGGATATTAAAGTAAATTTAAGTTGTTTTCTTTTTCTTTAATATCTGGGTCATTTGTTGAAAACAGATGGGAACTACAGGAAATAAGCGATTAGGGCAAGAATGCATAGCTTGAGAAAAACAAACGTGAATGGTTGATGTAACTCCAATATAACTCGGAGACCAACGGTTGCCAAACTTTTTACGTCGCAGTTATATTTCATTCCGGAACAGAATGTATATAGCTCTTATACTACTAGTCATAAAAGATTCACATTTGGAATTATTGGCATGTTAGTTTACCTCATCCAAAATTCTTCGGTTTCTTTTCCAGATTTCGCCACAACGCACGATCTATTTTGTGTCGTAACTACGAACTTCAGGCAAAATATGCTCTGGGCATAACATTTTGACACTGATTGTTATGTATAAATATATCAGAAATATATATACTGAATCGGTGACAATTTGAATTTACTTCGGAACTAGGCTAAGATTTCCGTTTGGACCAAAGATTTATCTTTGTTATGGTTCAGAAATAACTATTTCACGCCACCTGAGAGTAATTTACTAGCTAAAAATGTAGAAATTCATCAAGTAGCATAATTTGATATGTTGGTGTTTTGAACTCTGTTACTATTGTTTTATTACAGTTCGTGAGTCTTTATATTATTACACTTTTCTCTGTTACTGTTATGTAACTTTTTATAGCAGGCGCCTTATTGTCATTTGTTATAATTCAGAATTCGTAAACTCTTTGGTTTACAAATATGTTTTAGTACAGTTTACAAAGTGTACAATCTTCTCAAACTCCCTCACAGTCGCTAACAGTGGACTTGTGAAGCAAAGTGTACAAATTTGTTTTTGTTTTTTGCCTTAAGAAGCAATCATGTATTAGCTCCTCTTGTATTAAAGTTGATTGACCATTTCCAAGTTTCCCTTAGGGATACTAATATTTCTGTCTACTTGCGGAAGTGAAGACACATATTACGCAGTAAAACTGTTTTTATATTTCAACAAACATCGATCAAGACAATACCCCACGTATGTTATATTCATATATTCAAACGTCATAGGAGTAAAGTGCTCGTAAGTTAAACCGGACTCATTGGTTATAAATTACACTAGTCCATTACGCCTCTCGCAGTTGTTTTGTTACGAATGACTCACGAGTTATTTGTGCGCATCGGGTCGCATATTAGGCTAATATCATTTTTATGTAATTTCATATACCATTTATAAAACTTTTTATTCTTATTTTTGGTTGATTTATTTGTATTTATAGTTTTTATGTGACTAATAGAATACATTAATTTCTTCTATTAAATGTCAAATTCGTATACTCTCGTATGTTATTCATATTTCGCGGATCTTCTAATTTTGAAGAGAGAATCAACTGATCAGTTACAATCAGCGTAGCTCCGTTTGTACTGATCAGTCTTCTCAAATCAACAATAAATCAAACCTAACGACAAACAAAATGTGAACCGCAATCATAAAAACGTGTAATGTGAATGTAAACGAATCAACATTACACTGACCTCACTTTTTCAATGAAATCGACCAAACCAAAAGAAAACACGAAATACTTCAATCATTACCATTAAGTTACGAATACACGCACAGTGTTTACGCAGGCGAAAGCCGTGCTCGTGAAACGTCACTTCCGTCAGTGAACACTGCCAATACAGACGCGTATGTTAACGCTACGCGAGGTTGTCTGTTCATCTTGTTCGTGGGTCCTACCCCATTCAGTATGCTTATACAGAAAATGAATACCTCAGTATAATGATAAATAATGAATACCTCATTAATGTACCGTTTTTAATACACAAATGTAAACTTTCTTTAGACACTGTAATTTTACAACTATCGATTATGGTTGATCGACAATTACTTATTGACGATGAATACTTTTATACTAAAAATATACACACACATATTATATCCTTTTAGTAATGTATTCATATGATTTTATCCTTGTTTATCCTTCCTCTGAGCGGAAAAATTACAACTTGTATTTATATTTTTCTCATAACAACAATCCCGCCTGGCGATCGCGGTCAGCGAAGGAATAACCGGCGTTGCCTTCTGTCAAAACTATCTTGAACATCAGTGTTAGTGCTGATAGATGACATTCTTTACACAGTACAATAAAATTAGATAGCAGGGCACGAGTTATCTGACAACGAGAGGACAGAGCTCACTGACGACTGTTGTACACTCTACTGACAGATAATAACTGTCCAGAAACACTGCCCGTGTATCCCTACCTTTACTAGTCTTAAGAAAATATCCCTCTGAGAGCAGAATCCAGCAACCTCATTCCCGATGCTATTGTGATTACTGGCTCGCGTTATTTGTCCTTGGAGAGAAAAAGCAGATAAGTAGCTAAGATAGATGCTGTGCAGCGTATTATGCTAAGCGACAACCGCGGCATTCGTTGTATTTCAAAGCTAACAGGTGAAGAGTAGGGATACAATCTCGGGACAGTCGTGTGTCAATCGTTGAGTCCGCCTTGATCAGATCTGAACCAAGAGAGGTCGTCGTGTTGAAATGCATACGTTTCGCTAGATAATCCTAACAACAGATGTAGATTGTGAAAACATATTTCTTTTCTGTTGTCAAAAATTACGTTGTAATGAAGGTTCTTATAACAATCCTTGTGTCACTTGGCATTTTAATAGAAATAAACATTTTAAAGGTAACGATATAGAAGCTTTAAAAAATTAAATATATCTTTTCGTGTATTAATTATAGAGCAGATTCCTCTGAAAATATTAAAATAAAGTTATACTTTCAGTTTCAAGAACAAAATTATTATATAAAATTTCGAATTTACTTGTATGGTAATCGACTCTCTAATCCTAGATTGTATGTTGTATTTAAAATAATTACGTATTAAAAAACAAATTTCTTTTATAATTATATTTCATCAAATATTGGAAATCATAAACTACACTTGCATTCAATTTTATTTATTTAGTAAGTAGATAGCAATGCAGAATAGGGAAATTGTGAGTGGTTCATAAAATAATGAAAGAATGGAAGAATGAAAGAAAGTTTTACTATTTCGTAATTATGACAGCGTGGCTCAGAGCGTAGTTGAAGCTGGCTGGAGGTCGTGAGGGATTACTCGTACAGACGACTCCCAGACCTACTAGGTCTGCAGTAATGTGAATACGTGCTCTATCCCATGGATCAAATCGATCCGAGCATAAAGCTGGCCCCATCACCTTCTTGTGGAGAGGTAAAAATCTCCCAACATCTCTGCGAAGCCTGATGTATTGATCTGCCTCTCAAAGTTACATATTGACATTGAGAATCCTAAATATAGTGTCACGTCGAAGTAGAGATCTCTTCTATGGGTCTCGTGTGAGGCATAGCTATTTTCATGTGTAATCCTAGTAGTAGATAACACAAGACCAAGTTCACCGAAATATTCATCCCTGGTAGTGATAAGGAGTCCAAAGGAGGCTCGTAGGATGGGGAGAATATTCAACCCCTTTCAGTAATTGTATGAGTATTCGTATAGGTTTTCTCCAGAAAAGTATTCGACGGTGTTAATTTAGGGGAAATAGATAAATTTCAACTTGTTAATCGAAGGCTATTCAACATAATTACGATAATCATTTAAATAAGGGGATTAAATGATGTGTACATCGTGTTTGAGTAATTATTTTAGTTGTTTGAAAACTGTACAGTGTCTTAGAAATATTTTTATCTGACAAATTGACACGGGCATAAAACTTATTCAATTATTTTATTTCATATTTTGGTCTTAATGTTCTTTTACACTGTGGTTGACGTTTTCTGTAGTTATAGATGTGGTTATTTAGTGTTATGACGCCATGTTTCAATTTGTTTATCTCGATCCAGTACAATTGTAGAAAATCATTTCATCATTTTACGTCAACTTTTCGTGAGTTTTTTTATTTAATTTTGTATTTACACGTTTTAGCTCTTGTTGATCGTTGTGAAGTACGACATCTACCTATATTACTAGCTACATCGTTCAAGAATTGTCTTGTCGCTCATGTCCATTATTTCTCTTTACAAGACAATTTCATAGATAAACGAAGGCGAGACATGGTTCCTTGCTGGTTTACTCATACATTACATTGCGATGCAATATATTTTGTTGCTGTCTGTGTAAAATTCCAAGCACTAATGACGACAGAGAAAACAAGTCGTTCTATGTTTAATTTTTGAGGCGTAGTACGTATTTAAAGGAGGGATTTTCTCCTTCATGTGCTCTATTTGAAGCTGGAGTTCAAATAATTATTTTCGTTCACCGATAGAAAATAGTTCACAGGTAGAAAGTAAACTTATCTCACACCCTACCTGTGTTGTTTAACGATTTTTTAGCCTTCGGTACCTTAATGATTTTTTTTTAATCTTCCGGAACATCTTCAGAATTTATTTTTCTATTAGCTCTTGGAGTATTTGATGACAGTAGTGCGATTAGAAGCGTTACGAATATACACATATAGAAGTTATTAATATTGTAATATCTTTAAGGTAATAATTACACTTGTATTTCAACCGTATCATTCAGGAATCGTTCTATATAATACCTTTCCGAAAGAGAGAAAATATATCTCTAGATTGAACATCTTCAAACTCAAGGTCAAAGGTTTGCTACTGCCTGGTTTCTTGCATAATGTTGCAGCGTATCAACTATACCATTATTTTTTTGTTTCCTTGCCAGTATTCAGAATAATATTGTAAATTCATCAACTGTGAAATTATTTTTATATTTTATCACGCCTTTACTATTGTACTTTTGACTGTTATTAATTAAAATGCGAATTTTAGATGATTGTTTACTTTCTGGTTTGACAACTGTTTATTATTATTATTTACATCTTTGTTTTATTGTTAATTTATTTATTTGTAGTCAAGTTGGGACAATTGTGTATTTGTACCTTCATTCCGACCCGAATTTTTCTTTGAGCACTTATATCGAAATTCAAGAGTCAGTTGCTTCCGGGGATTATGTAAGCTCTCTCTCTCTCTCTCTCTTTTTTTTTTTTCAGTTTCTCGGCCGTAAGACCATTACCTGGGGTTTGTTCTCTCTTTACACGAGCTTAATGTCCTGCTCGTGGTCTCTCACAGTAAAATATTTATGTATCTCAGATGGTTGGATCAACTCGCCAGTAACCTACACGTACATCCTATGTGGATAATCGGTGATATAACGGAATGATTTTCCCTTCTATTTTCAGTGATTATCACTACAGTTATTTTGTGTACGTAACCTCTGAGTGATCCTACATAACTTAACTAGATGCGTCTGTTGCAGCTCGCGGTTCAACTTTCTGTTTCAGTCCCTTCAATAAGCTCCACGTCAATCAAATTCTCTCCCTATCCCCTGATATTTTGTATCTTTCTTCTTTCTGCGTGAGTGTTTTTCGTAGAATCTTTTCTTTGTTGTTCTTACGAAGCGAATTCTTACAGCCTATCTTTCTGCTCATAGTGCAGTAACAGTGGCCTCATGAATTGCATCATCCTCGGCATATTACATGCAGCCAGTGTCTTCTATCCTGGGGGATGCTGTTAAGTCACATTGGCGTATTTCTAAGATGGTATGCAATATTCAGTAATTCTGTGCCGTTTTACGGTAATTCTACATGAATTTTACTCGTTGTAAAATAATACTGTCCAAGTTGTTGCAACGCACGGCAAATTTATTACAAAAATGAGGAATTTCTATACAATCCATTGATACGTAATATTTACGCTGAATCAACAGTATTGTGTATTTATAATGATTTCGTCTTTCATCATGTAATCTTAACGTTCCTGCAGTTTTATTATTATTTCTTCCTCACTTTGTTTCTTATTGCGCTAATTTATTTCATTAGAAACTGGTGTGCTTCGACTAAATAAAACTGTTTGTGTACTTGAAATGAAATTGTAGTTTAAATTCTACTACTATTAGCGTCCAATTTATAATCAAAATAAATAATTTAGGACTTCCGACCTTATTATGGGCGAATAAAATTTATTTGTTCTTTGAATAAGAACGTTTCGTCTTAAGGTTTAAGTTATGTTTTTGTAATTTCTGCTTCTTTGTAAACATTTCGGTTTATAATTGCGTTTAATATCACGTTCATTTGTTCTGTTGTTGTTTCTTGTTGTCATTTGTTACACCTGACGACGACGTGAACCTAAAGTCGAAACCTTGTGCTTTTCAAAGCACAATCTAAATGTTATTCGTCCTTAATTAGGTCGTAAGTATTATTTATTTATTTTGAAATTGTGGTTTATCTGTCAAGTGATTGGCAATCGAGGACAATCTTCCCAGCTCTTGAGGAGATACTTTCGTGTGAAGCAACTAGTCCTCATTCGAGTGACATCTGCGATTATCGTCCGTCTAGTACAAGGACTCGGACTCCTTCATTGCCTTAGTAGTCTTCGTTGCTACTGCGAGAAAGTAATTCCCGTGTAAGGATATTCGCGCGTTTCGCAGCGTGCCACTGTGCGTAGCTCGCAGATGGCGAGTGAGTGCGTGTGTGTATGCATGCCCAAGTGTCCAACTAGTGCTGTCGCTTGGGGTGGGGCACGTACGACCCTGAAGCCCTGCGCACGACCTGTTTACTATGCGACGATTCACAACGGGGCAGGCGCGTGCGCACACAGGTTCGTTATTGGTGTATCATGTATAACGAACCTTAACACGTATTTACGTGTGAAACCGGTACTTCAGTGCACACAGCATAGTGTGCCGCCTGGTTCACTTATCTCCTGCTTGGGGATGTGTCTCAGGTCTTCCGGGGTTTAGGTCTGGGTGGAAATGATGTACAGTTCTAGAAAGCGAACGGGTGGTGTTGTGGTTAGCACCCCTGCGATCAATGCAGGAATCCCGGATTCGATTCCCGGCTCGTCGCCATTTTCACCTGACCGAAAGTTATCGTTATTGGTGTGTCCGTTGGAAAAGGTAATTGCTAGTATGCTTGCACACTTCATTTCGAGTATGCTGCTTGATCGTATGTTAAAGAAATTTACTGAAGACTGCTTTGTCCTTTTCATCTGAGTATGTTTTATCAGTGTCGGTATTTTGCAATGAATACACGACTTTTTCGACCATATCTGAACTTTGCTCTATGAGTGGTCTAGAAGTGCGATTCTATGAAGTTCGTTTGGCGTAATTCGCTACCGAAAGATATGGGATTCCAGTGCGTTTGACAGAACTTTTTTTAGTATTCAAACTCAAGTTATACATTCTCACAAAACAAACATTTCAGTTACCACAAACATTTAAAAAGCGCATAACACTTTACAAAACTTAACTGTTAACTATCGAAGTAATAAAAAAACTCTCACTGACATCATAATACAACAGATGCGTCTAAAAATGATGAGTTTATGTTTTATGAAATATTCCAAATGTTACAGAAATTCTCAAGAAACATCCTTCTTGTAACAAAAAGTTTGGATGAGTGAGTTAGTTTATATTAAACATTTGATATCAATTGACTTAAAGAATTACATACTTGTACATTGTAGTAAATATTGATCATGTTGTATTATACTTACTTTTCCGTTTCGCATCCTTAGCGAGTAATACTTTAGCATTTAACACTTCACATTTTTATCATGAGACATCTTTTGATAATCGTGGTTTCAGTGAAGATTTTTTAATGAAATAAAAAATGTTATTGAAAAAATGAATTCGGATACTTCAAGCCTTCAATCACAATTAGGTAGTGTTTTCTTCTGAAGGACGCTTTAACGAATCGTAGTTAGGCTACATCAAATTTTTTTGAGTTAAGAGTAGTGTATTTCAAATATTTAATGTCCTGGAACACATTTAGGACACAAGTTTATCGCGAATATTTCATACCAATATTTCTGTATTGAGTGGGGAAGAAAAACTGAAATGAGTATGGCGAAACTTCTGCATTTTTTTACGAAAGCATGCGTATTGTAAGAGAATATAGTTTTGAACGAAAGCCTGTTAAATAATTAATGAAATTAGTGGAACGTGCTCAGCAGTAAACGTTGATAGTTAATCCCGTGGGTCTTACTTAATCTTTTTAAGGATTAAGGCGCGTCGTGATTACTGTAACAAAGCTAATCGCATTAGTATGCTGAGCTGCCCTGTCCTTAAAGTGAACCTAAAGTAGATACTGCAGCCGAAGGTAAGAATGTGGGCAGATCGGGTTCTTAAGATAATCTGATGTCTGACATGAGAATTATGACGATACTTTTAATATAAAATTAATACTCACCATAATAATGTATGTATCCTAGTTTTCTTGCTTTTTGTCGTTAATACTTGTTACAAAAAAGTGTGTATTGCGTTTGGTAAATCGATTTCTTCATTCAATTTTATGTTATTTGATATATTCAGATTACTTTGTAATGGTTTGGCGATTACAAATTTTATAATTGTTGATTAAAACAACTTTTTATTTCAGTCTCAATTTCAAATGTATTGATAAAACTACTTTTTACTGCGTAGATGTCGGTATCAATGTCTCTCTTTCTACTAGAAGGAAATGTGCCACATGCACATTTATTACTACTTTCTATATAACTCCAGAATCCAGTGATTTGTCAATTAAAATCATTTAGAAATGCTGTGTTATTGGAATTTAGTCGGCGTCACAGTCAAGAATGTAGCTTGACAACCAGCCTTGTTCACATGGAGTTGTTCCTGTGATCATTATAAAAATACATTATTGGGAATATGTTTCAGGCTTTTCCCTTCACTCTCTTTCGTGTGTGACATTTCCGTGCGAACGTATGCTTCGTGAATTTTTTATTGAAATGTCTCAGACAGAAAGTGAATGCGATCTTTGAATGATCGCCTTTGAACATATCCTTTCTCAACTGTTCTTTATATTGAATTGCTTGAATTCGTTTTATTGACTGTATTTGAAATTCCAACTTTCTCTGAAACTAGTTCTGGTGGGCAGTTTGTTGTGTGAATAGAAATGCTAATGTAATGCACAGCTGTGCTCGACGATCCTTGAAGACTTACGACGTCATCTTCTGTCTTGTTGGTCCGTGTAGATGTGTGGGTTTTAAAATGAGAAAGCTGTTCTCTATATGTGTTTTCAATGTTTTTGTCATGTTCAGCCAGAACTAGTACTTTACTATGCCTAATTTTAACGATTTAAAAAAAATTCGTTAGGATCAACATGACTGTGATTTGACAATTACACACAAGTTGAGTAATTTACCCAATTTTCTTATTTAAAGCTTGTTTTCCGAATCCACATAAAGATCAACGAACGTACAGATGTTACTCTGATGTGCTGAAAATTTGAAGTCAAGAATTATATGAATCGTTCAAGTTCGCCCGTAAGTTTGATGTTTTGTCAAAGACTAAATATTTTTTGAAACGATATTAATTCCTCTAATTGCACGTATCAACAATTACCTAGCAATACAAATTTTTATCTAGAATACATATGTGGGTGTTACCATTCAGGAGCTTTCAACTTTTCACGTGTCATAAGTTACAGTATAATTATAAAAAGCAACTATCAACACATAGATGAAGGAAATATGAAAAAAACTGTTTATGAGAGACTTACGTAAATCACGCGGTAAATCATTTCAAAACTCATTCATGTCAGAAGTCACAAAAGTTAATTTCCATTACTTTTACCGTCTCAGATATAAAGTCAAGTAATACATACGCTGCGCAGACTATTCATTCCGAACACGTTTGAGAGATCCTGCTTGTGAGCGAAAGCAACATAACTAGAAGGAAGCACTGACACAATCGCTGATTCATTTGTCTGTTTCAGACTTATTGCACAGTTTTATGCTTACGTGACCTAAGACACGACTGTTCGCGTTCATGATTTTTTCCTCAGAACACATCTTTAGCTGTAACCTTTCTTCTAAATCTCCTACTTGTTTTGGACTTTATACTTTTATGGATATGGAAATGATTTTTGCGTGTCTATTCTATTCTTTTCTTAAATCCTATGCATTGTGCAACTATAAGAGCACAATGCACCAGACTCACCATAATGCATCTGAATTATCTGAAAAATATAAACGATATTACACCGTAATAGCCAATTTTATTTTAGTACTACTGGAAAGAGTAAAAAATAATATTCTAAACAGAAACTCGCGGTGCGTTCTCAATAAAATATCAAGTATTATCACAACTATGTCAATTTTTATAATCTTAAAATTATAATCTTAAATTTCTCCTCGACCTCGGATTTCCGAAGCCCTTGTATTAATTTTAAATTACTCATTACTGTTGATTCAGGGTTGTTCTTAAATAATAAGTGATACAAAGATCTTCAGTTTTAATATAGCTTGAAATATTTATGGATTTAGAGGTAAGGAGATAGTCTTCTTTATCGCTACTAAAAATGTAATCTGAAATGTATCGGTCCCTTGGTTTCAACGAAATAATTACGCAATGCCACAGAAACATCAAGAAAAAATGTTTTATAATAATAGTACTTATGATTTTAATTGTTTATAATTTTATTTCTTTTTCACCTTTTTTCTATAATCTCACCATATTCTTTTTTAATGTTTTTCATAGTAACGTGAACTAGAAAATAAAAAATCCTTGCCCCTTCATAATTCTTGTCATTTATTTCTTATTTATTCACATCAAACGTATACTTTGAATAAGTATCCAAGAAATTTACCATTTTTATCTATATATTACGTAGATACAATTTTGGTCTGTCAACATTTTGAATGGATTAACTTTATTAAGAATAATAATTTGAAATTTATATTTCTTAGGAATTGGGCAGTCCAACGTGTTTTCTCTCATTCTCATAATTTATTTTGTTTTCCACATAACAGAAAATGTACAATAACAAACCACAGAACAATAAACCTAGAATTACATGAATTATTTTTTTGTTTTGTTTTGTGGGGCTTTAAGGGCTCGTCAACAATATGAAAAACGAGATATGACAAAAATACACAAAAATAATTTTGGATAGAAGTGTCTTTCAAGACGATTTATCATGTTGGTCGTATGGTGTGAAGTACACAAATTGTTCGTTTAGTGGCCTTCCTTGTACGTCGGGTGCAGGGTGTCTCAACATTCTTGGCACGTCTTTTTGGCAGCGTATTGACGTCGCAGGGCGCGGGCAAGAGCAGTGGATGCTGTGGACGATGCTTGTACGTGAATGGACGTTCAAAATTAGGTTAAAATAGTGACTAGTTGCTTGTTTTCATCTCGCATTGGTGACCATGCTTGATGCATAGTAGCTGCTTTGCTTAAGTAATCTGAGTTCGAATAAGCACGGCGATTGAGCGGGTCACATGTGAAGCAATGTGTAAGCTATTTTTGCATAAATGAGTTGTGATGTTTTCGGGAATGTAGAAGTTATAAAATATCTTCGAGAGTTGCTTGCTTAGAATTTTAGTGTGGTTTGGACGCACTAGTAAATATGAAAACTGCGATACATGATTTGGTTGCATATTTTTAGCTTTCAATTCTTTAATTTTGTAATCCCTTTATTTTTTTTATTTTTATTATCGTTCCATATTAAGGAGATTCCTTATAGTTTATTCAATATATGTTATCATAGTAGAAGTAACTATCCACCTTTTTCTCAAGGTATGTTTCTTTTCAGTTGTTGTCAAATCTGACAGCGAGCATGGAATTTCTGGATTTACAAATCAAGAGTATATTTTCAATTGCGATGAATAGTGTTTAACTATAAAGACAGTGCTAGTGCTAGAAAGTTATCCATAAGTAAATAATGGCAATACGCCAACTCGCATAATCTATTTTGATTATGTGGCTACGTGCCAGGGGAGCAAAGGGAGTTTGTTAGTTTAAGTAGAAGTTACAAGGTTTCAGTATTTAATTTTATAGGATGCCTTCCCCATCAAACAGGAATTGCTTTTATCTTCCAGGTTCTCTTTAAAATAGAATTAGAAGTGATTCCTGTGTAGTGGAAAATAAAATTTGAATTATTTTCTGGTAAACTAAAATTACATCTCTTCCTGAAACTTTTCGGTTTTCTTTTGGAATGTCGTGTGATCAACACAAATTGTAGAATAAAATATATAATACATAAATAGAGGGCAGCAATTAACACCATTGTGTGATCTTGTACACTTAGCTGAATCCATTATTTAAAGTTACTGTTCCTCGTAGTTCCTGAATTATACGGATTCAGTTTTCAGTAAATCCGTCACTCACTACCTCACTCACCGTCAAAAGTCCACAGCTAGGTGCAGTTCTGAGAAGCTGAAATTTGGCATAGTATTAGGTCTTATTACACTTATGACCAATAAATAAATTTTGAAAATTAATATTTGTACCCCTAAATTTGAAGGTGAATTTAATATGAAAATTGTCATGAAATAAAACGAAATGGGAGAGGATAGTTAAAAAAGTATACTACCTTACAATAAGACACGATTCCCACTGAAAAGTATCCCACTAAAAATAAGGCGGAGTTCGAGTAGCAAATAGGTTAACCATTGAAATGCAGTAAGAGCAGATATGGAACTAGAGGTGCCAAGTAAAACGAACTATGGCAGGAGTAAGAGAAATGATTCTAAATATAATAAACACCACCACTTGTCATGTTAAAACTTTACAATGTTAACTCATTTTTTTATTTTGTAATGTCATTTTCATCTGGAAGCTTAATATCGAATTTACATAGAAACTTTTACTATTCAAAAACTTTTGTATGGTCTATTCGCAATGAATTATCAACAGGAGGTTTATGTTTGTAATATTCATCCAAAGTGGCTTTCATGTGGACCCTTACTTGTTCAGACTAATATTAAAATGCCATTCTGCTTAACTGAACACTGTAATTGCTTGATTCTTGTTCCTTTGGTCGTTTGACTGAAGCACTCTATTTCTTGGATTGACGGAAATTAGTTAATTCGTCTTCGTACTCTAGAGAAAAATATTTTTAGTGTCCCAGATGCGAGTTGGACATTAGTCTTTCTGTCCGTGTGGTGAGTGGGAGGTGTTTGTTCGTAGACTACAGGGGGGCGGGAGATACGCCAAGTCTTACGCTTGTACACAGCGCCTAAAAATACAGGTTGCGTACATGCGAGAACAGTCCATCTGAGAGTCTACGATCAACTTGTACTTACACAAATTCTTCAATTTTGTTCGTTAGCATGAACATATTGCTTCGATGTATGGTAGATAAATTTGAATGAGGTTTGTTGTTTTTGTTTAAATGTTACTTCAGTTTTTGAATAATGAAGACATTTCGTCGTACATGACTATTCTCGGTATAATTCACGCGTGCTGTGAATGACGAGACTTAAAAGTACGCGGCAGTTTTACTCCTAATTAATATCTGCTATTAGTTATTACGTTTACTTGAGTTTCAAGACTATTCGAGTATTTTTACGAAGACTGAGGGAAGTAATTATTTCAAGGTTCATTTTCATTTTTTAAATTATAATAATAGTAATAAATGCTAGTCATGAGCGCTAAAACGAAGATATTTCTTACGAAGATTTTAAACCAAAACGTGAAACTAGAAGAAACGGAAATAAAAGAAACTAAAATGGATGACGTCAACAGAGCGTGTATTAGTGTCACGACCCAAAGCTTTGGTGGAACCTGCAAGAACCAATTCTTCTGATCCTCTCTGGGGTAAAGCAATACCATTACCTTCCATTGCGTGTTCTCGCCTTGTGGAATTTCCGAAGCTGAAACAAAGACACTCAAGGACTCGTGCTATAAAAGTTGTGAAATGGTGAATGTCAAATGTCGAAGATCACAATGTATTTCTCTAAAAATAGCTTCTTTTACGATAAGATTCATTTCTAATTCCTTTGCCACTTTTACTCGACTTATTTTATTTATGGAGATTATAACTTTTCTTCTTGAAATCCGGGAAACCATTATTGTGCAATAGATATTAAGTTTACCCTGTCCAATTTTTATTGGGTAATTAATTTTCCCTATTTCATTATAAAATAGTCTGTGATTATGTTGAAACTGCTCGCAACTTCCGAGTACCATCTCGTGGAGGAGTGTTTGTCCGGTCCTGTTGACGTTGTGTTCTTGTAATTTTTTAAATTCTAGGCAAATGAAACGACCAACTAGAAAAATACCAAAAAAAGATAGGTCACGTACGTCAGAGAATGATAAACCTGCAGAAGGAATATGTTTAGTAATCCTTTTGCTCATTGAGAGTAATGTTTGAATATTTTCTGTCATTTGAAGAGAATATGTTTATTGGAATACAGGACGACCTTTCTAGCGTCTTGTATTTAGGATCAATTTTCATTTGAATCGAGAATGGATATTTATATGTAAAATATGGGAATAATTATGTTAATATTGGGATAGTAATATGGGGATATTTATACGTAAAAAGTGGAAAACATTTTTCACCGACGACTGTTATCCATCAAGAATTTGGCTAATTCTGTAACTTAAGTTGATATGTAAAAATGGTATGAAACATTCAAATTTAAAATTTCCAAAATGAAAACTTTTTTTTCTTTCACAAATTTCCTTTTATATTTGCGCGTTGTCTTTTGTTCCGTACCGTAGCATCAAGAATAAATTAAGTAACATTCGCAGGACCAAATAAGTTTCAACGGTAATCTTGTTTAAAATACCTGGAGGAAATTTTATCAGATGGTTGAGCATGTTACCGGCGAGTCACCGGAGAGAAAGTGAAAATAATAGTAATTTTTACTGAAAGTGAGTGTATACATATTCTATTCCTTAAAAGTATTTCGATAATTTCTCCGTTTAAGTTCGTAGCGATGTATAATTTTATCGTATGATGGACAAGATATGGGTGGAAATATGGATAAAAGTGGTGCTGTTAAAATTTTATGCAATAGAAGTTTCAAAGAAACGTGACGACAGACTGCGTCGAGGTCACTGTGACGAGGAAACAGTAAACTGAGATGTATTTGCTCCGTTCTTTATTTGAAAACAGATCTTAACGATTTTTTTTAGAACTCCTTGTTACTTCTAGAGCCGAAAGTAGATAGAGAATCCGGCAAAACATGATGAATCTAAACTATAAACATTCATAAGAACGTAGTATGTTATTATTTGACCAATTACATATGTAACGTGCTTATTATTTAGGCATGCCTTCCTGTTATTCAACGTAGCATACATCAATACGTAACGCTTCTGTGATATTTCAGTAACTCAATCGATAAAATTCAAGTATAGTCTACTTTTCTTTCTTTTTTTAGGGGGTGGGCTTTACGGCTTGTCGACATCGAGGTCATTAGAGCCCTAAAATTTTGTACAAGTAGGGAAAATGGAACAAAAGTTACGCACTAAGGAGAGCCAATTGACTCTCCCCACTTGTGGGACTCGCCGAATGACTCAACCATACCCACTAAAAACCGTCCTGAATTACAATATATCAAAACATACAAATCCACAACATTACAACGAGGAAAATGAAAGATACCCTTGCCCTCGCAACCTAGTAGCGTCGGGATCGAAAAGAGCAAGAGTTGACCAAGGAAGGTCAGGAAAGAGAAAGGAAGGAGCCTATCACAAGTAAGTGGAAGTAATGCCAGACTCAGCTGGGGACCCCGTGTTTGCCGAACACGTATTTACTAGATGTAAGTCCCCTGGGGGGCAAATTGTGTAGTCGATTCCATGGGCTCCAAAGGTACTAAAGTCGCTCACAAGTAAAATTAAGTAATTCACTTGAACATCAAACAGGGGGTCTGTACTTCGGCTAATAAAGGGGGAAAACTTTCATCATTCAAATACGTCATCAGTACCGTCCTCGCACGCATATTTTTGAAGTTCTATAGACTGCACTTCATTATCTCTGTGGAATATTTTATTTAGAGTGTGGTTTCGTATATTTTCTTCGTATCAGTCTGATTATGCGACCTTCTCGCAGAAACGTCTCACAGTTAATTCTTCATTTACATGGTACGGGAGGGTATTGGTGCTCTTCTGAGAACACTTAACAAATAATCTACATACCGAAATTAAGCGATGTTATTGATCATGTAACCAATACTCCCAGCATTGACTTGAAGTGTCTAAAAATATACTTTATGCCTGAACGAACTTCATTGCTTCATATTGTCGATTTGAACTTTGCGGCAGTCTATTGAATTAAATGTCAATTACCTTAATATTGTCTTCAATGGCTCTCTAGGAAGTTCTAGCATCCCTTCAATTGATTCATCGGATCGTTTACGCTCACTACTAACTTGGATATTCGCACTCTCAATTCTACTTCATTATCACTCGTAGAGATATTCAGAGCATATACTTGCGATCAGCGATGACCCGTTGGTCATGTCTGCCTCTTATTATTGTTAAAGGGACGCACAGACGTTTGTAGAGTAATAATTTTGAGACTGATTTCAATGAATCTTTTTATTTTTTACAAATATGTTTTCCGTAAAAATCTGGAAGGATCATGTAATGTCAAATAAACATTTCAAGAAAAAAATGTTTGGACCATGACATCTTAGATTTCCAAGACTCTTGGTTTATTGTTCAAGCATCTTTTTTTTGATAAGCTATTATGAATGGGTTATGAATAAATAATTTTTTTTTAATACTCGTTAAAAAGTGATTTCTCAATTCCTTTCGTGTATCGACCATTATCTTAAGGATAATGGTTATTTGAAAATTCAAATTAGAATTTTGAAAATTGACCAATAATGTTTAATATCTGAAATTGGAATATAAAGAGATTTAAAAAATATGTAGATGAACCCTCTACCTCTGTTTGTTACTGATTTTCAAGCACCAATGGTACTAAAGTTAATATTTTCTTATTAATTTCTCCTCTGAAACTATTTGTTCAATTTGTATTTCAAATACTGCGTCTCGTTCAAAACTTGTCAGCCTTATCCTCTAGATTCTTTCTGCAAAGACCAATCAGAGCGTAAAGAAGATCTACATGTGTGAAATCTATAGTGTTTTCGACGCTTGTTTGGTTTTACACAATCGACATGACTAATTATACTGATTCGTCACGATGCTTTAATTCTCGTTTGTAGATTATCATCATAAATTGAGAGTAAAACGAATAAAACATTAATAACTTCTAATATGAATTTAATGCAACTAGGATCTTTCGACCTAGACAAGATTAATAAGTCAGAGACGTGGGTTTTTCTTGAAAGCAAAGAATTTTGAGAGGGACACTTCTTTCTACGATAAACAAAAAGGAAGTTTTACCTGTATAAAGACATGAAACATTAATAGCTCCCAATATATATGTGGATTTCAGGCATTTGGTCATTTATTGGAATAACAAGATTATTAAGTTACAGGCAACGATTGTAGTGATCGCTAAGCATCTTGAGAGCGACTACAGTAATCGCAGCGAAAGAATACTGAGGAGGGAGGATCGTGATGACCACGTGAAAGTTGAGGAGCCAATGCCAGTGTTGCGTGATTGCCGACTCAACCTCTCGCTGTAGACACTTGGGTAATTTACTTGCGTCAGCAGAAGTTTAGTGAGTTAACATTCGGATGCTTTCGCCTACATCAGTCGATTCGTAGGACCGGTAGTAATAGATATGGCAACTGTGATGGAAAGAGGGCTTGATAGCTTACCTTTGACCGCAAGAAAAGTTTGAAGTTAGATTTTCCACCGGGTATAACAGCCTTTGTCTCGGTGTCACAGCATGCAATGGAATAAGCAGGCCATCCCCGCAGCATACGCGACTACGCTGTCTTCTCACTCCATTGGTTACGTCTCATTGCTATTCTTTCGCCGTGAGGACTATAATCTATCACCAAGTGGTCTTTACGGGGCTCCAGACACCAATCGCGCATCCGCTCTCTCGTAGACCAAGATAACTATTCTGGTCGCCTCCTCAGGTGCGCTTTGCCTTGCGGGCGCCATGCGCCCACCGCGACGTCGCGGCGCAGCATCCGCGTCATCATTGTCGCCGTCTCAGCAGCAGCTGGCTACCTTCATTATCTGGGCGTGACGCGAGGGCGGCCGCCGCCGGGCCCGCGTCCCCGCGCTGGAGCTCGATGAGCCACCGCGGCGCCGCCCCCGCGGGCTAGCGGGCGACGCTGCCGCCGCCTTCGCTGCCACCGTCCCCGCCGCCAGCGCAGCGCCCCTCAACAGCGCCGCCGCCGCAGCCATGGCCAGTTACTTCCGGTGGATTCGCGGCGGACGCAAGGAGGACGTGCTTTACCAGAAGCCGCGCAGCCGGTCTCTGGACGCGCGATCACTCGAGCGGTCGGGCGTACGCATGCTGCTTAATAATGTACGTTGTTCAGAGGAGTGTATCTCTTGGGAAGGAAACTGAATTGAATTTTCCGTCTCTTTTCTATTTCTTGTTTCTGCACCTTTCAATAGAAGCTTCCGGGCCTGGGCCATGATTAACGTCTCGGCTGTCCGGATAACGTTGCGTCATCCGAAAGGGATCAGGAATTACGGCGGTCATGCCGTGGTCTCCATTACAATGTCTGAGCCAAGATATGCTGTCCGGAAGTTCGGATCTTTTTCTTCAGTGACGATGCTATCCGGGCATCGTAATATGTTTATTTTCCTCATGAAAATTTCTTACAGAACACATTGAGTTGCAAATTATTTTATTTACACAAAATTGATTTTTATTTTTGTTATTAGATAAATGTACTGCTTCAAATGATGATAATTGCTCTGATATAATACTTATTAAAAATCAATGAAATATTGCCCGTCCTCAATACAGGACTTAAATATTTCAAAAAATGTGTCAATTTCAAAAACTACTTTGTCAACATGTTGCAAATGCAATGTTCTCTTAAATGTCCTACCTGTTAAGATCAATAAACTCTAAGCCATATTTGTGTTTTAGAATGATTTAATTCTACACACAGGAGAGGACATATGTAATGAACGTTTCTAACAATACTACGTACTATTTCGGGAAAAATGCATTTTTTTTATTATTTTGTAATTCCATAATTTCAAACGTAATGGAGTAGATAATTTTTTTGGTAAGATTGGTGACCTGGCTCAGTTCGGAGGGAGTGGGACTGATTGGTTACATAGTTGAATGGTCGAGGAATTCATTGGCCGAATGGGAAGATACATTGTCTGAGTCAATAAAAAGAAACCACAAAAGAAGACAAACAAATAAGAAAAACACATTTTTTTAGGCATGCGTAATTTTTATTCTTTATTTCGTGTGACAATTTTACACACACGCAGGAAAATTGCTTAACTAAAACTGTTATCAGAGATAAAACAGTTATTTGTTAGAAATCCCTCTCCAATTCGTCATTAATTTATAATGTATAATTCACTATTTAATTAAATCATACATGAATTGACTAATCCTTGTATGGAAGATATCGGGTCAGGTCACGCCCATCTCCCTTCCTCCAGTCTATTGGGAAGTGCGTTAATCAGTGACAATTGTCTAAGATGGTCTCTTGCGACGAAAGAAAGCTTCTGTTGAGAGGTCGCAGGCCACGCACGAAGGCACTAAAAGTAGGAGGGAACGAATGACCGACAGTTGCTGGAATAGTCTTATTTTCTTCTGTGGGCAATAAGCGTAACATAACTGTTGAAAATTTTTTGTTTATTTTGGTGCTATATCCTCCATAGTTCAGTCACTTAGCGGTTTCTCAGTAACTCCCCATAATGGGACATACGTCCTTGGTCTCCTCTACAGTATTCCCATAATCATTGGAATAATAAAGCATTGTGAAGGATTGTTTTGAGAGGGCTTTAATTATCTATTGTTAGTTTATTCTCGATGAAAATTTATATGATGAAAGTAAAAAAATGAAAGTAGCCCGCATTTGAAATCCCACTTTCATTGATATCACTAGTATGACTGGCATGCTTCCTGTTGTCACAAGATAATTTCCGCCTTAAGTGAAAACGTTAGCATTCATTTTATCTCTACGAGGTAAAAATTTTATATTCCTAACCATTTTCAACCATTCCTTGCTTTTGTCTTGTAAATTAGCGAATTATCTATTTTAATATTAAAATAAGGAAAAAACCAATATTCGTCAAAGATGACTTTTATGCTATATGTATAAAAGAAAATTGCCTTAGTACAACTAACTTGCTCAATATTTTACTTTTTGAGTTTGGTGTACCCCAATTATCACTATTATCTAAGAACAATGATTCTCAAATATTGTATGTCACGGTTATAAAATTCCGCACGGAGAACTTACATGAATTATTAACTCCTGTCACTGACGATGGAGATAAACAAAAAAGAATCTACTATTAAAGATTTTTTTTCTTCTAATCCTCGTTTCTAATCTTGGCTCAGAATAAAAATAATGATATTTCAGTAAATGGTGAATATTTTAATTTCACTTAATTGAAGAAACACAGGATCTATCGATAAATAAGCTATACATAAAATATTACATTTCGAGTGACAATTATAATAATTTAATCTTGTTATTTACTGTTCCAAAGCAGGAGAAAATTGTGAAAGAAGTAACTCCTTCTCGTGTGTCTGGAACATCCATGGTTAACGTCCAAAATACACAATTAATACATTACATACTTAATGTCTACATATTACTACCGTTAATATATTTTCACAAAGAAAATGTTTTTGTTACATTCTCTACGTAGTTGCACCCATTAACTTAAGGAAAATTGTCTTTGTTAAACACATTTTCTTTTTCTTCTTACAGAGGGCAGCGGCGCAACTGCATGCGCAACAAGCCGCTCAAGGTACGTTTTAACTTCTTTTAAAATAATTTGCAACATATTGTATACTAAACACCTTTCATAATGTTAGGAAAGAATAAATTATTTTTTCGTTTTCTTTTCCTTCTGGTGGACAGTATTAATCGATTTTATATTTATATCTGTCATTTTTCGATTCAAGTGTACTCTTTTCGTTTGTGTCCCTCTCGTATTGTGGATAACATTGTTCCCATCGTCCGTAACGAATTAATCGATATATATTCTGGTCAAATAATTCTATTTTGCTGTTCTTAACAGAGAGATATAAAATTGCGCATTCTTTAAAATCAACCGTAGTTTCAATCAAGTGCAGTAAATTATTTTAGATAAATACGTCTGAAAGATAATTACGAAATACCGGTTATAAACGATAAAGATTTTATCCAATCGTACCCAACATTTCATGTTTATCTCACTGCGACAAGAGTGTGATTTCATTCGTGCTTCGTGATGAAGTTTTTAGGAGAGTAATAAAAAATTGTATAACTCGTTTTGATAGAAATATTTTTTAATTATTTGTCGTATGGGCTAGATATTTCGACTTATCACCTACATTGATTTGTTTTATAACTATGTTGACATTCTCAAAAAATTATTTTTATATTATTTGGTTTTCGAGAGTCTCACATTTTTTATACATGTTTAAGTATTCAATTTTTTTTAATAAAACTCTATTTTTGTTGTTGTATTATGCTATTAAAATTTTCAGTTGTTTCCGTCATATACTCCCTTCTGACAAAGAGTAATTTTCTTTCCTGATATGATTGCTTCAATCTAGTTCCTTGTTTGAAAAGTTACTGACTTTTACAGTTTTAATCCAATTGCGGATAATGTTAGAATCTTAACGTTTGTTTATTTGCACATCAAACCAAAATAATACGTTTTGTCTTCCTTCATGATTGTCAGATGAATTTAATTCCTTTTTCCGTGAGAAAGACAAATGAGTTGGTAGCAACGTTCTCTAGAACCGAAAGGAGGTTACGGTGGCCTTCCCGTGTTCCTCTGTTTGGATCTCAGGATATCTCCTCCAAGGTCTACGTGACTTAGCATTAAGAACCCTGCGTTCTAAAGATTTGATGGCTAGTCCTTATAGGAATTGAAAAAGCTTAATTGTTCATAATCCTGAATTACTTTGCGGGAAAGTTGATGAATTGCGAAAAGATTTTGTGTCTTTATTTTTGAAACGTTGTAATGGCTGTTTTAGGGTAATAAAATAATTTGCTTTTATGAAATATTTTTGCTTTACTTATCTGTTCGTATTACCATTGATACTTAATTAATTTTATTCCATTACTTCATTAAAATACTCTGACTCCCGCAAAGTATATGGGTGCAATAAAACTGAAGAGAAAATGGGTTAATTTCATACTTCCATTCCTGTATTAACGGGTTCTTATATATACGTTGTCGCCTAATGTTGAAAAGTTGTCACTTAAATCTCGAGGGATATTAGTTATGAAAACGTAAGTGTGTTTCTGAATAGTGTATCAAAGACTTTGTTCTATTTGAAAGAGTTAATTATTAGTTACTTCTTCTTCTTTTTTCGCGCGTTTCCCATGTGTAGTTCCCATTTGGTCAGCGGTTACCCAACGTTTTAAGATCTGCAATCTATATATAATTTATGGCATCGCCTGTAATACCCAAACCATTCATTGTGAAATTTTAATTGCCGAACTAGATTAGTTTTAACGTAATAGTATTTAAAATGTGAAATTGTTGAATAAAGGAAGATGTTTCGCTGCACGCCTGGCTTCTACCTATTTAGATATTCACGTTACATAAGCCAAGGAGAAGATTTTACATTAAAAGACTATGAGGAAGGGAAAAATTTTATCGTATTGAATAATTATGCCTATATGTTTTCCGCATTTGTATTAAGTCATGACATATTTAAAAAATTCTTTTATCTCGCATGTAATAGAGGAAATTAAAGCTTTCGTAGAACTGATGTCTATTTATACTTCAAGAATTAAAGAAGAAAACGCATGTCTAATGAAACGCACGCGTTGTTAGAAGTATAGTTTGAGCATTTGAAATATCCTAATAAAATGTTACAAATAATTAAGAATTAAATTCAGATTTGTTAATAACTATAACTTCCATTTTTCGATATATTTTGAATGGAACAAACGGCTTTGATGAGAAAATGCGGTCTTCAACCTCAGTTTTTACTCGTAAGTCCAATACCCTGTTCAGAAATGGCGTAGTATGATTGTTGTTCATACGACTATAGTAAAGTAGTCTTCCTAGTTTTTACTCTTTGTGTTGCACAACGTATGAGTAGCATAGATGGAAGCGACTTGGCAGTTTTATAGTTCTGGTTCGAGGGAAAAGTTGCATACCTATACACCTTCAGAATGCGAATGAATACAGCACTCTAGAACGAAACTATTTGGGTCAGTCACTATAAACAGAAAATGAAAATTTGCTCAAATTGTGCTCTGAATTTATGGTTGCTGTCACATTTTTTTTTTTAATTTATGAGAGGCACGTTTCTGATAACTAGTTTTAGATGTATGTTGTTCGTGTTTTAATGAATCACGAGTTGCTAATTTCTCAAGTCATTGACTAAAAGAATTTTCTGATATATCATTAAGCTTCGCCGTAATTGGATTTCGTGTGCGAATTATATTCTTTCTTATCCAGTGAATTGTATGACGTGAATATGTCAGTAGTAATTAATTGGATGATACGTTCCAATAAATTATTGCACTCCTTTGCCAAAATCCTGAGATGGACATTAAGCGATCGAAAAAGCTATTTGCAATTTTGACAACTCTTTCAATACCTCGCGATTACCTATGATACGTTCCAAGAAAATTTGCTTCAGGAAAATTTTCCCCACACTTCAACCAATTTTACACCATCCATTCTTAATTAGTAACGGGAGAGCTTCAGCTTAGTGAAAATAGAGATTTCACTTCAGAAAAAATTCTCATAGAGTATTAAGTTTTTTAACTCGAGATGGAAAATTCATTCGAACTAACATAAAGGCATGTAGAAATTTTCATCTCCTTCGAATTTATCCAAGGTTCAATGTTTATTTTGATTTTCTTCCTTCCGTAACCAGATCATGTGAAATGGACCTTAGTAGTATGGCGTTGAGACGTTAGTCGAAGTATAATGATGGTTCTATCCAAACATTTCTATTGTTCCTCTTGGTGACTAGCCAATGACTTAGAGAAATGTGTTGGGAATGAACTTGCTATTTTGTTGATCGATTTTAATGAAATTAATTCCTCCGCTTTCAATTAAGCCCAACTTTCAAGTAAATAGTGAAAAACAAGAATACGAGTGTGATAATGTAAATTGTGCAGTAATGTTAATTACAAAAAAAACACTTGATTTACTCTTCATGAGTCGTAAATGTACGGAGAAGAATCTAATGGACATTAGTGAGTAGTTCTCGAGTTCTTCTATTTAGAGACTTTAATGGAGTAATTTTTTAATCAATTTTTGAAGTAAATGTTCAGCAATCGTCCTTGACTTTTTATACGGTTTATTGAGGTAGACAAAATTTCTCATATTATTGCTCAATGTCATGTAAATACTTATAAACCGTTATAATTGCAATTATAATATAATGTAAGAATTCTCGGTGTACATACAGCATTTTACTTTCTAATTTCAAATCTAGTATTACATAGAGGTATTGCTGTCCCCTTGAACTGCAACCAATCTTACGAGTCTGTGATGCAGACATATGTATCTGGAAGAAATGGTGGCCAATATGAGGACTCCTAATATGTTCTTGCAGCAGCTACGATGTTAAGATAATTTTAGCCCTATCACTTTCTTGCCTGTTAAGTGGAGATTAGTTTTTACATACGTCTAGAGTAATTCTTTCTATTAAAAGGTTAAATATTATCTTGATGACGCAATTTTCGAAAAGATGATGTCATTGTTCTCATTTCTTCAAAACCACACTTAGAAACTGATTAGTATTAAAATTAATTAAACCATAATTGGCTAAGTTACATATCGTTAAAACTTGAACTCTTTGAAAGTAATAAGGGAAGTGGGAAAGGTAATTGATTTTAAAATCAGTTTCGATTTGCATTGTGATGAATTAGTTAAACCATCCATACTATATTTGTTAAGGTAGAATAACAAGAATAAGAAGTTCGTTTACTTGTGCCGAAACTCGAAAGAATAGGTTCATAAATGCTCAAGATGATGGATTAATTTATAGATGTTTTTGCGTCTCGTCATAAAATGTAGCACTCCACAATTGATTACACTAAATAAATTATATATATATATATATATATATATATATATAACGATAATTGATATGTATTTTGGTTTGTGCCTTACTTTATCATAACGACAGATAGGATTTCTATATTATCATTTAATATAATAAAAAATAACCATTAGCAGTTTATAATTTTATAATGCAAAAGAGGTAACCATATTATACACATGTTCCCAGTATATGATATGATATGTTGGGAAGTAAAAGAGTGAAAACTCGTTTTCCATAGGCAACGTTTTTCAGAGTACTTAGCTGTGGAAGATATGCCTGTTCATAAGAGGAATCTCTGGAGCTAAATTGAGAATAATGGTGTGTAAGGAAAAGATGCTGCGTAGTCACGATGACTGGCGTAATGATGTCTCAGAATTGGAATACTTTAATTTATGTTGACTAAAAAAATGAACATAATGTAACAATTACATATAAAGCTTGAAAGAATGCCAAGTTCGCAGCAGAAGAAATTATACAGTTATACAGATTCCATTGGAAAGTGAAATGAGCTGTATATGTATAATCGTATATGGAAACTCGATGATTATTAACGCTTATTCTGTCATTCCTCTGAAATATCTTACTGAACTGCGGGATTGTATTTATCTGAAAGGCAAAATAAATATTATAACCTTGCCATATAGTTTTCGAATTCAAACTTTTATTTCGAAGCTAGGTGAATTAATAGAAAAATGAGACAGGAAAATAGAGAGCATACTTTGTCTCAACCACTAACAAACTCATACAGATAAAAAGTAGTTAATGTATTAAATGGAACTTTGAAATAATGAGTTTCTCATTTCGTCGCGATGCTGGATCTGTGACAAAAACCGAAAGCAACATAACCCCAAACGACAAAATATGTGACAAATCCCTTTACGTGCGTCGAGAAAAATACCGTCCGAAGGGGCACTAACAGGTAGTCCCACCTTTCCTTATCTGTTGTGGTCATTTTTTCCCTCGATTCCCTAGTTCTAAGTCCTAGTACATATTGCTATGAAATGAACCATTAATCTTACATTATTAAGTGACGACTCAATTTTCTCGTATAAGATAGACGAATGAAACATAATTTGAATCACACTTCTTGGACGTCACGTTCCCTAGATAACATTCTCTCTCCTTTTAGGTTGAGTTCGAAGTGCAGACAAACGCAGTACATTACATTATTAAGCGATTGCTCACTATACTCCTGTGAGATTGACGAACAACCCAAAATTTAATCACAATCCTTCGACGTCACGTTCCTGAAATGTTAAACCTCCTATTAATGTAGAGTTACCATTCTTAAATAGACGAACGCTGGGACGAAATCTATAAAAACGCTGTTCTATTCTGGAACAAAACATCAGTCCTCTAAGTGCTACAGCGATCGACGCAGAGTTAAAGTTCCTCATTGAGTTTATTTCAACTTAAGCCCTTAATTGGCAAAAACTAATGGTTGTAGGAGGATTTGAATACGATTTGAGGATACGAGAAATAAAACTATTAATTATTTTAAATCTTAAAACAAACGATGTTGTTATTATTTGTGTTATGCTCGCAATGTCTTGGCAGGGATAATGTATTTTATTTTTGTATCGGGAGAAAAACTCTCGGAAATTTATGGGAGTATTCAGATTTTGAAGTAGTTAACGAATTGTACTGCCGCCTATGCTGTGGCGTAATGTTACTTTCGTTTATAATTAAGAGTGGACAGAAATTTGTTCACTATATTACATTTTTCTGCTGAAATACTGTAGGAAAACCCTTCAGTATCAGGGCTTTTGATGGGAAATTTTCTTGGAAAATAATTCATCCTTTTTTGCACCACTGCTTGACGCCGGTCGACCACGACTCCGACGCCGCGTACGAGACACACAGCAACGACATCACTGTATAATCTGTAGAAACGTCACAATTCAAAGACTTTTTATCTTTGGTAGAAAAAACAAACATATTTAATTTGATTAGGATTAGATTTTTGTAACATAAATACTCACTTAAGGTAAAGTTTTTTAACGACTATTTTTAAACCATTTTCTTAGATAGTGTGTGTTAACATTATTAAATAAATATATGATTACACAGACTTTTCACTAAAACTATCTTAGATGAATAATGGTTCTATACTTTATTTTCACTTATCATTTACTAAGAGCACGCGGAATTATCTCTCAAACGACTGATTTCTTTACGGCTTCATAGGCGTGGGGCAACTAATTTACATCAAAAATCCATAAATAATACTCATGTGTGTGAAAAAAGATTCGTGAAAAGGAATAAAATACTTACAGCAGTTGCTGAGAAAATTATACACGGGCAGAAACAATGGGAGACTTCGTTTTAAACTTTACGTCAGGAACACACCCCGAAATTTTCTTGTAATAAAGAGAAGATGTAAATGTAAAGATGTGCTGCTCTTGCATGGCATGAAAGACATGATTTTACAAATAAATCAGTCAAATATATACAATAGTCGATGTTTACGAGACGGCGTTCTTTCGGACTGCAAAAATTAATATTAAGTAATAATAATAATATATTTATTGTTTTCTTATAAGCGAATAAAGCGTGTGAAACATGAATGAAGAGCTAACGTAGTCAGGAGTTCACAAGATAGCCCCAGTAACTTGTCGATTATCTCAGTCAGGTACGGATACAAGGGGGTGATGGCACCCCAAAAAATCACACAGAGAATGAGTTTTTAGATGCGGAAAAGAGTTTATGATTTTCAAAGGTGTTGACGCATTTGAACGATTTTTAATCAGAAATTAGTACTGCAGTATATTTGTAGAAACGATTTAGTAACGCACTACGTGCCTTGATTGTGAGAATGGGTGTCGATGTGCATGACAGATGATACGCTCGTGGGAAGAGAGTCGTCTTCGAAGGTCCACGAATTATGAATGGCGGTTGTGATTTAGCGGAACGCTTTGCAATGTTATACTGCTGAATGTATCAAACGAGGGTTCTCATAAGCAGACTGATGCCATGATGAGATAAATAAAAATCTTCCACATAAATTATATTAATTTGAAAATAGTCCCTCACTATTTGATTAGTATTATCTATTAACATTGGTAGTACATTGTTCAATGTCACAAGCCCGTGGCGGAAGAATGAACAACCACTGGACAGAACGCGAATGTAACAATGAGGATGGAAGTATAAAAAATCTACTACATGAAAGTGTGCCATCGTAACTTGACATTGTTTATAAAGAGAAAATATTAGCCGTGTTTTCACAGTTCCAGTCGTATACAGCACTTGTACTTAATGTTTCAAAAACCGTAGCTTCAGCGCCATCTTTTACCAGTGATTTTGTTCAGGGGCGCACTCAGGATTTATTTACTGGTGAGGGGGCTTGAGGAATGTGAACATGACTTCATTGATGGGTTCGATAGCATATAAATGAAAACAATGGTTACAAACCTAAAGGTGCGAAGTCTTATCATAACGGGCGATCGTAGAAGACCAGTCGATGTAGAACAGAAAAGACAATTTAAATATACAGAGGTGTGAAAAGTACTTCTTTGGTAAAAAACGCTAATAGAAAAAAAAACTTATAAGAAAAAACATTCAATCGATTTTTCACATCGATAAATCACATCACATCTTATTGTAGATTGTGTGATGTATTGTGACTATCAATCGCAACAAAGGAGCCAAACACATTTTAAAAGACTCATTTCCTTGAATGAATATTACGTATTGAGTGTTGTTCTATAGCAACGCTAGACATGAATTTTCATCCGTTTGCTCCTTAGCCTTCGACCAATTCAAACGGAGACCATAAAATTATTCACTCGTCACATTTGACAATTTGCTATTGACCATTATTCAGACATCATTGAGTATTGAGGAATCGGAAACGAATTTGAGCAGAGACAAAAAAAACTGGAATCTAGATGAGAGTCGAAAAATTATCTTTCATTATCATCAGTACTTCAACTAAGTGATCTACTAAATTAATCTTTTTGTATGGAAATTTTGTTAAAGTGTTTTTTAATTAAACTAGATAATTACTGTACAAAATCACTATTAGTCTCTACACTAGAGACTCCAGTAAAATACTCTGGCCTACAAACCTGGAGGCTGATTAAATAAATAAGAACTCACTAATTGTGCTGTATTTGTTTGACAACCAGACTTCTCGCTTCCAAGTATGATTATTTGTTTCACTCCCTTGACCATCCACGTTAGCAATATTAATTGTATTAGTTTCATGGTTAATTGTATTTTTAGGAAGTTTTACTACACAGATTGCCTTCACGAAAAGAACGAACATTCCGGAGACAAGATTTACAGAGACTCTGGTAGAGCGGAGAATTCGTGTCTGGAACCTGGGTTCGTCAAAAATTTCATATTTACTCGAAGTTGGAGAATTTGTATAAATCAATTTTGATCACAAAATTATGCTCTATGTANTTTTTTTTTTTTTTTTTTTTTTTTGTTTTTTTTTTTTTTTTGTTTTTTCGTTTAACAAAATAATTCTTTCGAATTTAAGAACCTCCCGTGGATGCGCCCCTGATTTTATTCTTGTCCTTGAAAATTAAATGTACATCAGAAGGTGAATAAGATTTTTGCATCTGTAATCAGAATAAAAGTTCTGCATCTATTACTTCCTCTGTCGCACAAAACTTTTAAACTAATCTCGAAAGTAGGGCGTGACTGTACCGAATTGCATATTAATTAACACTTAGTTGACCTAAACTTACGATTTGCTTTAGAATTTTCAATTTTTTTCTGAGGTTGGGATGTTTTCTGGAAAGTACTATGCCCATGACTATTCTTTTGTCATGGCCCTCCCCAAAATATTAGTCTGTATCCGCCCCTGATCTGAGTAACTAAGCATCGTAGAAATGTGATTCGAGTTTTATTTTACTCGTGTATCTTAGACGAGAAAATTGATAGATCACTAAGAAATGTGAGTTTAATGGTTATTTTTTTAGGAACTTGTACTGGGAGTTCTGAATAGGAAATGAATATAACAGAGGGGCCAGACTAATTATTTCACCCCTCTCCCTCCTCGCCGGAGATAAGCTGAAAGGGTCTTCATCCTAACTTGTGGGATTTTGTCGCTACTGGATTTTGGGCTTTTCGGATTTTGTCGCGACACCGCGATTCTATACTAACCAATATAATAATCAAATTCAATAATAACTTGCCAGTTTTTGTTGTTCTTTCGTTACTACGATCAGCAATTTATTGAGTTTATATACTCAACTGCATGAAGTGTCATCCTATTAGTATAATAAGCGTATTACTAAATTAGTTTAAACGTTGATTCGCTGCCTTTCATAGAGTTCTCGTAATCACGAACTTTTTTTAGGTTGAAACCCACGTTGTCTGTTAGGAACTGTACACAGAAAAACTGTTTCAATTCATGTCACAATTCTATCTTGTCAGAAGTTTGGAGATAAAATTACGAATCTTGAACATTGTAATGTGATATTGTTATTAACTACACGGACTTCCCAGCGTGTGACACATAAGAATATTAGTTATTTAGAGATACATTTTATCTTCTCTTACTGATCTTTTGGAGGATAATGTAATCATCGCGACAAGATTGATTGCTGGAAAAATGAGGTTGTGGGCGTGAGGAAGACAACAGAGGCGAACTGGAAGCTCGCCCATTGAGGAGCGAGTGTCTCGTGCCTGGCGCTCGTCGGGGGAGGGGCCACCGCTGAGGGCTCGTCCGCAACGTCACGAAGTGGCCGTTTCCTCGTTACCCCACGCGCAGCGCGGCGAGCGGCGGCGGCGGCGGCGGCGGCGGCGGCGGCGCGGCGCCGAGGGCAAGCGAGGGCGGAGGTTCTCAACGGCAGCAGCACCATGCACGTCACAAACGCTTGCGGCCTGCTTGCGGCGATGACTGAGGCAGGGGCGGAGGTGTGTGCTACAATGGCGCTGGCGGCGGTCGAGGCGCACGGCCTTGACGGGCACAAGGACGCTGCGACCGGTCACGGCAGAGATGGTGCTCTCTTGAGCAGATGAATTGGGCGAAGATTCCCACGTGTCACGCACGGTGGAAGGACAGTTCTCTTACATGGGTTTCATGTAGGTTATGATGAAAAAACCAGACTGTTTGACTTCTCCTCTAAACTTCAATATGTATATAACGACTTTTCTTTTCTACACGTGCCTAATAAACACGTTGCCTTACTGGACCCTTACATATTATCTTGTTAAGTTTATTATTGAACTGTTGTAACATATCTGTTGATTCAAAGAAATTACTTTCTCTTTATCAGTTATCTCATAAACAAAATTGTTCATGCTGTAAACGTCCTTCCCTGCAAGCTAAAAGAAGTTTCGTGCGGTCCCCTGGCATGGGCGTTCGCAACGTTTTGTTGTTACGTGTTCTCTCATAATTAGACGTTTATTTTGGTTCTGAAGACCGTGTCATATAGACGGAAGTTCCTCCCTTCCTGGTTTCCCCGATGGAAAAATTAACAAATGTTTATAACAAATAGTACTTTACCTCCAAATTTACGTGAGAAAAATTTGGACTGTTCTTGAAATATTTTGGATTATTAGTTCAATTATCTAGGAAAATTTTCTTTCTCTTTAAGAAGGCGATATATCTGATGTAGGGAATTACAGACCTGCGTGCAAGATAACAAAATAACCAAAAGTTGTTGATGCTATTTTAGGGACATTCTCGAAGTATTAAAGAATGTGTTAAGAGAACGTATACATTCCTTCAAAAATAAACGTTTATCCACCTACAAGTGTGTTTATCATTAGATACAGACTTAGTATCCGGTTATCACGTTGATGACATATACACGGGTTTTACATTATATTTTGTGTTGACTAGTGTTCTCTTTAAAAAACTTTTATTAGCAGGTATCTGCTCCTTAATTATTGCTGACTTGTACCTTATTAGCCGTTATCATCGCGTGAAAATATTGTACCTTCCCGTGTCTTGGTTTTCCGGGATTTACCGCGTCGTGGTATGAAGAACAATACCACGGCGATTCCCGGATGGCCGAGATGAAACACTCTCGCGGAAACCTACAGTCTCATATTGGACCTTTACTTTCGACATTTTCACCAATGACTGACAGCACAGCACCCGCGCGTTCACTCGCTTCTATTTGTTGATTTTGCATAGTAATGAGATTTACTGAATCATATTCACTCGTTACCTACGACTATAAAGTATAAAGTATATACGATGCCTCCGAAGAAACCCCCAAAGATTTCTGAGTACTTTCTTGTCTTCGTTTTTGCGAACATGTTGAGTTCATAGACCAATCAAATGATAAATTTCATAATAATATATTCCAAGGACTTAAAAGATCTGTTTAGTGTCGGCTCTGTTATGAATTCCCCTTTGTAATGTGGTAACGAATTCGTCCGCCAAAGAGCCAACTCATGCGTTTACTTCAGCCTGATTGTTTACAAAGTTATATAATTTTAAATAGTTTAGTGTAATATACAGTTTTATACACATTTTACATCACCTAACTCAGGGAACTAATATTTTCTAAATTGATCCTGCGGGCTATTAGTCGGAGCCTGAAGATCTCGGTCGTTTGAAAAGTAGGGAGTTGCGGATTGACAATTCTTAAATCTCCTTGAAAATTATGTGCTTCCTGTGGATAAATGTAATATTTCCTGTGGAAGATTATGTACAACTCCGTGTTGATAACTATTCAGCCGATATTAATCAATTGCATTTTCACCAAATATCAATGGGTATTTAAAGAATACAATTATAGGTACAAACATTATATAATTCACTCTAGAAAAACTAATGGAAAAATACCCCCAGAACCAAGAAAAATGATACGTTTAATAACCGATACCAAAATGGAAACGGTTAAATTCGGTTTCAGTTTTAAGTAAAATAGTGTATCTTATTAGCGTATGTTCCATTTTGATTTCGACCAGAATAATTGAACTGTTTGTATCTGTTTTGGTAACTGTATCGGTATGACGTATGCAGTGTTTCTGTAGCATATTCAGAAACCTCTTTGGCTGATATTTTCGTCTATTTTCTTATTTACATCTAAACATTGTCGGGGGGGGGTCCGTTTTCGGAACGTGGAAGGTGTAAGTCGTGTTTTTCTTCTTTAATTTGCTACTTGTTTATTGTGTATTATTTTCCACTGGATTCTGTTTTGCATGTAACTCATTATTCGTTAATAGTTTTATTTTATTGGAATGGTGTGTACCTTCTTCAATCTTCTCACTAAAGTCAGAATTAGACTATCTCACTCCAGCTCTGTTTATCGAATACTATAAGTTACGTGTCACCGACGGGAACTCCTTCAACTGCGAAATATCAGTCATATGTTGTCAGTTGTCTCTGATATTAAAAAGAACGATGGTTTATTAAGATATAGACGCACACGAGTATGTTTACCACAGCAGATTTATTTTACCATAGACACTACTGGTGTTGAAGAGATTAACGTTGACTTCTATTTTCTTTGTGTTTATGTGACAAGAAATAGTACTCACTGCTCTTTCTCCTTTCATGGTTTTCTTTTTCGCTTAAGCGCTAACTTCTTATAAGTTAGAAAGAAATATAAAACATAACATAGATGTGAATGTACATTGAGTTATCATAAACTAGAAAAAACATTATCAATTAAATATATTTAATATACATTTAACTATTTCGTGAATTATTTCATTGAGACAAGGTTTTGTCCATGGGATGGAGTATTCCGGAAGTGATGGTTTGATTGAATGATTGCTACACGTAAGTTGTATCAAGCAGACTGTGACACTCACCGACACACTGTTATTATGTGGCACTTTCCGGCATCTCAGAAAGTTGATTGTGGGATCACTGAAGTCGTCTCGAAAATATTTAGTGGTGAATTTTCATCACGTCCTAGAATTTTGACATCTGCAAAAATAAAACAAAAATTGGAAAACTTTGAATACCTGAACTTGTTTGAAATTTTTTTTCAAAATATGCTAGTTACTTCTGCCATAACTCTAGTAAATGTTAACAGATTCTGTCCTATCATTAAGTTTACATCTCTGACAAATTCAATGTTTCCAGGATGGAATTTTTTTGCAACCCCCCCCTCCCCCACACACACAAAAAGATTTTGGAGGCTCTCATACACAATACGTGTTTGCATGTTTATTGCATATAGTACGCTCCGATGTATTAATAAGAGTTTAAATTAGAGCTTGATTTATTTATTTGCTTCACTATTATGTATTTTACAGTGTTGAAAATATTTCAGGTAATATTTATGTTTCAATTAACACGTTTGAATGGTTTTTACTGACCCATTTGAAGGCCCGGCGTGGACCGACCCCGTCTAGGTACGCTGTGAAGAGTTGAGAACCATTCATATCTGCTATTACATTTAACTTCGTAAAACATTGAAAACACGAAGCTTAGAGCCGTGGAATTACTACTCTAGTAGATCATTAAAGTTCAACCTATGTTTACATTTTACTACTAATTTGTTCATTTACTTAATAGAATACATTTTATTCCATGAAGCGGATTTATTGTTTTGAAGAGCTGGACTACATGTACCGCTCACTCTCTTGTTTAGGTTTCCCGCGTTGTGGTTTCAGTATTTCTTACACGTAGTTACATATTAGACCGCTAGATCGTACGACGATGCAGCGGCTTGGTTGCGCCCCATGATGTCAAGACTGTCTTTTGTTGAGTTCTTGCAAGTAGGAAAGCGTGATCAGCGTGCGGTTCGCTGGAGTATTATGTACGAGGAGGGTAGTGTCTTGCGTGAGGAAAGTGCAGTATTGTGAATGAAACGTGTTGATACTTGGTGATTGTGTAAAGTAAAGTGTTCAGTATTTTTTCAGTGAACAAGCTAATGTTATCAGTGAAAATGTTTGGCTGCGTTAAGTATTACGTGGTTGCCTTCAAAGGGGTGAGAATTTCCTTCAGGATGACCAAATAAATATTTGTAAAGATATTTTAGCCAGGGAAAAATATTAATAACAAGAAAAGGCGTTGGCAGTGCTGGTTCTGGAAAGATAGTGTTTCTGTGGTAACAAATAGTCGTATCAAGAGAGTTCGGGGATTTTAAATTCTTTTATTATAGTATTTTAAAAGTTACTCTCAGAACTTAGTATTTAAGAGGTATATTTAGAGCTTTGTTACTAGTTGCTCTTTTGAAATCTGAAGACTTGACGAAAGATTGGTAACCAATCTATTCTTAGTTTTGTCAGTTTTCTGCTTTATTTTTTAATCTAATTTTATTTGTAGAATGTTAGAACAGAATATTATTGTCTTTTTTATTGACTAGATGTTGAAATAATCCAATGGATCTCCTAAGAATTCTTTTTAATAAAAGAATTTTTATTTTATGTGCTTAAGTTGAACTTCAAGGGAACTGTCTATAGTCAAGTAAATAATAACACTGCACCTAAAATATTTTAATTTAGAAATAGTGAAGGGAATTTCCAACTTGAGTGACAACTTTGAAAAATTCTTCTATTTTACTTAATGCTCTTAAAACTAAAAATATAATTTTAGAGCTTCGGGTGCTGATGTTTCTTAATTTCTCAAAATATTACAGTTTAATTTCTCAAAATATTACATTGTTTGCTATTGTGAACTCAATTCAGAATTATCATTTGAGTAAAGAATTGACCCCAGAAAATATTTTTGCCTTACAATTATTTTCAAATACATTTGTACTTAGTTTTGCAATATCATCATCATTATTGATTTAATTTACTACAGAATGTTTTGAATGACATGATGTCAACTATTTAGTCTTGGAAAATTGGAACAAAATCAAAATTCTTTTTTATAATGATGATGCAGATTCATTGCATTGAAGATAAAAAATTATGATTTTTCTCGGTTATATTTTAACTAGTTTTTGGAAATTTTTAGGGAGGTATACTTTTTCTTATTTTTTTGTGATCACTGTAAATATTAGTGAAGACTAATTTTACTGACACAGAACTTCTCATTAAAATTTTCGGGCTGTTCTAGATAACATGTATGTACTCATAATCAGTATTTTCAGTTCCGCATTGTGAAATTTGTTCGACTTAGTAGAACTTTCGCGCGAGTGTTTCAGTAATTACTCCGTAGAAGTCCGTAGGCATCGTCTCTGGACGTTTGACGTTTTCAAAAGACTCGCAGTTATTACAAATGGTACATGTATTGTGTGAAAGGAGTACAGAATAGACCATGTCCTATGAGCAGTAGAATTTTGTCCACAGCATGCACTAACAATGCTCTATTCTCTTGTTTCCCAATTGTAATTTATTCACAGTAGTAATTTTGATTAACTTGAAATTGCAGATCTATATTGTCAACATATATTTCTATGTTCACTGTTTGAAGGAATTATCCGATAACGTGAATCCTACATTTTTGAGCATATTCGGTTAACTTAACTCCATGAACTACTAAATAGAAATATGTAGTTATGTATTTTCGTACCTTCTTGGAATATGTCCAGATTACGTGTTCTAAGATTAATTTTGAGATATTGCACTCGTACTCCTTCAATGTAATGCGAATGCCAATTTTACTCTTCTTAAAATACATGATCGTTTTGTAAATGACACTATGTAAAAACACAGAAGTGGAGTTCATTCTGATCCCGTTTTTAACCTTAGTACATGGTTAAATGTATTTAGTATATGAGCATGAGAAGTGGATAAATCTTTGTTTTGTAAGAAACTATACCCTATTCTGTTTCTCTCTTTCTTTAGTTTAAGACCTCCGTCTCAAGTCTCATGATGATGAAACATGCGAACAAAATTTGTGATGGGATATCTTTGGGGTGAAGTTGAACTATAAGCACCTGTCTCACATATCTACGCTAGTGAAATAATACCGAAATTTGAGATTTAACATTCACAATACTTACTCGTATTTGGAGCATTTTGCCGAATGTTGTCGCCTAGGAGTTGTCTATCGTAAGCTTGTGGTGTAAGTACGGCGATGGCTTATGAGAGATGTTTGAGTGGAAGATTTTAATTTAGTAATTAATTCGAGAACTATGTTATATTATATGTAAGAGTATTTAAAATATGTCGACTGTCTGCGATGCCTGTTAGCGTTGTAGGACAAACTAATCGTGTGAATAACTGTGGGATTTGAATGCTACGAGTAGTTTCTAACGTGAAAAGTCGTATGTCTCTAAAAGATATTTCGTTATACATAATTTCCTATTTTCCCTTGCATGTAACTATCTGTTCTAGCCGTTATAATGTAACATTTTTTGGATTACAGAATCATTAAATATTTGCATTGTACTTTTCTGTCTCGTCTCATTTATGAGTGGTTTGTAGCGAACTATTCTGTGAATAACGGGAGTATTTTGTTCTTGAAGACTATTGTGAAGTCCATATCGCTAACTCTTTGACCACTAAAGCTTTTGTAATCAAAATTAAACCTTCCAATATAGCAACACCGCTTACTGTGATATTCTGTGTGACCTTTCTTAATATCTTCAATATTTTCTTTTCTTTTAGAAGGGTATCCAGGGGCGAAAATATAATCGATTTCGGTACATTTTATCCACGATTTTTATATTTATTTTTCCCACTAATGTTGACCCCTCAGCGAAAGACAAATATTTTTTACTCCCTTGGGTGTTCTGCTAATTTATTCAACGTTTTGAGTCTACAATTACTCCGATGTTAATGCGATGAAATTCCATTACTGCAGTTTAAGTGTGGGTTTCATTACACAGCCTAGTGTTAATCTCGGTTAGGAGTAAATCGTATGCGGAACACGTTTAGCGAGACCGAAGGACCTCTCATGTGAACTGAGCGGCACTTGATGTTAACTCGATAAACAATTTACGATACGTCCCTACTATGTCTACAATAAAATTAATTGGATGTGTACTGAATGTTTAAGGAAGCTTGGGAACTCCCATGCCATATTTGTAGGAGTACGGGTAGTATTCCCGTTAATAACATATGTTGTATCCAATTTAAGCTTCATTGCATCAGGGGATGGGGGAACTTCGTTACTTGCTCTCGGAGGCAGATAGTCGGCGATGAGTCGTCTCCCAACAGTAAGCGCTGTCGTCATATCTCATGCCGCCACTTCCTCAAGTACCCACATTACCGATTCTCTTCCTTTTGCATTGTTGTTCTGACTTTTTTACATTTTTTTCTACTAATGACGTAGTAAAGTTCCGAATAAGAGAAATAAACTTATTCTGACTCCGTTTTTGAAACACTTTTTTCGTATATTTTTTTTGTTTTCAACACTAAATTTTACTGTGGTTTTGTGTATCTCCTTCCCTGTTCCCCCTGTTGTATATGTGCCTAGTGTTTCATTAATCATATGTATGTTTCCATGGCCCCGTTTCATGTAAAATTTGAGGGAGATACATTTTGTCTGAAAACGATGTTGCATTCACGGTCGTGGAAGAGTTATTAGTCAACGAGTTTTCAAAACATGATACGTAACTTTGAAATTGGGTGATATCTGCATTATTTGTTTTTCCTGATTCTCATTATAGACGTAGGCTAACTTAAAACGATTCGTTCTAAAATCAAATGGAATTTGTAATTTATTTATTATAAAGTTGCAGTAATTTATTTGTTCTTACTTGTTCCGTTGAGGGCATGTATTTCGTAGTTTTATTGCATTTTTTCCTGTGTGAGAATGTGGTCAGCATTCTCCAAATAGTTTGTTGCCGTCTCCTTTCGTAACGAAACTCATGAATACCTCTGTCTCTCGCCATTAATTCTCTGTCGAGCAGCCTATTTGTCCATTCTAACCACAAATTTCGTTTTCCCCGCTGATCTTTTCTCCAACGTCACTGCCGCCGGATCTACCAATTCCCTAATGACCCCTCCCCTCTTCAACATTTTAACTACGGTAACCATCATGTTCATCCACCACATCACCACTCGCGTGTTGCCTTTCGTGCTCTCCTACTGCGCTCTTGTAGTCTCGGTTCTCTGCTTCTACCCATCTATATTCCCCCTCACACACATTGGTGAAATGTGTGGAAACGTAGCTAGGTTCTCATATTTATCACTCACAGCTCTTCTGGTTGGTTTACAATTAAGTATACTTTGTTCTTGTTTTTCGAATCGTTATTTTAATTATCATAATTAAGATAATTTAATCAAAATATGTCAGTGTATCGCATTTCAAATTGATGAGATGAAATAAGCTTGGTTTTTTCTGTGATCTTGGTTGTTGTATACTTACATACTCTATCAGACACAGAATTATTTCTTTTTAATTCTTTTGCCAGGAGAAGAATATGAAATTCTTAAATTCGTATATAGTCTGCAATCAAGAAAAAAAGTTATATGGAGTATTAATTTACATAACACATCGATTAATAGCGACACGAAAAAATGAAATTGCTCAAATTCTTGGGTATACTAACTTCAACAGGGGATCTGGTTCCTCCTTTTTTGATCTGAACATTTTTTGGGGGTGAACGGATGAATTCGTTTAGCACTCCTCAAATCATATCTATGTCTTCACTTCATCACCGTTTTCTTCGCAACCACCAACCTATTCTCAATGACACTGTCGCACTGCCTGCATGCCAGACACCCATGGGGAAAGTCCGCAGCGCGCGTACGCACGCACGCACTAGAGCGTTACGGAAGTATTGCTGCGGTGTCCCAGTGCGTGACGCTATTGTGCATGCCGAAGGCGCCCTCTCCGATTTAGTTCAGCTCCACTTCTCAGTTCGTCGCCGTTGGCGGTAGAATGTAAGCGGACAAATTTCCATTAGTTCATTATAGATTCCTTGCCGACATAACGAATTGCAGACGGGCTGTGATAGTTTACGTATCGATTTCTGTGAAATGCATTTACATAACCTCGTATATATTTGACTTGGAAGGGTATGATGATTAATTAGTAAACAAAACGAATTCTGCATTTAGCGCTGCAGATTTGAGAGTTTATCTTTATTCCGATTGTCAAGCGCAATGCACTGAAAGAAGATATCTAAGTTACTCTTCTTAAGCAGTGGTTTTATTGCACTCAAGCTAGTGAACCGACCTACTTCTGTACTGTATTTCACTACAGTACCTTTAAAGTAACTTCAATACTTATATTTTGCCACAAAACGTTTTGCACGTAAAGTTTACCTGGTTAATTTTTATTTTATCTAACACGCATTTGAAACTTTTCTCTGAAATATTCATAAAAATATATATAACACTCTTATTTTATGACGGTTGAAATACATTCTAGATGACAAATTTTTTTTACCACTATCATGGCGATATTTTAATTTTATATACTACCTTCTAGGTAGGCGTAAAAATAAAATTGGATTAAAAAGATAAAAGATTGACATAAAAATCAGGGTTAAAATATATCCGACGAATTCTTTTTCATGGGATTTTCTTCTGGATGTCAATCTGGAGTTAAACCATTAATTGAACTTTCAATCATATCTATTTTTAATCAGTTTGTTTATTACTTTCTCAATATTCTTATGTTTTGTTTTTAAGCAATTTGACTTCTTGGACTTAGTTCGAAGAGATTAATTTGTTGGACGAGAGACGTGAGAAAAAACGATAAACGTTCGTCGATAATATATTTTAATGTGTAATGGGTGCGTTTGTATTTAAAATGGCGTAGTAATGGTATAGTTTAATAAGAACCTGCATAACTTGTTACGTCTAGTCAAGTTTTGGTCTCCTAATCTCGTTTATCAAATGTGTGCCATGAAACCAGCGTCTTTGCTAAAGCTCTGCGATCTAGGGATTTGGCTCCATGAATGTTGGTTGGGTCGCCAGCTCTAGGAGGGATCTGCGTTTAAAGTCCTCGGCAAGATATAGGAAATTCTGGAAGTCCCTCCTCTCTTTGGTAATCTCCTTAGCATCTCTGGCAATTATCGCGCGGATTAGGGTGATGTTAGGCGCGCTAGTTGGCGAAGCTGGAAGGCCAAGCGCTGAGAGAAACGCATTCCGGGGAAGCGATGGCGGAGGGGGACCCTGGCGCCGTCGCTCCGTCACTTCCGGCCCCCATTACGCCAGTCGCCTCGGGTACGAACGGTCAGTCCGTTATCCGCTACACTGTGCTATAGATAATAATCGCAATGACGATGTACTTATAAATAGATCTCGAAACCTTTCCTTTAGGAGTGTGAGACGCATGGCTAAAACGTCCAATTGCGTTGTATTGAAAAGAGGGTCTTACTATAACGATGGCTGTGCAATCCAACTATGCTAACAACATCCGGTGTATCCGCGCGGAAAGAATCAAAATAAAGATTCCACATCCGAAAAATTCCCATAGTTATTATTATAATATTTTTTTATTATTTACTCTAGGACTGATGGAAAATAAATTTCATTTGAAATGATGACTTAAAAGTCTATATAAAGTGGTGACTCTATAGGAATGTTAGAAAGATTTAATGTCTGTTCTGACTGGGCTATGTCTCTCTGCACATAGATAAAACCGGATGCGTGTATTGGCTTATGGCGATTTTAATTTATGTGCAATCTTGTAAAAATATTTGGCGGTGGAACGTAAATGTTGAAATATGTCTCTTCGGGTATCTTCAGCTACGTTTTACGCAGGATCATTTGCTCCTGCTCGAGTTATGTTTTACCCATACGTTAATTCTTTCGTGTTATCCTTCGGAGTGTTTCGTATTCCCTAACTCCTGTGCTACCTTCCTGTTTAAAGTATGATTGCAAATTGAATGAGAAATTCTGAGATATGTAAATTCAATAAAAAGTCTTTTTGAACAGAGTTTCTTCACTTGTCTCTAATTCCAAATACGAGGTGTTAAGAATTTGAGGTGAGAAGTTAAAAGATCGTTTTATTTGCATGGTGGAGATCCTCTCACGTGCATGATTTCATCTAAATGATAAATACGGTTATACGGATATCAAGGTTAGCTTTCCTTAAATTCTAAACTCCCTTTTTCTTACTCTCTCGTTTAGAATGCCCATGTTTACTCGAGAAATAGTTTGTATAAACGTATTAACTTTTCTACCGCGTCACCATATGAGAACTTCCTCATTGCGAATGAGGAATACACCTTGTCTTGGTAGCATCAACATCTAGTGTGTACTACTTTATTGTAAGAATTTTTTTGGGTTATCTCATATTGTTTTTTTGTTTGATATTTTTATGTCATCTCTTGATATTTGTATATCAGATTTCAATAATTCGCCGATTCCATAAAACTAGCTATTGTATGTAACTAACGTAGTGTATGATAATAATGAATGTTTACTTTTATTTAACAACTAATACTGTTCTATTATCTGTATATGATGACAGATACTACGTTCCCCATCTAGATGTAGGCATATTTCACTCGGGATCATATTTAGCATTAAAAATGTAAATAGGATATCTGCAAAGTTATAAATAGTATAACATAATATACAATGGAGCATTACGTAACTCAAGCACAATTCTCTATGAATATTGTTATTACCAGTAGTATTTGTAAATGGGAAAGGTAGCGTGCTTTTGAAACTTATCTACTTGGGGCAATAGGAAGTAGGAGGTGGGCTGTAGGGGCTATTGTTAGTGAGGTGGGCCGGTTAGCTGGGTTTACCAACAACTTGGCCCTCCCGAAGGTGTTAGTAGGAGTAGTTAGTAACACCGCAGTAAGAGATAGTGATACTAGGGGTGGTAAAAAAAAAGGATGTGGATAGTAGAAGAGGGGTTTGCTTTTCAATTGTCACAGCTACACGAACTAGGACACTGAAGTGAAAAACTACAATTTTTTTCTCGCCCCACCGGAAATTGAACCCGGAGTGATTCAGTGGCAAGGAAGCATGCGAACTACCAGAGGGTGAGGATTCAAGTAGTCAAGTGACACGAGTGAAGTAGCATTTCTTGATGTAATTTTTAAATGCTGTTATCTCGGAAAAGTAATATGAGAGATGAATTAATGGTGATTCGCCAACATATCTTTTACTGCTCTCAAGTACAATACTTCATATGAATGATTTACTCCGGTTACGTTGAGAAAGAAATAAAATTTTCTGGAACATTCGGTGTTAATGTGTATGGTGTTGTCGATGAGGATGTATAGAAAACCAGTAAAAGTATTTTCCTTCCGAGTCTCTCGTCTATAGCCGAATGTTGTAACCATAGACGCCCTGCCGTTCGTTGGGCGGAGAGTGCTTGCGCGGCCGCTGCTCTGCCTCTGGTGCGTGTCTCCATCCCATGTACGCTGTTCCGTGACGCGGAGTGAGACGAGAGGATTTTCTCTAGTCACCCACTCTCTGCTATAGGAAAAGAGCGCCGCTTTCAGCATAAGCCAATTTCCTGCCTCAGAATCGATTTCTTTAATGGTGTGGAGGATCTTTGCTACTTTATTATAAGTGTTTTCTCATAATACAAATAAAAAAGTTCTAAAATTAATGAAAAAATAATACTTATAAAAGACACTCGTATATTTGTAGAAACTGTTTCAGCTTTCAACTTCGTCAGTCACGTATATAATGATGCGATTCTCTCACTCTTCGGTTTTGTAGACGACACTTAATACTTCAAAATTCAAGTTTAATTTCTCCTCTAGTCAAGTTTTCTTTTCTTCTGTAACGTTCGGTCCACGAATCGTTTCATTATCTACGCGACTGACGTAGGCGTAAACCGAAATAGTTTCTTGAGATATGTGAGTGACTTTTATGGTTTATTTTTTACTTTATCATTATCTTTAAAAAAAATGTATAGTATAGTTACACTACTGTCGTTAAATTTGTTGGCCTGGCATCTTGATCATTGATCTAACATGTTCCGTATCCTTCGTTCAGTTTTAAAATCCGCCTTTTATCTGTAATGTACTTGACTCATTTTTAGCCTACATAATCACATAGTGATTAAAATTTACCTTATGTAAGCGATTTTTCGGTTCTCCTTGGGGGGAAAAAGGGAACATGCGTAGTCCAGGTAGTGGTAGCGTCTTCGCTTCTATGATTCCGCTGAGCGATAGAGCGCAGGTTCAAACCCTGTTCGGTCGAATTACGTTATCAGCTGGGGTTTCCTTCACCTATTCCAGACAAATGTCGGAGTTTCCCAGCAACATAACTCTCCCCAATTCCCTCACCCATTTCACGGGTATGTGGAAGAACAGGGCTTATGGCCTGAACCTCACCAAAAGGCAGAAATAAATAATGAATAATAACAGTGCCGTGATTTGTAGAAACATTACGTACTTGTTTACTTTTAACACTGTACTAGACATCGTCACGCAATATTGTTTTGATAGTAATGATTTATTAATTGTATCGCTAAGCTGCGGGATATTTTTGTTCTATCTATACAAAGAGAAGGAACCAGCACTGCCAATATTTGCTTGACGTGTGCATATATTCAAGGTTTTTGAAATAGAGTGCATGTTAAACCATCAATTAGTTGTGCTATCTACGTATAAGTGGAACCAAGGTCTTTTCAACCTGCGGATTTCCCCACATTGTTTTTCCTCTTATTGTGCATTGTACTCGTATACCCTCAAATTATATTTTTTCCAAATTACATTCGTTTCGCTTTTTCTATCAGACGTATAGGATGCCGCAAGCAAGAACGGAAATCTTTAAAATGAAACGACACTTCTATAAATTAAAAAGTTTTGAAGTTAATGAGAAATAGAAAGAAAAAAGCAGGTACAGCAAATGGAAGTAGATTTTGCTCCTCCATACTTCTTTGTACTTGTGAAACTCAATTCAGTTTTAAAAGTTTCAAGATGAGCAAATATAAAATAGTGACGTCGCGTCATTGTGTATCCCATTGTCACTTTTCTTCGCTCGAATAGATCCCGTACGGATGCCAAAACCTCCTGTAATACCAAGCGGTAAACGCCCTCCCTTTTGTTCACTAGGGCGTGCTCTTTATTACGTGGGATCCCCTTCCAGGGAGCTTCTGCGGGTGAAAACTCGTTGACATTCACTGGGACGAGAACGGTGCGGTCATCAGAGCGACCGTGAAAAAAAAAAAAATTCCGTGTGCTTGCGGGAAAACGGCAGGTGCCGAGCGCCGCGCCGAGTAGAGCGCGTGCCACTGCGGTGACGACCGGGGAGGAGGAGGCGGCATCAGTCAGTCTTCTACGCTCGCTACTTGCTCCGACTTGGCCTTATTTGCCAAACTCTTTCATGTTCTTTGTGAGTTCACTTTACTTTTATTCCTGCTGCCGTCACTGAAATACGACTAATTCCACTCGTGCTCTTGGATTCTTGGACCAGCATTTCCTTGTGCTTTTTTATGTACTCATATAGTGTTTACTTTTTACTCGCTTTTTACATTGGATTTCCGTTCTTGCACTTCATTACTTTTCTCAGCGTATTAAATACTTACGTCGTACTCCATAGTTTCATGTCTTTGCACTTTTCTAATTTCTACTGCGCCCTGAATTTGTTAACAATTCACGCATTCTCGTAGTCATGTATTTATTTATTGGGAGCTCTCTTCTCATTAAGAAGGTATTATGTTCATTTTAAATTTAATTGTCCATATTGTAAATATTGAAATTTTTATTTGACATTAGTTAGTTGAAAATTGTTGATTAGCAATGTTTTATACGATAAAGTATTTTCATTACAATTTATAATACATTTAGGAAATGGGAGTAGTTCCCCGACTACGTGACTGCATCAGATTTATACTACTTTTGTTTTAAAAAATTTTCTTGGTTTGTTTCTCCCACTTTTGAAATGACATCGTTCATAGTCTCCGTTTTTATTACTATCCCCTATCGTTTCTCCTTTATTACACGTTCCAACTTCAATGACTCCTGACTTTTCATGCTGGTGGGCACTCTAGTGGTTCTTGCACAAACAGCTGTCGTAAGCTAGGTCGTATGTCCATTCTGGAGAATCATCCATTCTCGATGGTTACGTATGCAGCTGGTGCATGGCGGCCCATTAGGGAACTGCCCATTAGCGGCGGCGGTTGCCTTGGTTTCTGACTGCACCTTGTCGTGTGCGGAAGTACAAACCATTGTCGTGTGTACGACTGACTTGTTGTTACAATGAGAGGCAAAATTTCCTTTCTAAATTTTAATCAAAACACACAATAAATAAAATAAGAGTGTTTCTGACGTGACACGAATCACGACTTCACGAGTCAAGTTTCTATACGGTTCTAGGGTTATAGTATCATTGCTTAATTCTCTTCGCTACTGATTATGGAAAATAAAAATTTCTACTTCTTGAAAGTGAATATAATTGATCATATGCACTAGGGAACCAAACTTGGTGGAATAGTTGTTAATTGAGCGTTGAACTTAATGATAGTTCTGAATTCAAATAATTAGCGAAAGATTATACACAAATATCTTATGAAAAACTGAAAGAGGATGAGGCATGAATGAAAGTTAAATCACACTTCCAGCGTTTAAGGTACATATTTTAGTGGCACTTGTTTACTTTATTGTCCAATCGATGCATTTTACCTGAATCAGTTTCTTCTAAATTGTACTATACTCAACAGTTTTCCTCNTCTAAATTGTACTATACACAACAGTTTTCCTCTTCAATTTTTTCCTCGTAAATATTTTTAGGTGGAACTTAGAATTAGTGTAATGGATACGTTTGAAAGGGTACCACTTGAAAATTGGAAAGTTAAAAACACATGTAGAAGTATGTTTGTTAAACATTTCTATTTTCAAGTAGTTCCCTTGTAATTTACCCCTTTCTATCATCCTGATGGGAAACGTTCGGGAATACTATTCACTGTGAGTAAATTACAGCCACAATTGTGAAGCTTTCGCTCAGATACGTTGATTCCACCATTCATCATTACTGTCCGAATTCGAATACTAACCGACTTGTCTGCACCAGCTGCCGCAGCGCGATCACATGATTGGTCCTGCGCGTGACGATGGTGCCCTTTTTGTTTTCCGCGAGGTGTGCCACTAATGAATAATTTTGTCGTTGCGCACTGCGATTCGCCGCCGGGGTGCCTCACCTTCTTCTCATTTACCCTCCCTCTCTTTTACGCTTGTACACCGCACCCTCAACACTGACGTGTTCCCATTCTGGACAGATAGAGGCGCGATCTGCCGAATAAGGTTCCTCACCTACCCGCTTCTGCCACGGACGCGAGCGTTGTCGGATTCTCTGCAGTCACCAGCCGCGATTCATCTTCTGGTTGTTACCACGAATAAAGAAGTAGAAATTGGCAGTGTATTCGGATTGTTAAAACTTAATTTGTGATTGGTATACGGCTCAGAAGACTCGTTACTGGAGATCGTGTGCATCAAAACTTGTTCTTATTCAAGAATCTTTGTGGGACACCGGATCCTTGAGGTAGTGATTGCTTTCATCGAAGAAGAAAGAGATCATCTCCCTGGTGCTTCGAGACTGGCGCGTATACGCCCCGACCCGCCCTCCGATCTATCGAGCGCATGTGACGCGTGCAGTGAGCCGGAGCGACGCGTGCGCACGTCCCTCACGCCGTCGCCCGAGCACGAGCGCCGGCGCCACCGCAGCCCGACCACCGGTGGCGGTGGCGGCGTCGGTGGTGGCAGGGCATGTGAACGCGGGCGGCCGCGCGCGCCGGCCGCCATGGCGAACCACGGCACGCCCCCGCCCGCCGTGTCAGTGCGCGTCATAGACTGTGAGCCCGACGGCACCATCTTCAGCACGAGCTCCGCGTCGGGAGGAAGCGCCACGAGCGCGGGCAGCGGAAGTAGTGGGAGTGGAGGGTTTCCGGAGCTGTTGCGCCAGTTGGGGCGGCGCGTGGCCCATCCGTCGTGGCGCCTCCCTGGACGGAGTCCGCCTTCGAGGAGTCCACCCTCGCGCAGTCCACCCGCGCGCAGTCCGCGTCAAACGCGACGGCCCTCCTGCTTTCTGGAGGTGCCTGGCGCGGCAGCGGCCCTCGATCCCACCTTTCGCTCACGGTCGCGATCCCTCGACGACGGTAACCGCCCGAACGCAGGAAGTGGCGTGTCGACTCAACATCTGCCCGTCTACGCCCCTGGACACCCTCTTGCGGACATCAGCACCACCTACCGCATCTACGACGAGATTCTTCGAGAAGGTGCACATTGTCTTCCATGCAACTTTTTTTTCTCTCTTCTGTTTACTCCCTTTGTATTTTCTTTTAGTGTGTAATGTTTTATGTTTATCAGTTTTGTCTTTATTTACGTTTAATTGGGCTCTAATGACCTTGCTGTTGACAAGCCCTTAAATCCCCACAAAAAAATCTTTACGTTTAATTACAATTTTAAATAATATTATGAAAGTATTTTGGGGGATTATCCAATTTCTACTATTCTTCACCCCCGGAATATTGTATTACCTCATTTACGTTTATTTCGTGTCGATATGGTTTTGATTTCCATTCTGTTATTATAGTTACATTCTATACTTTCTCATTGTAAGCCACTAAATATAAATTCTGCAACTGACTTACAAATTTCCTTCAATCAATCGTCGTATTGTGTGAATGATATGTCACTTTTTAAGAATGAATGCTTGGTCATCAAATTTCGGATTAGTAGAATTTTTTCTATCATTACAATTAAAAAGGAAAAACCATCCAAATACTGAGATCTGAGTGGGATACAGGTATCAATGAAACATTGTGATAATTTTATTTTGCTATAAATACCTGAATAAGCCTGTTCTGAGAATTCGAGTTAATCATTTCTTCAACGTCGCTTGCCATAATAAATAAGATAATAAATGAAATAAATAAAGTAAATGAATACCGTTTGGTGGAGAGAGGGATCTATCAATATTTCAGAGATTTTGAGAATTTGGAAATAATAATTCCGAATAAGGCAGGTTCTCCCCTTCTACCACTTTCTTGGTATTGTATTTTAGCATTACCTTCCCTTCTCCTTAGTTAACTTCTCATACATGTTTTATATTCAAGCAACACTGTTTTGAAAAATCCTTTAAGAAAACTTGAACTCATGAACGCTGGTTTCTCTAAATTAACCCAGAGGTCTTCAACTAAAACACATTTTACTGACATATACGTTAAAAGTTTCACTTTTTATTTATATTTATTCAAATCCGCTTTTCATAAAAATAAATGTAATAAAATATGAAATCACATAATTAAATCTGTGATATAATTCAGGAGATATTGTATTTAGATTTTTATACATTTTAACTCGCGTATTGTATGTACAAGAATACTCTTTTTTTACAGCGAAAGGATCGTAACTCAAAAAATTTATTGGAGGTTCAATTCAGATTTTTGATGTGCCTTTCATGCATTGATTTGTCACAATAACATCATAAACAGAAATAGATCGCTCTAGAAATTTTACAAGTTGTAACCCATCGACAGCCAAAACACGATTCATACAGTGTCGTCGATTCGTACACAACGTCATTATGCTGTTTTGTTTACACAACAAACCTGCGCTCTCTTGGCGAGCAATGGAAGTAAAGTTATCTCGTTTTTTTTTTCGCTAAAAGTGAGTGTGAAACGGTTCTTTTTATGCCTGTAACTCAAAACGACAATTTTTAAGTTATGCAAATTTTGTTGCAGATATATTTCTTAAATCTGATTTATTGTGTGAACTGATTTGTTTTTATCCTGGATTTTATGGGAAAATGATGCCGTTGTCAAATAAATGCTTTGAAGATAATATAATAATAAAGTGTAGATACGTAAAAAATATTTATATGATGGCATAGTTTCGTAATATTTTATTACCTTGTTTTTTTAAGCACGTCTAACTAATATTTGTTGTATTCCCAAATTTTGCCAGTGTTTATTTGCCTTATAGAAAGGATCTCTCTAACATACTGATGCACTAATACATTCTTGTTTCTCATTTCTCTTTGTGTTGACTGTGTTTCGTTACATTTTTCGCGTGCTTTGTTGTGTTTGCTCCGCGGTGTCTCTGTTCTCATTCCTTCTTCCTTTTTTTCTGGACCCGCGCCGGTAGTCGTTGGCGATTCGCCTTATTACGTGGACGGATAGGAGGCTCCCGTATATGTTTAGATGAGATGGAAATGGAAACGGAAGTTGCTCACCAGCCAACTTCGAGAGTCGTGGGTGTTCACTAACATTTTCTCGACCCTGCTTGATTTAATGCTTGTTGTCGTTTTGTAAAGCTTCCCGTAATTCAGTACAATTTTGTAAAAAAAATATACATTGTTTTTTTAAATTTATTTTCGGTGTAGGAAGTTAAATTCTAATGACATCGCGTCAACAAAACCAGAGCTATGTGAATAAATTGCTAAATTAAGTTATGAATATAATCTTATTCTTTCATTCAAACAATTTTAGTCTCTTAATTTATGCATGCGAAAGGAACGATGCCTTAAGTAAATTGAATTTCAGGATTTAAATTCATGTATTTGAGCTTAATTCTAATTTCTTCATTAACTGTGAACTGATCGGTATTGGCTTCAAATGTTCTACGAACATGAGTATTATGTAAGACGATTTGGTACGCCGGATGGAGTGAATAATAATGAAGCGACTACCTCAACATGCGTTGCCATTACTCATACTTCGCCGAAGTGTTTTATATTGCCACTACTTCCTTCATGACATCTGGAAACTCATGAGAAACCAATAAAATGCGATTTTCATATTTTTTACCATAATCTGGGAGAAATCTTAGCATTGAAGAACCTACCGCTATTTCGTAATTTAAATTATTCCTAAATTCACATTTGTTTCTATTCAGTTATCATTGTTTTATTCTTCATTGCAATATCTATTATTATTTTCAACTATTTTCTCCTTTGAGGTATCTTTTCGTACATTCATTCACCAAACAGATAAAACTAACTTCAATCGTGGAATAGAATCTGATGTCTGTAATTATATTTCCACTTACCGAAAATGCTGTAAAATATATTTTTCAATAGATCGAGTGAATTTCTATTGACGGAATTTACCATAAAGTGAACTTTCAGTAACTTAAAAAGTTCCCCTATAGCATATGTAAGTATTTCTCATTGTGTCTCAATAATAAAGGGAAATTGTGTGAACGTTGTAACGAAAAGAACAATTACCAAGTGAAAAAACTAAATTATATTATTTTATAACTTGTCGGGAACATTTTGGCGCTTTATTTGAATTTATGAAGATAATTTTTTCTGTAAAAATATTACGTTCTTGAGATTCCCAGCACATTGAGGTCCTCCTGATCTCAATTGCGATCCCATTAAATTTTCCATTACTACGCACAGCGGTGATATTTCGGTAGCGGGGCAGCAATAGTCCCGTTAATATGAGATACATTCAACTGAGGATTGAAATTAGGCTTCGAAACTTTGTTTAAATAAAATCCTAGTCTACTTACAAAGTCATCTAAAATATTATAGTTCATGATAAATTGTGTAATTATCTCTACTTATTATATATTTGGAACTATCTGTAAGTACTATATGAATCGTAACTTCTGTCTGCCCTTCAGTGCGCTTTTCACTAGAAAACCACTTATCCGATATACACGATTCTATTTTTAATTCAAAGATTCAAGTTTTCTGAATATATTTTGCAATATGAAAATATATATTAATTTCATATTTTCAAGGAAACTTTCTGTCGTATCTTGAATATGTCATGTAATTAATGTGATCAAGTGGGTAAGAAAATCCTTTACTAACATGTTTTGTTTTGAAAGATGGAACTTTCTGGTAAGGACAGCCAATGTAACTGGGTTTACCATACAGAAAGTTCAAAACCCAACGATGCCACTTTCATGTTGTATATCACATAATATTTTTATTCTTTCTTGTAACTTATTGCACTCTTGTACGTTGACGTAAATTATGAAGCACTTGCCGGCGTCAGAGGAAGTTAATTGAGGGCTCATTGGAATCATCTCTACATCAATAGGGAATAATTTACGTCACGCCTGAGAATTTCACTCTTTCGTTCCCAAAAACGCCCCATAAATGTTTTATTGCGCAAAATCATGATTTAAAATTTTCTGTCGTTAGGACTTCGCCTATTTTTTCACGTTCTACCCAATTAGAAACGTTTCAAACTCAAAATATTACAAAATTGGCCAAAAAATGGAAAATAAAAGGTTGTTAAATTGTCGTTTCTACCTTTTTGTTTTCCCATCTGATCATTCGATTATTGGACTAAAAAAATTAACGACTCAGATGACATAACTTCCCACTCATAAAACGTCACCAATACCTGTACGTGATGACTTAGACCAGGTGTCGGCAACCTTTTTTTGGCCGTGGGTCAAAATCAACCAAAATGTATTAAAGAGACGTTTGGGTCAGAGATATTTTCGACATGGATCTTATGTACATAAACACTTATGTGTATAAGATCCATGTTAATCGAACTAAAATGTTATTCTTAGTATCTATTTTCAATTTTTTTATTCTCAAAATGTTTGTTTCATGTTTGTTTTATAATTTATTTTTATATATTATACTTTATTTTCGGAACTAAAGTGGGTCACTTGTAATTATGAAATGGGTCACTCGATGACCCTCGTGTCATAGGTTGCCGACCCCTGACTTAGACAATAAAAACTCTCAAAAACCAACGTAACGAACCTTAAAAACTAAAATTATTGAAGAAAAGTAAACTAACGTTACATCCACTCTTTAAGTGTAAGTATTAAGATTGTGTGACGAGTCCTGAGAACGAAGCAAAAGTTGGTACTATGCGGTAGCAACTTCTCAATTTGAGTTATTCTGGCTGTCGCATCAGTCGCACGCAGTTTTTTTATATTTCCTCTTCCTCCATTCAATAACACCTACGCAACGTGCTCCACCAACATTTTGTACCGAGGTATTTCGATCGATTGACTATGAAACTTTTTTGGTGCGAACAATACGATTACTATGAATAAACATGATCACTTTTGTATCTTTATTACTGGAATATTTAAATCATAGATTTCAATCTTAATTCTTCTGCGTATGATACGAAAGAGCATACTTAGGATATTAGAGCATATAGAATTTTTCCTAGTTTTAAATAGGGAATATTAAGTTTTCTTAATATATTATCATGCGTTTTTATGATTTAAAGAAAATGTTACGTGATTAATTATATAATCTCATGGTTTACAATAAAAATGCTACGAATAGTCTCATAGTTCAAATAATGGTAATGATAGTGAATTATGTCGAGTGGGCAATAAATACTCGAGGCATTTTCTGAAAGGAAAGCAGGAAAATTTTGAAATATGTCGCTTAACTACTATTTTTCCTCCTAGTTTCTTCGCTGGACAGTGACTTGGATAACCTGTAAATGCCAAGTTATGTTTCTCAACTAAAACTACACAGTTTTTCTTTAATCGAATCTTATATGAGTACCACATTATATGCTGCTGTTATCCACCAGCTGAAAATGTCATTACTGTTTTGTGATAATTCGGTGATGATAGTACCATTGTGAAATGTTTGTGAGGAACAGTATATGAAAAATTTGTATCAGCAAATATGATTTGTGTTGAAAGAATTGAGAATTTCCTTTTGATATTACATTCAGTGAAAAACTGACTTCATGTTTATTTTGTGATATAGCCAGAAGTTTCTCAGAAGGGTTATCTGCTGCTGGAGGAAAGTTTTCAACTAGCACATTGTGGGATCTCTTCAACCTCTACTACTGAAAATGTGTCTCACAAGAATCTATCAGGTCTTAATAATGAACCTGTCACGTACTGATTACTGTCACAAGAGACCAATTATTAAATTAAATTCGTAATGAATATTGGTTTTAGCGGTCACTCATTGTAGTCCAATACTTCTCAAATTTTTTTTATTGAACCCATTTTGTTATGGATCCATATGACCCCCTACGCCCTTCATTGAGGAAAAGAATTTCAGATGTTATTTGTTTTAAGCTTTGAAGTAAAAATAAATTTATGTAAAAAAAACTCCAATACGGTTACAAATGATGTGTATGATATTACACGTATTAATTGAAATTTTCTTTTTATTCAGTAAAGAGAGAAATAGAAACTAAGAACTGTTACATTATGAAGAATTCGTGATTTGTCCTATGCTGCAAACCAGTCGTTTTCTTTTATCATCTTCATGATCGGACTGTTATGAATTTCTCTCTTTTGCAAATTTTGTTTCTCCTTTTGTTCCAAATTATCTCTGTAACAATTTTACCTGTCGCCTTGAATGACAAGTTTTTAATGCTGAAGAATTTTGTAATTTTCTGTTTTTATTTGAAACTCTTTTTGCGCTGAAAAATATTTGCTCTTCGCAGTGAAACTTTATGCAGAGGTATAGTGGCATGGCTTCCTACAATTACCAGGATGAATCATGCATTATGTAGTAACGGTGTACCGTTGGCCGGCTTGATTAAATGCGTTAACTTTATTTCGGCGAATGGATTGCTTACGCATTCATATTCTTAGTGTCAAATGAATCTGAACTAAAATTATTTATTTATTGATTGTGGTCACTCTATTTTTTTAGCTTCTATTATATTGACGACTAAATATATGAACGTGTTAGCTCTTTGGCAGGCAGGCCAGCTTACGAGACCGGTGTTGTCAAGCGTTCGACTCCGGCCTGGTAATTGTAGGAGACCATGATAGTGGATATTTTTACCTCTCGGAATAACTTATCCAACTTACATACACATACTGCATGACGCTAACACAACACACATTTTCTGAAACAGGAATATGAAGTAGAAAATTGATTCGTTTTGACTGTCTCACCCGAAGCTAATTGTTTAAATATTATGTGCTTCTGAGTAATTTCACGTACCAGGAAGTTAACTTCTCGTTGCCTTTGAGGTTATTTTACATTCAGTTCCAGCGACTCTTGTAAATCACAGCTACATGGTACAACCACGGTGCGTTGGGCACAGACCCTTTTTCGTTTTAGTTTTTTATTGACGTAACTATTTTTTATTGAGAACACTTGTGCTTTTTATTTCGTTGCGTATAACCACAAAAGGACTCTCAAACCGAATGCTATCAGGCTCATATCATTTGCACAGTTCTGTCGACTGAATTATGACCTTGATTATAGTATCGAATCTTCAATGTTTGGACGATTCCATTCATTAAAAAAGAAACAATGGAATTATATATGAAGAGTTACCATATTCAGATAACCAGATTCATATACAAGAGTTTTTGAAATGTCAAAGCATCTTGGAATACAAAACCTGTATCTGGCTCCACATATAAAACTGATTGATATGTATGCGAAAGCGGAATGGTTCAGTTTAAAATTTGTGGTTTTCTTGCTGCCATCGACGTCTGAATTTTCATTTGGTAACGTGTCAAAAAACTAATTGGATTCTCTCTACACAAATTGATACAGTTGGTTCGAGGCTATGCAAGTTGAGTCAGATAATTTTTAAATAATATTTATGAGAGCTTTATTCAGTTTTCTGTTAGGATGATACTTGTGATTCATAAGATAGCGTTGGTGAATGCTTTATTAACCGGATGTTCGTCTGACGTCTTCGTCAAATCGGTATTCAAATTCGTTTTTTGACTGATACCTGATCAGAGATTACCTTGGCCAGAGATGTGCTTGTAAATCATACCGATGACCAGCCTTGAGAGCAAGGTTCTTTTACGTTTTTAACCCAGTTCAGTGAGGCGCGACCTTGAACCTTATGCATCTCACCGGATGCATCGTCCCTCTCTCGACTCCTGAAGGCGCCCAGTTCGCGAGTGCTGCTGCTCGTTTATTAATGAGGCTGGAGCCTCTTGGTCCCCTGATTCACTTAGCTCAGCACGGTGAGTCCGCTCTCCCACCGCACCGCGTCGCCCCGCTCACTTGCGCGTACGCACTCGTGTACACGACTCTCGTCCACGGTCGATGTGGCCCGTGGGCTCATGTTGTTCGCAACTTGTAGATTTATTCGGGAACTTTCCATTTCGAGTTCTTTATGGAGACGCAAAAGGGTTGGAAGTTGCTTTCAGGTTATACGAACTACGTATTAAGGCTTTTGTTTCGGTAATTCCTGCTCCTTGGAATATTTTGTAAATTGAGGCAGTGTTGGGAAGGAGCTTATTCCATTATGTTAATTTCTTTCGGCCTTGTAGTGGAAGTGAAATAATTATTTTCTTATTCCAACATATTTTTCGGAGAATTTTGTTTATTGGTGTAATGATCTTACTGATTTTATCATCTCGTATAGAGAACAATACCAGTATAGCAATGTGATAAATTCCTTGTATAGTTTAACTCACAATAATATATTTCAAATCTTATATTTTAACTCGTTTGGTTTATTTTTTATTTCTGTCAATTGTGAAGACCACATATTGCTGATTTATTTATTGTTTTACTTCGTTTCGATTTTGCTTACTTATTGGCTTCACAAAATTGGCTCTGTTTCTGGCAGATATGAAAGATTTTCAATTAACAACTAGAGGAATATTATAAGTCTTTTTATGTGGTATGTTAGTTCGTGCATTATAGGACGTTCACGTGTTAACGTAATGAGAGAGTGACTTATGTTCTAAAATTGAATGATTCGGTTCATTCTCTTTTTTAGCTTTTAAATTCAAAACTTTTATGTATTGAAACTTGCCTGTGGAAATTAGTCTTCTGATGGCTGGTTTGATTGTAGGAGCGCTTCTACGGCGGAGCTCGCTGGACCCCGAGCGCCGACGCCTGTCCCTGGGAGCATCCACCGTGCCACATCGAGCCTCCGATGCTTGCCTCGACCCCCACCACGCTGCAATACTCTTCAGAGACTCGCGTGGGGTAAGTTGATAATACCACTTAATTACGTTTTAAGAAATCTCTGTGCAACGGTGCATCAAACAGTATCATCAAATTCTATTTAGATACCGTTGGTTTTTGTTGTAGTCTGCAGGTTAAGGAGTAAAGAAATCACTTGATTTACCTCTACAATTTTTTATAATTTAAAATTTATAATCGTCTCTCTGAAACACAATTGTATTATATAATCACAAAAACGTTTTCCGATAGTTTAAATTGCCATACGTTAATGTGGCACCGTTGAAAAAAGGATAGCAATAAATTATGAAAATTGTGTGTGAGAGGTAGCCATATTCGGAGTGAAACTTATTGTTTGATTGCTTTGTGATAGAAAAGCTTTTAATTATTAATTTTCATTTTCTACAATTTGACGTTTTTTCCTTTATTCTCCAGGTTTCGTACTATGTTCAAAACATGTTTGTTTACATCTTGTTTGATCATCCTCCTTTGAAATTTGTATTTATTATTTTGATTTTTGAAGAATTCGTTTCCAGTTCTTGGAATCATTTAAAATTTAATTAAAATATCTTTATCGATTTATTAATACAAACACTAACTGTATTGCTCGAGTTTCAAATTTTTATCTCTGTAATATCAGGTATTGTCTCTTATTTTCATAACGGTTCTGCGTTGCATCTTCATTGCTCCTTTGTACGAACGAAATTACTTCATTTCTATTCTGTTACACACAACAATTTAAATGTGCTGTCACAGCGAAACTACTTTTAAGTTGATATGCATCACGAAAATTTAGGTGTTTTTGGGGTAAATTCTATTTGGATGATATATATCGCTTCTGGACGGAAAAATTTGTAATAATTTTTACAAAGTCACGTATACCGCGATCTTTTTCTAGTTACACAGAAAGATTAGTAAGAAAATTCGAAGGTACGAATTTCTCTCCCCAAAAATTTCTTTAATATTCAGGTAATATAATTTCAATGTCCTTTCAAATTACATTACCTGAATATATCGTAAATACAAATCGCGATACGACACATTTTTCCTTTGAAATTTGTATTGACTTATTACGTCGTAATTTCTCATTTACTGAAGAATAATCGATAGAAGCGTTTCAATCATTTAAAGACTGTTTGAATTTCGAAGTGGATCGCCATACTATTTTGTTGAGGCATATTAGTCCTGTAACAGACGAATCCTTCTGTAATGAAAGGAATGAGGCTAATTAGTTTTAATTATTTTAAGCTTTTTAGTTGTCTTTTTATCAAAAAAACAACAGTTTCAACTAATTTAGGATTTATGGCCCTCATATAAGATGCACGAATAAAATGTCAAGAATTGACGTTTTGAGTTATTCTGCTTTTTAGGTGTCATTTCTCAAGTATTTCGTTTATTGGTCCCAATTCAGGTAATATTTACAATTGCCTTGGAATTGTAGTATTAAAAGTTGGATATTCCAATTATTTTAGATTGTATTCGAATTGTGATATTTGAATTACTTTGTATGTTAATTTAAGAATTAAAGTAACTAGAAATGACAATTTATACGTAACGATATATTTTTGGTGAGGGGGAATAATATTTCTGAGAAGCGATTGCTGTCCAGTATTTTTGATAGCTATTTAAATAAGATTCTAACGACTATATCCTTAGTATTACGGTTTTTTATACACGTGTGTTATTCTTCGTGTGTTGACATTAAAAATCTATTAGGTTATTCGCATTATTACGTGCTGCTCTTAAGGTAAAGAGACACTTGCGTTTTCTCCGCTCCGCTTGTGCAAAGAGACACCTAGCGGAGCGTCAGAGGACAGGAGTACAGGATACGTGAGTAGGGGTGGAAGGAGCAAGGTCACTTCAGGACGAAAACATGCTTCGCGTAGGTCTTGTACAGAGCAACTACCCGCTAACTACTCAACGCTTTTATTGTAAAACACATAAGCTATAGGTTATGAAAATGCTTAAAGTAATATTTATTGTTTATTGTGCAATGAACACAGCGATGACTATTTTTTGTGTATTTTTAAAATAATAGAAATAGACCTACTATACACAGATGCCAATATAACAGTAATAGTGAAATATACTTACATAAGAAATAAATAACAACGTAGGACCTTTTTACGGACGATTACAATATATTGTGCTTACTAAAGTATGTTGCTACGTTCATGTTTATTGTCACAATGTGTTACCACAAAACGACGACTCAAACCACGAGTCGTTACGTTGTGCATTTTAATAAGAACAATATGTTTTGTAATCGTCCGTAAAAAGGTAGTAAGTTGTAATTTATTTATTTATCATATTCAGATTATATATTTGGACGTTAATAGTAGAATACATAATTATTTCATTCAAATATAATTCCGTTTTAAAATGTACTCTTACCATGTAATTTATCAATAATTATTGATAAATAACTACCCTCCAAAATACTTAACATGATTGACTCAATATTTTTTATTTTAAAAGTTAATTTTAAGTAGTAGCTTTAAATAGGGCCAACTGTAGGACAATCTTTCATCTTTGTTCAAAAATGGTTAATATCATATAATTTTGATAATTAAAAGCGAACTGTACAAAGTTACCCAATATTGTGGAACTTCCCTACTGGACAAGTTTCTATTAGATTTTCAGGAAGTCGTCTTTAGTTCCTTTTAAATACACGGACCATCAAAAACATTACACAATGCAAATTTACAATACGACACGAAGATTCACAATGACTTCACAAAAATAGTACGACATAGAACTCAAATTGAGGAACAAATATTACAAATAATTGAAATGTAAGGCTTTAAAATGTAATGTGAAAATGCGCATTTCTCTCTTTTTTAACTAAACCCACGCCAAAAGTTTTGACAATTATATAACGAAAATCTCAAAAAAATAAAATAGAAACAGAAGAATACACGAAGAAGTCAAAAATAATATAACACCTAATAAGAAAGCTTCAGAAAAACCAACTCCACTAAAAGGGACGCGAAAAGTTTTTAATAAAGAAGTGAGGAAGCACTAGAACAAATACTCAGTGATATTATAACTTAGTGTTGCAATAATTAATATGAATGTTGATATAATTATCAGTCCGTAGAAATTGAAGGAAATGATATTCAAGGGAAGCACCGTGAAAGAAATCACCCTCCGTCTTCCTTGCTCCTCTCAATATACCAATCTATTAACACTTGTGACCTTCAGCAGGCGACAAGGTCCCACAGGAAGCAGCGGAGATCTCCGTTCCGCTCCGCGCCCGCTAGATGTCTCTTTGCCCATAAGATAACACAGGTCAGCGGAAAAACCGTTCCGCTCCGCAAACGCAAGTGTGTCTTTAGCTTTATACGAATGGCGGACAATTTTGATGCCTAGTTTTGTGTTGGCCGAAGATTCATGTCACAATTAGTAGTCTACCACTCTTTCCCCTTCTGAAGACATCTTGCCTTCTCGGGGAATTCAGCCAAAATAGTGAAGACGAACCTGGTAGGTTCGCCAAATAAGCGGAGCACCTTTCTCACTTCCAAGAGCCAGATGTTCTTCACTTCTATCGTTTGCTAAACACTGCAAGATAAATTCGCTCATTGATGTCCTCATTAGAAAGATTTTTTTGACAGGTCTTCTCTGGGTGTATTGAATGAATAAAAACTCAAAGTGGTGAAGAAAGTAATATAGCAAAATGTATCGGTAACATTGTTTTCAGCGAGAGGGATACGAGAGGGTATAAACGGAAAAGTTCACTGTTGAAATACTACGACATCAATTGATTTAGTGTTTAATTTTATAGTGTAATATTTCTTTAAAATAATATAATATTGGATGTTGAAATGATTAAAGTTACTTTGTCTTTTCGGACACGTCGAAAAAGGTAAAAATGTTATTTGGTCGTTTAGAGTATTTCAAATGGAAACATTTATGATTAGCTTTTCTGGAAGTCAACGAACAACTGAACATCCACGGAGAAGGTAGTATCCGGCGGATAAGTTGACCGTTTTATCGTTTTGCTGGGTCATAATATTGCTCAGTGTTTTCTAATAATGGGTTGTGTTTTCATCAACCATTGTTTTACTTTCATAAACGCTATCCTTTCTCATTTGATGTGAACTAATATATTCTGGGTATTTCTTATACCTGCACCTCCCAAAGCAATGCTAAACGAATTGTCTTTTCGCAAAATACGAATGCTCTCGTGTATTAGTGGGGTTTCTAATTGATTTCCTTGTCGACGGATGTTTTATGTACTATACTTTTCCATACAACAAATATGTCCCCTAGTATCTTATAGCATAGATTTTACTTTATATTTCCGCGTTTTCACTTACGTGACATGATCATATACCCGTGTCCTTGCAAATCCTGGAGAATTCCAGGTAAGGAAGGAATAGGTTAAATCATCACATGTACCCGTGGGAGGCAACAGGGAATCACCTCGGGTTGCATAACCTTTCCTCATTTACTCTCACGTATAACCTTCTCAATGGGTGCATCTGGTGGCACGCAGCAGGAGATGGTTCCAAACGCCACATCCCGGTGTAACTATTATTATTATTATTTATATCTTGTTCAGGACTTGCTGTCAGTTTCTTGTGGTTGGAGAAGTCAGAGACTCGTCTTAACCGCATTTATGATAATTTTGTTTTGGAGAGAAACATCAAGGTGTTATCATCAAACATCACATGTATAAGAATCGCCCAACTATGCGGGATGTGTTTAGGATAATTGATTTTTGCGTGAGTTGGAAGTTTTGTGTCTTGAGTTCCAGTTCTTGCAACGATTTGAACAGGTTCTTGGGTACAACTCCCATGTTTGTCAGTATTATTGGGATTATTCTCACTCTGACATTTGCTTCGAAATTAAGGATATGTGGAAATATGTCAATGTACTTTGTAATTTTATTTTTGTATGATAGTTCCAGGTTATTGTTGTTGGTGATGGCGATGTCTATGAGGAGTACTTCTTTCTCTCTTTTTATCTAGACTACTATATCTGGTCTATTGTGCTCCACCCTTCATTTGTTATGATGGTTCTATCCCAATAAAATTTCATAATTTTTATTTTCAAGAATGGTGGATGGTTCACATTGGTAGTAGCTTACCTATTTTCCTTTAGTTTGTATTTCAAAGCTCATTCCTGATGAATGATTTTCCCCAGTTGATCATGCCTAACTTTGTAATCACATTGTTCTATATAGCTTGGCAACCTCCTATGATATGGTGTATTGTTTCAGTTTTTGCATCTCCAGCATAAGTCCGATTAAACTTCATCTTTCAAGATGTACTTACGGTAATGGTTCGTCTTGACCACTTGGTCTTGGATGGCGATAAAGAACCCTTCAGTTTCAGGTTGTAGTTCTCCATGGATTAACCAGTTGTACGACGCTTATATGTCGACAGTATCTCGTCTTACTTACAAACCTTCCATGCAGGGCCTTTTGTTTCCTACGGGTAAGCTTGGTTCTTTCCTACGAGTAAGCTTGTTTTATGTCAAGGGTCTTATGTTCATCACTCAATGTTAGGGGAGTGTATTTATTTGCTTTGACTATTGTCTTGTAGTACTGTGATTCTTCTTGTTTTGAGAAGAAATAGTCTTAGATTGTGAACAATTTTGTTATGTAGGTTAAGTATATCTATTAGTCCCTGTCCCCCATCTTTTCTTTTCAGTGTAGTTCTTTCTGCAGCTGCTTTTGGGTGAAAAATTCTGTCTTGTCATGGCTACATTGTTTGTTTGTTTTTTATAATTTTCATTTCTGTTTGTGTCCATCTCAGGTCACCAAAAGTGTATGTTAACAGTGGGACGACATGAGTGTTCACGGCTTTGAATACATTTTTGGCATTTAATTTAGATTTGAGAATCATGTCAATTCTTTTAAAGTATTTCTGTTAATTTTTTTTCTTTTCATCTCTGTGTGTTCCGTGTTCTTCTTCTGATGTAATCCTAGATATTTATATGTTTCCGCTTCACACATTGGTTCAATTTCAGGTAGTTGTTCTCCTTCAATTCTAGCTACAATTTGTTCCCCCCTTTTTATTGTTTGTGTTCTACATTGGTCTATGCCAAATTTCATTTTTATGTCATTAGAGAAATTACTTGTTAGTTCAATCAAATGTTTCAGTTGATTTTCTGTGGCTGCATACATCATCCATCCATGTAGATGCAAAAGTGTGAATTCTACTTTTTTCCCATGCCTAAGTTGTTTGCCTGTCTCTGTGGTTCTTAGAATTTTAGAGAGCGGGTTTAGGGCCATGCAGAACCACAAACGACTTAATAAGTCTCCCTGGAATATGCCTCTGTTTATTTGGATATACTTGGTTTCAATTTTTCTTTCATCACCGCATAGTACGATTTTTGTTTTACATTTGGCCATTGTAGTCCTAAGAAAGTCTCTTAATGTCGGATGGAATTTGTATATCTCTAGGGTCTCTTGCAGCCAGCTACGCGGTACTGAATCATATGCTTTTTCGAAGTCAATATACGATGTATAAAGATTCCTTTTCTGTTTTATCTTGTCTGTTACTACCATGTCTACGATCAACTGTTCCTTACTCCCTCTTGATGGTTTTGTACATCCATTTTGTTCCATTGCCATAATTTTATTATTTTCACAATGCTTGTATAATCTGCTGACTATCACAGATGTAAAAATTTTGTATATGGTTGGGAGACATGTTATCGGTCTATTTTGCTTGGATCTTTTGTATCGTCATCTTTAGCTTTCAGGTATGTTATTCCAATTGTCATAAAATCTGGCAACTCATTAGGGTTTCTCAGTATCTTGCTAAAACCTTGGGTTAAGTGCCTGTGTGTTCAAGTTTTTGTTTGATTGTATTTTAGACTTCATTTATACATTCGTTTCGCTTATCGTGTCTTCCATGCATTTGGTACATTCTCCGTATTCTATTGACTTGATTATTTAGTCTACGGGACCGCTTACCCTCCATGTAGCCTATTATTCTATTTAGATCAGCTCTTACGTTCTCAATTCACATTTCCAGACTTCTCATCCGCGCAGGTTTTCTTCTTCTGTGATTTGTGCTGCTTTCACTTTGTTCTATTATTCTCCCTCCTATTGTTCTAGTTATGGTTAGTGCTCCACAGTATATTAGCGTGTGGCTATTCTAATTCTGTACTGTGAGTTAAGAATTGTGGTAATAGTAAAAACAGATTTCAAAGAGTATAACAAAATAATTAAATAAATATGTCAATTCTCTCAGTATATACAAATCATTCATTCTTGAAATCATTTCGTCTGTTTGTTGTTCTTGTGTTTTGTCGTATTTCAATTACTGTGGGATAAACAAATTTTTGATAACATTCTTTCACCCAGCAGCAGAGTTTTCGAATTGGTACAAGTGGAGACTCATATTCATTGGGGACAATGCCATCCACTGAAGACTCAAAGAAACTAATAACTTTTTCATTAGACATTCGTGTGGTAATAGTGAGTTTCTTCGATGAGTGGTGTTTTGGAAGGATTGGTCTCAAAGTTGGATCAATTCCACTATATTAAAGTATGGCACTTTGCATCTCTACTTTTAACTTATTTACTTCCTCTTCCTCTTGATTTATCCAAACGGCCACTTCTGGTTTCTCTTCTTTATTTGTTGTTTTGTTAGTCGGTTTCTGAGAGGCAACACTTTGAATTTCTTCACTCTCATTGTCTGTATTAGATTCTGTCTCTAATCGCAAATTCGTGATTCTATTTTTTAATTCTCTTTCTATCTCTTCTTTAATTCGATCTACAATTTGTTCCGGCACATACTTATTTTTCAACACTACTCTCAGCTGTCCGGCTACTTTTTGTTAAAAAAAACTCCGAATTTGGGTACTTCTCTTTAAATTTCTCATTTAGTTTTGTCCTAAAACCTGTTTTGTTTTTCTCCATTTCAGTTACCAAGTAGTAGGTGTGTACAATAAATCTATTCATTTCATCAGTCCATTTTGTATGCCTATTGAGAGTCAGTGTACCTGGCACAGCGACTTCACTAATTTGAGAGGCGGCGTTGCTTATGGTTCGAATCTGTATTTCTGACGTAGATTTATTGAGCTAGTTGAGGATGTCGATACTGACTGCCTACGACATCCTATTCCATGACTCTCAGGGCTGCTGCTGTCCCCAACTCCCAAGAGTAGACTGCACCATTCTTAATCCTCCAGGGACAATCCGGTCACCTGGTGACTGTGGTTACAAGGCTTGACTTCTAGTTCTTACCATATTGTTCTCTTTTGCATTTTAAAATAAAGCCAGGTGTAGGTATGGAAGGGAGGGATATACAGGATAGGCAAAGGATGGGTGAAGGCCGGATTGGCCAGACAGGTCGTAGTGGAATACCTTCATCCGACACTTCTGTCCGGCTAGGTGACCCTGCCAGTAACTACGCTACCGCCGGCATAGCCTCCAGCTTCGTTGGAGCACGCAAACCCCCAACGCCCGCACGGACAGTGCTTCGTTAGAAACGGTGTAGTTACTATTCCATTATTATTATTATCTAATAATTTGAAAAAGATAATAAAAACAAACATTCAGAAATTAAACTCAAAAGATTTGGAAACAAAATGAAGTTGTAATTATTCCTCTCATAATTTCAGCTACTGGTATCATGCACTAAAGGATATCTTGCAAGATTGCCATTAACCAACGATGTACAGCCACAAAGGCAGAAAAGTGTTATCATGCAAACCTGACTCCTTACAAGGAAATTCTGTAGTCTTCAATAAATTATACTTGGCATATTAGCGCACGCAAACTGCCTGCTTTAATAGAAAAGTACGATTGTACAACAACATAATAATAAAATTGAAAGAAAAGATGTATCATAATTGTTTCAGTGTCAAACAAAGTCGAGAAGATGTTTACGTAATGTCTTTATGAATAACATCTTTATGTAAAACAAAAATTTGTCAAATTAGTTTCATTAAAATACCTAAGAAAACATACAGAAATATTACACTAACTAATGTAAATTTTATCATTTACACCCTGTTTCAGACCAAAAAAGAATATTCTTACTTCTCGGGGAGGAAACAGTAGATCAAATTTTGATGAAAGGAACACCGGAAAAGTAATGTTTTGATGAAAAAATGTAATCAAATAAATAATTGAAGACTTACTACCTGTAACGGACGAATGCTATTTATTTTAAGTTAACTTTCGGACTTCATATAGTCGAAACGTTGTGAGCTTTAAATCACTAAGTATGTAGTATTTGTCCGTTAAAGGTAGTAAGTCTTGAAACTTATTTAATTTGATTATATTATGGACTTAAATTGTAGTAGAATATATTTTCTACGTGACTGAGGAAGACTGGACGCCGAAACTCGTCAGCGATTTTTTAGGTCTTCTACTTTCTATTTCTCATTAACTTTTTGATTTATAGAAGACAGTAGTGTTGCTTTATTTTCAATTATACACATTGGATTACATCGTGTGGAAAATTATGCCAGTTTTCGGAAACTTAATCGGTATTATCCTGACATGATCCGTATCTTTCGCATTCTTATCGAAACCGCTAGACTGTTTCAGCAATTCAAAACAGCAAGACTGTTTCAACAATCTGAAAAAGACATTTTAGCAAAGAAAGTACTGTGCTCCTAAATATTAATGGTTGGATTTGAAGTGAATGGGTATTTTTAGGATCAAAAATGAATTCAACCATACTCGGAGCGTTTCGCTCACCATCTGTTGGTGCTTCTTTATGAACTGGTAGTCGAATTGATTTAAAAGTTCATGCGGTCGGGACATAGCGGGTTATTCTCTGAAGTTTGGGTCTTGGAGTAAGTGCTACGGATTTTCGAGTTATTACCGAAATAACTATTGATGTAATACTTTTGTGTGTGTATGTGTTTTTAACGATTTTCTCCGTTCTTGTCATGATGCGGAGCTATAACACAGATTTGGTATTATAGCAAACAAGTATGGCGTCATTTTCTTCTAAAACGACGGATTTAACATCTTTTCATACAATTATTGAGATAATAGAAAACCTCTCTTCGAGACTGCTCTTTGTCATGATTCAAAACATCCTTTAACTGATGTGNACACATTGGATTACATCGTGTGGAAAATTATGCCAGTTTTCGGAAACTTAATCGGTATTATCCTGACATGATCCGTATCTTTCGCATTCTTATCGAAACCGCTAGACTGTTTCAGCAATTCAAAACAGCAAGACTGTTTCAACAATCTGAAAAAGACATTTTAGCAAAGAAAGTACTGTGCTCCTAAATATTAATGGTTGGATTTGAAGTGAATGGGTTTTTTTAGGATCAAAAATGAATTCAACCATACTCGGAGCGTTTCGCTCACCATCTGTTGGTGCTTGTTTATGAACTGGTAGTCGAATTGATTTAAAGTTCATGCGGTCGGGACATAGCGGGTTATTCTCTGAAGTTTGGGTCTTGGAGTAAGTGCTACGGATTTTCGAGTTATTGCCGAAATAACTATTGATGTAATACTTTTGTGTGTGTGTGTGTGTTTTTAACGATTTTCTCCGTTCTTGTCTTGATGCGGAGCTATAACACAGATTTGGTATTATAGCAAACAAGTCTTTATCCAGAAAAGATGATCAGCTAGGATATTCTGGAGACTGTCTATGCGAATGAATCGTACGTTCTATATCTAGTGGTGTGGTCTGCGTCAGTGTGTTTTCAACGAACTATGAAACTACTGTGCAAGCTATTATTTAGCATTTATGTTATCATACCATTAGTTTTCGAGGTTTCTCTTCCCGGAAGAGACACTAAGAAAAATATGTTGTTAAATCATACGAAGAAAGGAATCTAAGTTAGGAAATTTAACGAAACTTATTTGGTTTTGGTTCTATTTTTGTAGAATATTAAGGGAAAATGCTAAATGAATGTAGGTGGGGAAAATATGTAAAAGGTACCGGCTTTCACTTAGTAACATTTATTTCATAGTTTGTAATTGTACACGAAAAACTTCCTTATCCAAAATTCGGTATAAAGGGTAATTATTTTAATCCGTTAATTTCCTTCATGTCAATTGTTGATGAAAGGAATCGAATGCAACTCTCCTAAATTTGGTTAGAAGCGACCTTGACTGAAAAACAGCTGTCAATGACGAAAAAACGGGTAAAGGGAAACTTTTGAATTTTGAAAAAATTTCGGTCGTAAATTGCAAATGCGAGGGAAAGCTTTCTTTATTGAACTAAAACTTGCTTCTTTCTTTTTAAATGTAATGCTTACAGTTTCCTTTGCTTCGAGACTCGACACGTCACATCTCCAGCAATTCATGGTATTCTGGAGGGTTACACGCTGATCTGATAAATTTGAGATCTTTGGTTCCAGTCCAACGAGGAAATTTATTTGCCAGGATTCATATGTCAACATACGCGACGATTTTCCTGGATGTGAATATGTGAAATCTATTATTTATAAAGATTTCGTTTTGCTCGAACATTGATCAGGTTTCCGGGAAAACGTATTGGTTAAGTTCTCTCACAGTAGAAGAGAAATTGGTAAAGGCGTACTGTGCTTTTATAATGAGTTACGAATCACGAGGGGAAAACAAAATCTGGGCATTCATTTCAAATCATTCGAATTAAGTTTTAATCAATGTGTTTAATGACTGGAGAATTAACGAGCCGGTTTGTTATTGTTTAAAAACACTTTTGCAAAATTAGTTTCAAAACACTGACTGCAGAAAATTAGTAAAATAATGAATGTTTCGTTCAACGGTTGCTCTCTCCAGTGTCGACGGTGGTGTAGTCTGCTTCCCTGCGTAAACAAAAAACAACCGGTCACTTTTGAAATTGATAACGTCGTTAACATTTCGATTATTAAACTGTTTACGTTTCCTTCTACTATTAACGTCCATTATGTAATCTAATTAAATAAATAATTAAAAAGACGTCCTTTTATAGACGAAAATAATATTTACAAAATTTGCTATTTACAAAAAATAAAATATTATTCGTCCATAGAAGGTCGTAAGTTTTTAATTATTTATTTAATTTGTTTCGTTTTCATCTCTGCTCCCTCGTAGGACCTATTACGAAAGGGGTAGTGATTTCTTCTTTGCTTTGACTTGCTACCGAATTATATAAATAATATTTTTATTGTATTATACAAGAAACTCAGCCAACGGTTGAGGTGCTACCTGGCCAGTGTTATCGCTCATAGAAGTTTCCTTCCTATGGTAAGCATCCATCGAGCCACGTCCAAAAATATTAATGCGAAAATGTTGGAGTTCACCTTTCTGGAGTACGCGGTTCATTTGGACACACCATAATAGCTCCTGTAATCATTAGTAGCAGCCAACAAGCAATGATAATTGTGTAGTTTCTGTAATTATTACGATGGCAAGTTCGCGATATTTGATCACTGAAAAATTCGTTAATGGTTTTTGCAAAGGTCAAGTTATTTTGTGAAACACGTTTTAAAACTTATCGCGCATTTCTGGGGCTCTCGACACGTTTCTCTTACATGGAGAAATGCTTTTTTCTGCCCTTTCTCCCTTGTTACGTCAGTTTTCGTAAACCCATCATGCCACACTCGGTGGGAATATGGGACCCTCGAGCATTTAAAGACAGGATCCATTCATTCATGGAGCTCCTCATAACGCGGGATGCGACTCAACCTAATTTGTCCAATCGGTCCAAATAAGGCCTTGGGCAAGAACTGTTTTAGAGAAGAGAACAGGAAACTAACTTTTATTGGCTGCCGTAACTAAGTGGTTGGTGAGCGGTAAATTTGAACCCAAATCTCGACCCTATGGGTACCTTGCGTCTCGTTGGTTTTGGGCGCGTTCATGGAATAACACGTGGTCGTGACCGGAGGGTGAGTGGTGCGTTCTGGAAACGAGTTAAGATATATCCCCTTTATGCGGGCTACACCTCTCTCTCTCTTTCTCTCGTTCATTTTCGCTCTGTGCCTGTTCGTGGTATCAGCTCGTTCGCTGGCGCCGCCCGCCTTCTGGTGGCCACGCACCGCAACTGCGTGTGGATCGATCCGGCGCGCGCACGCCCTCGTGCGCCGACGTACTAACCAGGTCGCGAATGTGCGCTTCTCGTTCTCTTCCAACGCTGGCGGTAGATGCTGCGTGGGAATCCATCCGCCGAGGGGTTTATGCTTTGTCTATCCAAAATTATGGATTTTCAATATTTTTTTAAGAAATTTGGAACCAGCGATCATTTTTTGTTTCATATTTCAAAAATATTGTGTTTTAGTATTACGTTATTGTTTACTCAATATCTAACAGAAACAGCCCTAAAATTTAATGTCTTAGAACCCTTTAAAGCAGCGGTTACCAAACTTCGTTGACCCGAAGCAACCTTAATACTAAAAAGATCATTTCCGGCGGCGGCCCTGCTAGAAACCATTCATTATACACTGTAATGAAATTTGAATTACCATACTAGATTACTTATCACGTAACCATATCTATAAACATTGCTTGGTAGAAATGAAAATATTTATGTAAATGGTATAATAGTTTGAGAAAATGCTGATTTCTTAATGCCGACGTAAAGAGCTCCCGAAATCTCCTGCACACACTGGGAGCCACCGTCTTAAATATTACAAACTACGAGCTTCGCTATAGAATCCCCTACAAGGTTTGGGTAACAATGACACCGTCTCTACCTTTCCTGTTCATTCCGCGTTGAATTTTAATTTCTCCATTATGTCCTCAACTTCTTCCTTCGTCTTAACAGGTGCTTGCTTTTACTCTCCAGACATGAAGTCTTGAAACTGCGGGTTTCTTCCAATTCACTAGGAAGGAGCGTTTCGTTAGTCCCCTTTTGTCTCTATTACTTTCTTTTTTACGCATCATGAAAGGACTTGTGTATGAAGTTGAATTACTTGTATTTGTATCTTATAATTTGTTCAAAGAGTGTTAAATGCATAAAATTGTCAATTTAAACTAGTGAGTTAAAATCATTGAAATTAAGTTAAAATATTTATGTCAGTGATCCTTTCCTTGAACTTCTCTCCTTTAACTTGGCCGTGAAATCATGTTCATTCTATCTTGTAATTTAAGTTATCACGTATTGATCATCCCACAATCGTTTTATTGAATGATGGATCTCCTATTCCTCCCTTGCTACACATTCAACCTTAGCCATTCCCCTACAACACCCTCAGCCACCCGTTCCATCTTATCCCATCCTCTTTTCTCTTCCTCTCCTAGTTCGTATGTGGGTGGAGTTCGCAAACTCGTTCACTGTTGTCTGTTGCCGACTCCCTTCGCAAACACAGCTGCGTTTTTTTCTCATCGTGTAGCCAGTGTACTTTCAAGTGCATTGATATTATCCATTATCCAGACCACTATCTGATTGTAATTTAATTGTATACCTTTCGATTTTGCGGATAGTTGAAGTTTCTCCTTTTTAGGTTCTATTTGTGCAATGCACACTTTTAGGTAAAAGTACATTCTTCCGTGTTTAAGGCAATTACTCTCGTTAGTAACTCATTATACTTACTATTAATATGCCTGAATAATTACTTATTATTCTTTTTTTTTTTTTTTTGCATAACCTGTGCATGGGCTTGAATATTGCTGTCCTTTTTCTGAGTGTTCCCCACAACACTAAACGTGTAAATGGTATTCGTCCATCGTAAGGTTGTAAATCTTAATTATTTTTTTTTTGTAGGTTTGAAGTGAGTTAACACTGATGCGTTGTTGAACCACGGTTCAATTTTACCTAGCCGGATATAGTTTCACTTTCCAGTAATATTCGTTACGAACCCTTGCGACATTACCACTGCTTTTTCTTTTCCTTTTTTGAGATAAAAATAAGTACCAAAAATATTTCTATCCGTATTATATCGTCACTTTTTAGAAATACATGAAGACAGTTCCTGTCTTCATTATTGTACTCTCTGCTGTTTCCCTTTTTCTCTTGAAATCAGGATCGCAGTGTGTTGTAGATGTTAGGTCAGCAAAATATTCAGCCATTGCTGTTGCCATTTCTCTGTTGTTGGTGAGAACCTGACCCTGATAATTGAGTCCAGATATTGGGACTCGAGAATACCTTCCAGATATCTGTCGGATTGACTCCCATACTTTAGTGGACGATGTTGTTCTCTTAATGGTGCTTAGAAACGCTTTCCAGGAGGTGGATCTGGATTCTTTGATAGTTCTGCGCGCTTTTGCTCTAGCAATCCGATATGCGGCGAGGTTTTCCGGAGATGGACTAGCCTTAAATCTCCGCAATGCTCTTCGCCTTGCCCGAATGGCGGACCGACATGCGTCGTTCCACCAGGGGACATGAGGTCTTCGCGGAAAAATATATGTTTTCGGAATGGATTCATCAGCGGCGTGATGAATCACCTGCGTCAGATGGTCGACCCTCTGTTGGACACTACCAGTTTCTCTGAAGAAGACTTCTTTTGACTTTCGTTCCACCAACTGGGAACCCTACAACTCTTCCTTCTCTATGTGGGAACTTGAGCCAGCTCTAGCGACAGTCCATAACACTGCTCCTGGTCCTGATTCAATTCATTATGAAATGCTGAGACAACTCACTCCCGAGTCGAAAGAATACCTCCTGGATATCTTTAATCTTTCTTGGTCCGAGGGAGTATTCCCCAATTCCTGGAAGGAAGCAACGCTTATCCCTTTACTAAAACCAAGTAAGGACAAAACGAAAATCAGTAGTTATCGAAGCATTGCCTTGACCAGTTGCGTTGGTAAAACTCTGGAGAGAATTATCAACCGACGTCTCGTCTGGTATCTTGAACGGCATGACTTGCTGAGTCGATCTCAGTGTGGTTTCAGGAAGTTCCATTCCACCCTGGACAACTTACTTCTCCTGGAATCAGCAATTCAAGATGCTTTCGTCCGAAGACAACATCTCATCGGAATATTCTTTGACATCGAGAAGGCTTACGATAAATGGCGTCATGACATTTTACAATTCTATGCCTGGGGATTTAGAGGACGTCTTCCTCTGATGCTCATGTCCTTTTTGGATTTACGTTCCTTCCGTTATAGAATTGGAAGAGACACCTCGGATCTCCTTCAAGAGAACGGTGTTCCTCAGGGCTCAGTCTTGTGTGACCTTATTTGCAGTGGCCATAAACAGCATAACGTCTGCGGTAAAGATTCCTGTTTTACACTCTTTTTGTCGATGACTTTGCTATCTTTTGTTCATCACAGAGTGTCACAGGTGCGGAGCGACAAATCCAACACGTCCTTAATAGATTATACCACTGGTCGAAAACGACAGGTTTTCGTTTCTCTGCTGAGAAAACACGCTGTGTTCTTTTCAGTAGGAGACCAAGCCTTCTGGCAGAACCTCACCTCGCCCTGGGGAACAACGTTCTCAAATTCTATCCTTTTGTGAAATTCTTAGGTCTAATCTTTGATCAGATTCTGAATTGGATTGAACATCTGACAGACCTAAGAGCAAGAACATTAAAGTCTCTGAATTTGTTGAAGTGCCTCAGTAGCAGGGAATGGGGCGCTGATCGCTACTCTCTGCACCAGTTTTATCGAGCATTCATAAGATCTCGGCTCGATTATGGCTGCGTTGTATATAGCTCTGCTTGTACAAGCTATTTAAAGAAGTTGGATAGTGTCCACCATGCAGGAATTCGACTAGTAACGGGAGCCTACCGCACTAGTCCTATTCCGAATTTGCATGCCGAGTTTGCATTACCTCCGGCGGCAAATCCTCATGCTACGACACTTTTGCCACTTGCAAACTTTACCCGACAATCTGGTGCACAACGTGGTTCTTTATCCATCCGTTTCTACAACAAGAGACTGAGAGCAACCAAACCTTTTGGATATCGCTCCAAACAAATTTTGGAAACCTTAAATATACGCACTCTTAATGTCTTACATCACGGTTTTAGTAAGCCTCCCCCTTGGGCTTTGCACAAGCCGAAGATTATTTTCGATCTTCTGCATCATGACAAGAACACTCCAGCTCCGATGTTGAGGGTATACTTTCACCTAATCCTCGACAAACACCGTGTGCATATCCCTGTTTTTACCGACGGGTCGAAGCAGGCTGATGGTGTCGGCTGCTTCGTGATATTTCCTCGTAAGACCTATGGCTACCGTCTAGGTGACTTATGCAGCGTTTACACCGCTGAGTGCTACGCCATATTGAGAGCATTGCGATTAACAAAGTGCTCCCGCGGATCACATTTCCTGATTTGTTCTGATTCGCTGAGTGCCCTTCAAGCAATCCAGAATATGTATCCGGCTGATAAGTTGATCCAGAACATCCAGGAAGTGCTTCTCTCACTGCAAGGTGATAGAAAGAACATAATGTTTTGCTGGATTCCTGGGCATGTGGGTATCAGAGGAAATGAGGAAGCAGACGTTTCCGCAAAGTCGGCATGCCTTAAGACTCGCGTGGATTTCTCCACGATTCCAAAACGAGATCTCATAAATTCCATCAAGTTGAGGATTCTGAGTGAATGGAGCAATGAGTGGTTAGCTGTTGAAAGGAATAAGCTCCGACTTATCAAATCTTCTGTTAAGTCATGGAGCAGTTCCTATAGGCCAGCCCGGCGCGTCGAGGTCTTGCTAACCCGCCTGCGCATAGGACATGGTCCTCTCACTCATCGGTATCTCTTACTACTTGATGATGAACCCGTTTGTGAGGAGTGTAGCTGTTCTCTGACAGTGCGTCACCCACTAACTGATTGCAGAAGATACTCAAGTATACGAAGACAAATTGGTCTGGCTGCAGATTTACCAACAATGCTCGGAAATGAAACTGTTAATGTTAATAAACTATTGAATTTTAGGAGTAGATCGGGGCTCCTCCCACATGTTCTCGGGAGGGTTTAAAAATTTGCATTCCTTTTTCATCTTTCCTGTCTTCTTTCTTTTCATCATTCGTTTCTGTAATTAGAAAATATAATATTTAAAAATTGTTTTCCTTTTTTGTGATGTAATGTTTTGGTATACTGTTTTCTTTTCTTTTCTTTCATCTTTGTATTTGGATATTTGTTGAATTCAGGAGGGATTTTTGGGTATGGTCGAGATATTCGCGAGTCCCACACACGGGGAAGAGTCACTACGGCTCTTCTCTATGGTGCGAAACTGCATTTTTCCCTACTTGCATGGGCTCTAAATACCTCGATGTTGACGAGCCCTAAAGCCCCAACCAAAACAAATTGTACTTGACACAGTATTAAATAACTAGTGTTAAATAATTAGTTAAGTTAAAAATGTGGTTCTGAACATTGACCTATATAAGGGCTTGGAAAGAAGAATTATGAATATCGATTATTTCTACTTTTGATATGTATTTAATTTCGTTTAATTTTGGTTGGTAAATCAAAGTACTCAGAATAGCTAGTGTGTGTCATGCTGCACCGCAGAGAAATTTTATATTTCCCTTGGTTATAGCTTTAGACCTGTTTCACACGATGCGAGTGAGTTGAATCAACTAAGTTGCTCTGTGGACTTTCAGTAGCTGGCTGAAGTGAGGATGCCCTTCGTGGTGAGAATAATTTTAATGACACAATTAAACACGAGAAAGCTATCGGTTGGTCAAACGCCTGGGTAGATGAGCTAGTATAAAAGGACTAGCCCATCGATTCAACTAGTCGCCTCGCGTGGAACGGGTCTCACCTGTAGTCGTTCTGCGATGTGTACTCTCCCCCTTTTTTCTCTTCTCGTAATAAAACGAGCCACCATTTAGTTGATAGCGTTATTACCTCTAGAAAAGTGAGTGACTCGATGCGAGACGTGACGATGCGACTGCACGTTCGCATAGCGGGGTTCGTACTCTTTAGAATTCTTTAGGTGTAGCTGCTCTGATTCTTTTCTGGAATTGTGTAGTAGATGCTTTTCAAATTATGTATCAATTCGAAATGGTATGTATTCTGACATTTCCATCATCTTCACATTGTTAGTTATTCTAAATATTGTTTATCGCTTATTTACGTCAATTTATGTAGAAAATTTATACATCTTTTCAACTTTTCTTTTGGCATTTACTGTTTATTTAAGCTTCTGTGTATATTGAATTAATAATGTTATTTGTTTTGCATCGGGGAACTTGGTTTTTTAACTGTACCTGAAGAAGACCCAAGCAGGGATCAGAGTTTTGTACAAAAAGTTAAATAGAGGAGAAATGGCTTTTAAAAAAAGGTCGTTAAGTTGAGTAAATTTACTAAATGCAGATTCTCCATAAGAGTCTAAAATAAACATGGAATATTCTCGGGAACACAACATAAAAACGTGCAAAATAAATATTTTTGCATTATGAAGATTGACTTATGTATTCTCATACAAATGATAGAGCAAGTTGTGGAAACTAAGTCGTAAAATTTTGACACCGTCATCCTTATCTTTCATCCTTTTCTCGTCCAGAGATAAGTTAAATACCCAGAAATAATTAGCAGTGTCTTGATATTTGTATTTAATACCACGGGTATGGAAATACGCCCTTTCCGAATTAGTCGCGAGTATTTTTGACTTGCTCTAAACATCCTTCAAAATCCGTTCTTTAAAATAACCCGAGCTTAACCCGTAGCATGTTGAAGCTTCTGTTATCAGTGTAACAGAGATTTATGCTGTGTGCAGGCGTGCGCAACTCCCTGCCTGCAGTGTCGATTGACCACGCCTAGTTCTGCAAACTTCCTTATGTGTTATTAACTACTGTAAACATACGTGTTTTATAATTACAAAATTATTGACAATTCTTTTTATGAACATTTATCGAAACAGTCTTCATGGTTTAAGTTTTTCTTGTGTACCTCATCCGAAGCCCTATTGCGGAAGTATTTTTATTTTGACTAATCAGAAGTAAATTTGCATGTGAACCACGTGTTAAAAATTATTCCCAATAAACGCATGTTTGTTGATTTTTTTCTCTCCCTTATTCTTTCTTTACATAAGGATAGGAGAAGGATGATGAGATGCACATTTGTAGTGACTGTAATTACAGGAGTGCCGTCGCTTTCACATTTTTGTGTATTGAGGCCATGATTTAGAATGTGAATTTTATAGAGAAGTTACAATACGAACATCTAATATATCAATTGAATTCTAAATTTACTGTTAAGGTCTGACATGTCATTATACGTAAAATAATATTTAAACAAAATCTATAGTGTATTCCTTGTGAAAACTTTTACTTCGGAAGCGGTACATTTCGAACATTAATTAAAAGATTAGTTTTTGCTTCTTCATTTTGTTTTAAAGGGCTTTATTATAAATGATAGGTTAACCTTATTTCAGAAACAACATCCAATTCTTCTTTAGTTTACATCTTATTTTAGTCTTTGTAAAAAATGGCCTCTGAACAATCAGTGTTGCTGGCGTATTTTCATCGTTCCTTTCTCTAAGAAAACGTTGGAGATTGAAGAAACATGTCTATTCTATAGCACCTTTTCTAGTGAAAAAACTGTAATTATATATGTTCAATTCTGTTAATTTTTTTTACACTGACTATGTTTCGTGTATGGCAATGGTCTTTTCCAGTAGCGTGAAACATTTTCCTATGATTACTTTCAAAACAAATTACAGCAATTGCATTTGCTACTATCTCGAGCAAAATCAAATCCAAGATATCTTTTACGTAAACAATTGAATTTAATTTTGTTACTGCTGAAAGAAACATGGTCATTAAATCTATGGATTTGTCTTTTTCTTTTTAAGAAAATTGTTTTGTTGAGCTTTGTTTTACGCTGCATTTAGTGTAGCTCTAATCGTGTTTGCTATTCCAGTTTATATTCATTTCATGAGTTCTGAACCCTTGCTTAAGTGGTCGTGTAAATGTGTCGTATGTCGCTCTTATGAAGGTATTTGTCGCACACAAATGACTTGCTCCGCAAAAATGTTCCGCATTCACTTCATACTTGGGAAATACTGAACTCGATGAATACAATGTGTGAGAAATTAAAGTTTGTACGAGAGATGGGATGTGAATAACCACGAGTGTCGAATTATTCGATAATCGATATTCCATATTAAGACACTACCTCTTCCCTCTCGTCTAGTGTCAGACAGCTTTTCCTCATGTAGCCACCCTTTCTCCTTCCTCCCCTCTCGCCAACCTTCCTTTTCGGTACATTGCTTCCTCTGCGTCAGGCTACTACTCATCGTTCATTCCGTCACTTGACAAAGCCCTTCAAACGTCCAGGCTGCCATCAGACGAGTCGAACGAGCGGCTTCGCTGGAAAAAGCGGTAGACGTTCGAAAACTAGGCTCAAGAACAATATTAATGAACTAGCGATTTTGGGGGTAGAATTATCAATTTTGAGATATCAGTCAAATACGATTCTTTGAAAATCTTGGGTGATATTTCTCAGAGACTGGAATCCTCATGCTCCCGAGGAATATTGTTGTATTTGTGAGCATTTTGTTCCAATAAAAAATCATAAAATTATACAAATGAATTCTGAGTGCTTCTCTTTACTTAATTGCATCAGTAAGATAAATATGTCATAAAATTCTTTTGATTGAATGAACATGTTTTAGTTACGTCTCAGTCTCCAACATATTATTAATTATTATTGTACGTATGAAACTAATATGTTAATTTTTTTATCTTTAAATTTTTTTGTTGAATTGAAACACTACCGGAATTAACTTGGAAACTTCGTCTGCTGTGTTGTGGTTGACGCTGTAGGACTAATGATGCTAATTTAGTAGTTATGTATATAAAAGTATGCAACATAGCTAAATTTGGATTTAGAAAAATAAATATTTTTTTCTTGTGTTTATTGTTTAAAAAAATCGTATTAAATCAGGTCTTTAGAAGAAAAAAACAATTTTATTTGGGAAGGGGTACAGGCTTTTTGCCGAAAATTTGTTGTTTACAAAAATAGTTATTTTATACATTTTTTAGTGATTTGTTGAGTTTATATAGCATGTTATTAATTAATTGCTAAGTGGTAAATAAACAATATTATGTACACATAAAGTACTTTTATGACAACATTCTCAAATTTAGGTAAGGGCCCGCACCTCCCCAAGCTTCATNCAAATTTAGGTAAGGGCCCGCACCTCCCCAAGCTTCATATCCCCTCTCCTGACCTGCAATATATTTGTGTGTTTTCGTCTTCTTTGTATTCCATGATAATGCTTAACTACATTTCAAGTGGAGATGTTTTTCGATGGAAAATGTTGTTTTAGAAAATTCACTTATTAAATATTGCTTGCGAACGTAGTTTGAAGTTCATTGATAAAATGTTGGGTTTATTCAAACATTCCGAGTTTCGTAACCCTCAAAACTTTATTCAGAATCCAGTTCAAATATTGAACTTGAAAGCAAAAACAAACTTCATGCATTCTTCTCCTGTCGTGGATCGCAATCGAAATCCGCAATCCGCGTGCGCATCCCTCGGGTTTTGTACTTTCGGAGCAGCGTATCGTCTGATGCTGCACCCTTCTACCGTAGCCATGAGTCCTAGCACCACGCCGCGCTGCGCCACCTCCGCTGCCGCCCCGTTGTGAATGGGCCGTCCCGGCTGCCTCTGTCGCCGTTGATGCTGTGCCAGGGAGGCCGGCCGCTCAATGCTGCTGCTACTTCCACCACCGTCTCCCTGCTCGCTCGCGCCGAGGCGCCACCTTCCCTCCTCCACCTTCCCTTCCTCTCTTTCTGCACCGCCATTTCCACGCCTGCCATACTCATCTGCGATGTAAGAGGGGTGGCTTTTGTTTCTTTGGATTTTAATGCTTTGTGTGTGTTTCTTTCTTTTTCTTTTTTTTTCCTTCATGCTCTGAACACATTCTTACGATATCTCACGTTGTGAAACTTGAAATATACGAAGATTCTTTTTTGCCATGTTATCCAGAATGGGAATAATAAATGTAGTTTGTAATACTTTCATAATGTGGAAGTAATACTTTCATAACAAACTATATATGTATTATTCCCTTAAGATTTGAATCAACGATAAGTGTTATGGTGGTTTGTTCTCATCTTTACCATTCTCTTGATGGTACAATGTAATCGTATTGAAAACATTTGCCTGTATTCATATTTTCCAATTGAATGGATTGTTGAATATGTTCGGAGTAATTAAATGTATGTCAGCGTAATGAATGACGTATATAATTCTTGCGGAGATTGGATTAAATTAAGAAATTCCTTTTAAAATATAACTTTTTGGGGGAGTTTCTCTTCAACAGAATAACCGTAACGCAGGTAAACCCTTAAATCCGGAAAAGTTTCATGATGTTCTATAATTAGAAGGTAAATATGTAGAAAGCATGTGAAAGGGAGCTGCTTCAAACTTTCCGTGAATAACTTGTTCACACAAACTTTTCTGGATTCCTGTAATACCGAAGAATACTGTAGACGTAGGACACATCCGGGGTGGAGTGAGTATCAACCATATGAACTTGATCGTCACATCCTTTTTCATCAAGCCTGAAAACGTTGCGTGAGATCGGAGTCAGAGGAATTTTATTATATTTTTTAATATTGTTATCTTTTCGTTGTTTAATTTCTTCAGTAATCTCATTTATCGAAATACCCCTGTTCGAAACGTGATTTCCGTATTGAAGGCGGAAGGAGATGATAAGCGGTCGCTGGTTTTACTCCTGTACCATGAATGAAAGACAATTTCCAACACGGAAATGTAACTACACCGTTGTCAAAGTCTTCCCACGAAGACAATTATATAGAAGTGAATCTTGTCTGAGCGGGCCAACTAATTTGGACAGTTCGATATCAGAGGAGAAACTCAGTACAGCGAAATAAGTTACCTCCTCTCAAATAATATATTATAATTTACACTACGGATATTGACATAAATCCAATTGGCTTATTAAATGTGTTTCGATTGTGGTTCATGTTGTTGACGAAGTTTTACGTAAAATATTTTTTAAACTTTTTTTAAAAAAATTTTTAACTTCTCTTTTAGCTTCTCCCTGAAAACTGATTACTGCGTAAAAGTGAAATTATGGTATGAACATGACATTATGATGCTGCAAGATTATAGTTGTTTTCCTGCACGTTCGTCATTTTTTTAAATGAAATAATGAATTTATTTTCCGTAAAAAAAAAACATTTTGATAATTAATAAACTAGAAAAATCACTGCCACTGTATCAAGTAGTGTGGCAGAAAATTACAATAACATAAACTATCAGTCAAGTCCTTTCTTCTGACTCTGATAAGCAGCCTTCCACTGTGCCGTCTGATATTTATCTTAACCTAATCATAACTAGATAAAGATAACAATGACCCGAATAACATATTGCCTAATGCTTTATTATAATTTTATTATAATTACGATTTAACATAATGTTGTGAACTTACTTGTTCATTTTTTCTAAAACGTTTTTTACGTCAAATTTCCAAGTTTTGAGAAAGAGTATCTTCTCTTGTTTTGCCCACCTCTTGTGAATGTGGACTGCACACCCATTAACCGCTCACTGTCTCCTATCCCTTAACCTTTTATACCCCCACTTCCTTGGACGCTGTGTGCGACTTCCTGGCCTCTCGGTGGTAGTTGTAATTAGCGACCCTTGGAGCGTTCACAGCAGTTCATCCTGCAATGTGTGCTGTGATGGCAAATGACGCACCCGGGGTGTTCTCTTTCCGTGGCCCATATTGGGTGCGCCCTTTGATACGCTCTGTCCACGCAACTAATGGAACTCCTCCGCATTCAGATCGCCTCTCTGTTGCAAGTTCATATGCATATGGGTGCATATGAGGACGCAATGAAGTAAGATATTGCTTTTATGACTTGAGTACTGAGTAGCTGAATTAAGTTTTCGGACTGGTTGAAATTTAATATAATGTATTATTTTTCCGAAATATTTCCTCGTTTAAAATGTATTTTGGGTGGCATATGAATTTGGGACTAAAGGTGGAAGCTTCTTCCCTCTCATGTCTGTCAAAAATGGTTGCTAGTGAAATGAACTCGCAACATTTTATTTTCTTAACTAATCTTTACTAATATCATAATTAATGGCATTTATTCTCTCAGCGATTTATTCTCTTGAAGTTTCTCTTTCGAAGTTGCAATTCACTAGTTATGAATTCTTAAATGAAATAAGACACTAGTTTCTATAAGACTATCTGAAGGGTGTCCCACTTCATAGGCAATTCATAGAAACCTACTATATCAAATTCTGTGAACGTCTAGATTTGTGTTATTTAATAGTTAATGTTTACGGATTTTTATCTACATTGTATTCTTTAATGTTATCTACTCTATACTATAATGTTGTTAAATTAATTTAATGTTCGTAAGCATTAATATCTGTTTGATGGAGGAGGGTGTATCCTGCAAGAGTCTTTTTGTTTAATTGGGGTGTTGAGGGCGACTTCACCTACTGCTCCCCGTCGACAGCGGCGAAACCTAGTGACCCGCAGCGCAGCAGATGTATGTCCGCGACGCACGCCAGCGCAGCGGTCGTCTTTAGCCCAGGGCTGTCACGCCATTGCGTGTGCCAGCCATCTCGACGACCGACGAGGTGGCGGAGGTACAGAAGTGTCACGGGGGCGCGGTGGCAAATACATTAATTCATGCGGAGCAGGGACACAGCTTTGCCGCTTGGCTTCGCGCCGCCTTGCTTACCCGATCCAGCTACCTGTGGCCGCCCGGACGCGTCCACCCTTTGCCAACGGCCAATTAGTGACCATGGACGGGTTAACCGCAGACTGGCCCATCCCGCGATGCCTCAAACATACCACTTGTCTTCTCTGCTCTTCCCAGCGCTCGCTCCACTTTCTCAACTTCGGGGGAAACTAGTAATGCCCCTTCATTCTCTGAAAAATTGTCGAATTCTTATCTACGAATTTAAGATTTAAATGTGGACTCTGCCTCACATTCAGATTCGAATAAACGAACTAAAACGAAAATAAATATGATTATTATATTTTTGTAGCTTAAAAAGAATGTATAAGTCTTCAGAATGTGCAAAATACAAACATAAACTCCAAATTTGTCAGTCATATTTTGAGGACTGTTTTCCAATTCGCACTATCATTGCATTCTGTTTATGCTTTGTGTGTTAAATTATCTTTTAACTGCTCAACTCTAATCTCCTGGATACTAAACAAATATGAATCGTGAAATTGGGTGAATGTTTCTAGTTTAAATCAATCGATATCAGTGAATAGTTGTAAGTTATAAATAGTTGTGTAAAATTTTCAAATATTGTTTAAAGCTCAGTCAAGTTGAAATGGAGCAGTTTGTTGACTTCAGTTTTCAAATCCGTCAAAACCGTGTATTTTGTAGATGGTGGTGGAATTTGTCGGCGATGTTCTCAAAGTCTAAATCATAATCGAGTTGCGTAGAGTGAAATGCTTCGGTCAAATACGAACGTGAAAAATTGATCAATGGATAAGGAGGTGAGGAGATGATGTTAGAAAGAGCAGATGAAAAAATGCGGTCTAGATAGTAAGCACCAGCCCTTTGTGCAGCTAATATAAAGGAGAGAAGGAGCGAGTGAATGAAAGAGAAATTAATTAGGAATTTTCTGGGATGGACCACGATAAAACTGAATAAAATTTCAATGGAGAGATAAATGAACCACCCAGATAACATATGTTGAGACACGGGGTATTAATACAAGTGTTCAAAGGAAATTTAAAAATACGAAATACTTAAGTTGGAACTGCACAAAACACACTCGTACTTAATTAAAAATTTTATTTGTACGTATTCTAAATTAATAAATAGTAGTAGTCAACGTTCGTTTGCATGGATATAAGAGTTAGTCTTCTTTCAGACATTGCGAACAGATGTTATGATAAGATATTCTGATACGATAATGAGTGTAGATCAGATCACTGTCATATTTTGAAGCGACCTGTTACAAGTTTAATCTAGGCTATTACATAAAATTTTGTTGCATTATTTTTGTGGAAATTCGTAGTCATGGTTTTGACTATTATTCGTACTTATTTCAAAAGTTGTGGATGATTGAACGGTTACGCGTGTCAGTCGTTGACATTCTTATATTCCGTATAAGCACACTGGATGCGAGGAATTTTTCATTTTTGTGTTTAAAATTTATAGTATTCTAACACGGAAAATATTTTCATAATATCTAATGCTTCATAATCTCCTTTTTGTTTATGACGATTTAACTCCCTCCAGTATTGAGTCATTTTGTCAAGACAAATTTTAAAATTTCACTCTCATGCATGACGTATTACAGACTTATTCAATCATTCGTAAACCTTTTTTCATGTAAAATAAGGACGTAGCTTTAAGTAGATAATTGCTTGAAGTGTAATAAGGGTAAAACCTGGGATAATTCAGTTGTCTTGTTTAAGCGTTAAATTTCAATCTGAAATTTCCCATTGAATTGAAAAATTTCTATCACAAATTTCGAAATGAAGGGTAATTACGTAGTTGAGTTATCGGTGGAAATTCCGTTGTTCACGAATTTCTCTCCGACAAATTCCAAGCATTAACGTGTGACTCCTTAGGCCTATAATAGTAAAAAAACTTTGTTGAATCAATTGAAGTAATTTTCATACTGATAAAGTATTTTTATAGAATCAAAACCGTAGGACCGTAATTGTTTTTATAGAATGAAGATAATTAAATTAAAAATGCGTAACTTAATTTAAGTAATACGGACTAAATAATTGGACATTTCCTTTTCTAATTTCTTGGGAATAATAAAAATTGCTCTTGAGTAAACAAATAGTACAGTTCTCTTTCAAGAGAATTTTTGTAAATGCGTTCAAGTGCGCGGAGATTTTTAGCTCAGCTCAGTTTTGTATTCCTATCGGAAATATGAGAAGTTCCTTTCGTTGTTGTTTTTCTTGACCTTCTGTGTAACTTTCTCTTACCCTTACAAGGAGGCTTCCAGTCTTTTAAAAGGATTAAAAAGTCCTCCGTTATTGATTAGTGATTACTTTGCAGAATTTCCCTCATCTCGGTATCTTGACTCGGTAACTTCAAAAGTTTATTCATATTACATTTTATAAATAGATTTTGGAAGAGAATGGGGGAGTCGTGTAAAACTTTTACCCTACAATACATTTTATTGAACAAAAGAAAATCGTAGCGTGTTTGTAGTGGTTTAGTGGTAGCGTCTTCGCTTCCACGATCCCGCTGAGCGGTAGAGTGTGGGTTCTAACCCTGCTCGGCCGAACTCGGTGAGGTTTTCAGCTGGGGTTTCCCTTACCTACTCCAGACAAACGTCGGTTCGGTTCCAGACGTTCCTCGGTAACCCAACATCTCTCCTTCCCAATTTCTTACCCAAGTCCAATGGTTAGGTGGAAGAGCAGACCTCGTGGCCTGAACCTCGCCAATAGCCATTAAATAAATAAATAAATAAATAAATCTGTGCAGATATTTGTTGACGAAATTACGTATTTTTTACTCTGTTTCTTTCTACATGTATTTCTATTTCGAACAGTTTATTTTTTGATTGGTTTATTCAGTATTTACTATTTTTACATTCGTATTACAAAAAAAATTTCGAAAAATAAAATTGATCAAATTGATGAAAGAATCGAAAAATGACCCGTGATATGCGATGGCTTTACTGAACATTCAATGAATTTTTCATTTCAGTACAGGTATCTGCTTTTTTATATAATTGGAACTTAATAGTGTGAAAAGTATATGCTTGGATTTTTATCGCCAGTTCGAGTCTGTTGTTTGCGATCGTAATTTATTTCGGTGTGTACTAGTGACTTCGACTTATTTTTTTCTGAAGATTCGTAAAATGTGAAGTTCTTCGAAGGGAGTAATCATTCGATCGATATTTACTCTACTTATAAGCTCTTGGAAAGCTATTGTCTAATATAACTATTGTTATTTATGTCATATACTTACAAGGAGAAGCACTTAGATGGATTTCCTCTCTAACTACTCAGAATGTGGTCTGCGAATTGAGGTGTATTTCGTTGTGTTTTTATCTAATATTCGGCGTACGAGTGAACAAGTTATGTGTACCTCTGACCAACCTGTTCGGAAATTCCATGCAAATCGGTGAGTAGAATATTTTTGGGGATGCAAAAATCATCAAGAATGGACCCTACACTAGTAACCAGATATGTTGGAGACATCCTCTAAAACAGTCCAATATGTATCTATTCATTTCAAGTTACGCGTGTTATCCAATACATATTGCTCAAATAAGCGTTGTTGTGCAAATTGAATAGGGAGAATACAATTTTAGCACAATTGACGAATTTGGATTCATTAAATACAAAACACACCTTTAGAGACAATGTCGCAATAAACTTATTCCCAATGTCCCTCATATTTACAATATTCCAATTTTTAGCCCGCATTTTGACCATCTTTTGCGTCAGAGATATTTTCTCATTGTAGTATTTGTAAATGGGAGATGTAGCGTGCTATAGAAGCTTACCTATATAGCGATATTAGGTAGGAGTTGGGTGTTATGCTATGTAAGTAGGTGGGCCGTTTTGCTGGGTATACCAACAACTTGATCCACGTGGAGAGGTTAGTAGTTGTTAGTATTAGTTATTTGATACTAGGAGGAGGGTTTGCTTTTCAGTAGTCACAGCTATATGAACTGGGACATTCATGTGAAAAGTTACAAATTATTGTGGCCCTACCGGGTATTGAACCCGGGATGACTTGGTGATGAGCGAGCACGCTAACACCGTAGCCATGGAGGGGCACGCGAGAGATATGACATATGATCTGGGACATTACTACCTAATGTATATTGTATGGGAGCATTAATTTCCAAATCGATTCCGAGCTGTTGAAGTGCCACCCTTGTTAGCTCCATCCATTATTCACAAGTTTTTTGCTCCTTATATTTCCTAAATTAACTGTTGTCAATTTTCTGTAATATTTTACTGGTTCATTATCATAAGTTAACAGCTACTTTACAATAATTCTCGGAAGCTGAAATTTGGCACAGTACTTGATTTTGAAAGACTTAAATTGAGGAGGGAGGATGCTTTTCGTATGGGACGTTGTAAATATGAAAGTAGATAAAGACTGTAGAAAATGAATAGTACTAACTTACAACAAGATACGAAACTCAACTACTGTTCTTATAGATACAACAAGTCTGAGAAGCAATAAGTTTAACTGTAGAAAGCAGTGAAATCTAGAGGAACAATCACCAGCAAGTAAAAATACACCATGGAAGTATCCATTAATGTTTTTGGAATAAAATAAACGAAACTCGTATTAAATATTTGCTATCTGTATTATTAAATCTCATTTTCATCCTGAAACTTGTACAGTATGTAATGATGCGTAAGAATTGTCACAACAACATGGAATAGATTAACATTATCAAGTATTTATTATTAAGAATTGTTGGTTTTTGCGTTCGGAAACATTTCACTGGTCGTAGTTAATTGTACTTTTTTCCCTAAATTTCACTGTGTTTACAGATAACCAAATCGGAGTAACATGGAGGATTTCTTTTTTGTTCAAATGTTTTTGATGGGAAGATATGTTGGAGGCATTTTTTAACCAAGAAATGAAAGCAAAATACATACTCAATCATTGAATATATTTTAATCACTGAAATTTCCGTTAGATACAAAATATTATTAAAAATAAGTTGTATGTTTAAATATAGCTTTGGTTAGATGTGGTATGTAAATGTATTGTGCTGGAAAAAACATTTTTGCTTAATTGTGACATGATACTTCTGGGGCTTAAATGCTTGAAACTTTCTGAAAGAATAATGAAAACAATTAATTTTGTAAATAAATGACCTCCATGATTTTTTCGCTTATAGTGAGTACTTTGTTGTCTGGATAACATAACATGCTTGGCGCGCCAATATTTTTTTTTTCATTTATTTGTTTCAAGTAGTGTCCCCATCTTCAGATATTCCACGACATTATCTCTTGGTTCTTTTGTCTTTAATTACTTTTCATTCCGTATTTTATATCTTTTATTCCTTCTACATATTCTTTGGAAATTTCAAATCGTCTTAACGTTTTAATCATTTCTAGTCCGAGCGTACTCACCACTGTATCATTTTTCATTCTTCTGAGATTTCTTGCTGACTTTTCCCCATAGTATACACATTCTCTAAACATATGTTCGCACGCCAAGATATACTGCGTCTAAAATTATATTCATTCCTCACCTACACCATATGTTTGTAAAGAAATAAAATGTTTGACAGGGAGGTAAGACTCCGCCAAAGAGTGCCAGCACGTTAAAATGGTCTCCACGGTGCTTGTTGGATCAGTGAGACATGGCTGTAGAGATGAATTTGAGTAGGAGTCGCTAAATAATTTTCATTTCTCAGTCAATTTAACTACGTAGCATACGTAGGTCATCATTTTTCACTTCTGTGTCTCAGTTCATGTAGCAAAGTTTACCCCCTCTGCCGCTTACCGCAGTAGTTGTAATACTCGAATACGGCATCTAGATGCTGTTCCCTCCAAAAGTCTCACGATGAGTCTAGTGGGCCTTACTAGCACTCGTCATCGTGGTCCTTAGTTGGCCGGAACGAGAATACATACATACTTATCATTCTTTGTTACGGTCATTTCGTAAGAGTCTTCCTCGGTTGTAGTAAAATAATTTTCAAATTTGTTTTTCTCGTTTCAGTGCAGTCTGAGCGTGCTAAAATTGATTATAGCTTTTATAACTTTTTATCAAGTAGTTTTTTAATTATTTGTATCAGAACAGATTGTCATAAAGTTTTTTAATAAACCATATTCATCAACAAAAGTTTTATAATTAATTATCTGTAACTTTTCCAAGAGGTTTTCAGTACCATCAGTTGTGTACTCTTCCATCATTAATTCATGTGCTGATACGTTGAACAAAGCAGTAGCTCTAGCTGCCTAAAACAACTTAGTCTCTGAAGTTCTGTGATACAAAAAAAACGTTCATTTGGCGAAAAAATGAGTTGTTCGTAACATTCATTCCTCTTACATTTCTCTGGAGCAAGTTTCATCCACTTCAAAAGTAATAATTAATTAATGTTGAATTGGCCATGATAAAATGTCGTCATGCGATTGCGAAAACTCTGAGACGAAATGGTATGAAAACGTTCGCATGGTAAAATTGTAATTTTTGAATCAGGCGCAGTCCTGTAGTGCCTGTGATACAACCAGCATCGCCTCTTTTCATCGTTAATTGCAGTGGGTCTGAAGAAAATTAATCGCGATTAGTTTGGTCGCGATTAGAAGAGGTTTGTTTTTTACTTAAGTGTTGTGAACTCTATTAAGTTCTGTCATTTATATTTCTCCAAGATAACATTTCGTGGCTATTGGATGATCAAGGAAACTTTACATTGGCTATGAAATACAGGTAAAATAAGACTCAATAACGTCTTTTCTTGTGTTCATCGTCCTTGAAACATATCAAAATTTCGATGTTAGATCGTGGATATATTAAATAATTAAGAGTACCACACATGAAAATTATAGTACTTCGCCGCAAACACAGGAACATTTGTTACATTATAACGTGCATTTGTTTCATGGCCCGCAACTCGCCCACTCCCTTCTCGGAATACCGTTCTGCTTTTATGACCCCCCGTCAGCCCGTTTCGTCGAACGTCTTTCCCGCTGCCTGCGTCGGTGAGTTGTGCCACAGCGTATTGAAGTGGCGACCGTGGCAGGTTTACAGCGCGGCGTTCAAAGATTCCAATTCTAAATTATGTGTGCCAAACAAAGGAAATGGAATGAAACTGACTTTTGGAAGAGCAGAGTTCAAACTAATGTGAAGATACCAGAAAAAAATTTCTGTAACAAATTGTTGTGGTATGTAATTTACTTTTATTAAATTCCACAGAAAACCAAAATTTGTGTTAACACGTTTTGTGGACTTACAGTGATGCGGATCGTTGGTAGCTGTGAGCAGAGGGAGTACGATAAAGTGTCGGTTTCAAAAAAAGCGAACATTGTTTTCGACTAGATCGGAACAAAAACTCGGAATTTTCAGTTTTAAAGGCTGACCATGTCAGAATGTTTTTTTTTATAGGTAGAACTTTCATTGCGTAGAATATTTAGTTAATTTGTTCCGTTGTCGTGGACGAACGTAGCGGAAAGTTACGAGAGAATGAAATTACAACGCAATTATTCAAACAGCGAAGAAGGAGGGTTGCAGCGCTCGTCTCGCGCGTGCCCTCGCTCTCGTTTGTTTCTCCTCAATCGCCATCGCATCGTTGACGTTGACGTCGGTGACGGCAACTGACACGCGTGTCCCACCCCCGACTCCACTTCCACCTTCGCCGCCGCCGCTGCCGCCACTCTCTCACTCTCCCAGTGGCAGATAAAAAAAGACGTGCGCGTTCCAAGGACGCTCTCCAACTCCCGAGTTGTTTTGGGTGCACCCTTTCGCTGTAAACAACGTCAGTGCAGTGGCTTCTTCAACTCCTGAGAGGAGTTATACTCGCGTTCACTGACTGTCGCTTAATTGCCCCTCGTACTTGTACAGATAGTTGCGTTCATGGCAATAATAGTAATGATAATAATAATAATAATAAATTTACTATCCAAAACGTTGTTGCAAATTATATATGACAACTTGAGAGAGGGATAACTAATTTAATCTCAGAAAGATAGGGATCAATGCCGATTAATACGAGGGCCCGAACATAAAGACAGATTATTTCTAAAACTGTTATCGATTTAAAACACTCAAATTACAGATAAATGATAACAATAGTTATTAAACTCCCGCCCCTTGGCCCAAGTCCAGTGGGTAAATATATGAATCCGCCTCTCCGCGAAGGAAAACCAGAGAGAAACCCCGGTCAGAATAGGGCTACAGTGATAATTTTCGCAACTGGCAGTGTCTCATCTTTTCTTTTTTCTTTCTTTTAGAAGTACATAATTGTATGCGATGCTGCTTAGTATTGATATTCATCCATAATTTTATCTTATAATGTTACATCTTTAAATTCATATTTTCTCGGGGTTTGTAGTTGAGCTAAAAAAGAGAGAATTCCATTTTGAAAGCCAATAGAACTGTAAAAAAGTTACTAAATCATTTAGCTAAAAAAAGCTGCCAATCATTTGAGTACGTCCTACGTCTATTTATCTTGGAATAAACAGCTTTGCGATATTTTAATCCGTTAGGAAATATTCTAGGTTTAGTTCTTATGGAATCTCTCCGTATTCAGTGGGTTATTCTATTGTTTGGTTCTACACCATAGAATGCCGTACAGCATCTGCTTTAGGTTTCGATGAAGTAACATTTTAATGTGTGTGACCAATGAACAGTGCGATATCCTCAAACCTTCGTAATAAAAAATTAGTCCTGTTTGTTTGTTGAGCGAATTACTTCGTTCTGATTTACAAGCATGCATTTTTATCATGAGCGAAAGTAAATGTGTGTTCGTGTTACCTTGGGATGTACTTTTGATCTGATGGGGATCTGCTCGCGATGATTCGTCGGATGTTCTGGCTGAACACTTCTCGAAGTGTCAACAGGGTCGTGCGCGTGTATTACAGATCCTTCATAGAACGTCTCCTATTGCCAGAGTTTGCTGGCTGTCTCCGTGGCATTTCTTGTGTCACATTCCGGAGCTACTAGCGTGAATGAGGGAATGAGAGATGTTATGTTGGTAGTGGATTAGTGGTTCCAAAATTACATTACTCTCGAAAACGAGAGAGTCAATAATATTTATGACTAGATGTATGTATAAAATGTATGGTAAAATAAATTTCTTATTTATGAATATGACATGTTTAAAAAATTATTTTATTTGTTTATTTTTTCTTTCTTTCTTTTTTTTCCTTCTTTAAATTTATTATCTTATTGCTAATGACTTATTTGAAAATGGGCGTCAATGGCCTTAGTAGTCGAAACGCTATTAAAACTACCTAACTAACTAATAAAGTGTATTTCTAAAAGACTGGGAAGTTGAGATAGTATATTTTGATAACCTCAGGAGATATTGCTTTTATTTTAAAATTAATTTGAATAAGCCGTTAAGTTGAAGTTAATGTTTGGTTTTGGATCTAGAAAGTTTATTTGGATGTAAGTTTTGAATTTCGAGGGACGGCAATAAATGTATATACACATACATAAAAGATGACTCCGTGGTCTGCCTTGGCAAACGGCCCTCGTCTCCTGATCTTGCCCATCGTCTCCTCTTCTCTTGCTGAGTGTACTCAAAATATACAATGCGGTATATTCAAGATTCCAGTCTTCAGCGTAAACTTCACGTTCCTGGACTATGCTTTTTTTAACAACTTGGGACCGATTTGTTGACAAATTGTCCAATGAACATTTGAACGCAAATCACAAAATAAACGTGAGGAAAGAAACTGGTATTACGTAGCATGATATTTTGTTTTAAGATTAATTTTGAAATGAAAATGTGTTGTCGATTTTTGCATGAATGTTGGAAAATAATATGTATTCACATTAACATTAACCTTCCAAAAAACTGGCGTACGAGCGAACTATTCCAAATTGAAATTTACACCTATTTTCATTCCGTTGGGCTGTCAATAAACTTCTACTCTGGAGTATATTATATCAATGTTTGTTCGAAGCCCTTAGATGTTTTCGGTTTTATTCAATATTCTTCAGGCGGTTTTCAATCCATTCGGCTAGAAGATAAGAGGTAAACATAGAAGTCCGATGCTTCACCTCAATGTCTCAGCTCGTAAAATGTGTTAGAACTTTGAATCAATATTCATTTTTTCTTTGTTCGAAGATTTCTTAATTCATGTTATTTCCTCGGAACATTAGTTTACCCTTGTGGTAGCCTCTGCTTACCGGACGTCCGCCTGACTACCAATCTTCTCAGTTCCCGACTTTGAGCCAGAAATAAATAGCGCCAGCTGAGAAGCTTCTATTAACTCCAAGCCACGGGCTTCCTTGCTAACATCGAGGTCACCTACAGATTTTAGCGATGTGTGAAAACATATGCTCGGGTGTCTTGTTTTAGATATGGTTTATTAATCGTGATATTCCTATACGTTCCCGAGTTTGAGTTGTTTATCATTAGAAGATTAAACCAGAAGATAATAATGTGGTACAACTCCAAAAGTATAATACATTTTACATTCATAATCATTTTCCTTAGTATTCTGACTAAATATATTCTCAGAATCTTGCGAAACACTCTTTGCTTTATCAAATGATTCACAGTGTGATATGGACCATTGGTTTTCGTGTCGCGATATCTCTTATCTGGTGATTTGGATTACCAGAACAAAAGATAAGAAATGGTCGTTGACCTGGATATTGACAATTTCGTCACGGGCCATTTTCGAATTCTATACCCCTGACCTAGGTTTTGGAGATGTTTGTATTTATGTAACAGTGAAAACTAACACATGTACATGTTACTTCTTCATAATTAATGAAATTAGTAAACACTACGTAGAGAAAACTACACAGGAAAATAATACTTGTGGTATCAATTTTTATTCTTTCCTTCCGTTGTAGGATTGTCGTTTGTGCAATTATAGCGTACTGTCTAGCACACTTTTACCTGGCGTAATTGGATATTTAACAATCCCTCTCTGGCAAGAAAATATCAATAAACAAGTTTGCGAATATTGTTTACGCAAAATCATTGCATTTGACGAAAACAGAAATACTTTTGACGAAAACTGAAACTGACAACAACTGAAATCAACGAAAACAGAAGTGTCACTGAATTATTTGTACTTTGGATTTCAAGGACTCTAATGACCTTGACGTTGTCGAGCCCTAAAACCCCAAGAAAAAAAATACTTTGGATTTCAATATGTCATTTCATGTCATAATTTTTTGTTTGTTTTATTTCATGCATGTCTACAAAGAATTCGATGTTTGAGATTTCTGAATTGGTTATCCGATCTGGAATATTGGAATATTCATGTATGAAGTGAAACAAATCAACGATATACGCATGGGATATTTTTAATGCTTTTTATAATATTATGAACTTTTTTTTAATTTCGAAAAGACTTTGCCATAAATTTTAGCTTGTCAGCGTTTGTTCTACCTCCACGAGAATAACGCCTGGTTTAAATCTGGAAGATTTTTGCACGAGTGCGTTAAACGCTACTTCGTTGATCTGAGAAAGGAAAAGGGCAAAGCATTATTCTTCTTTTGTGATGTCCTTGAACCCTAAAGCGAGAAAGAGAGAACTCGGATGGTAGAGCGATTCGAGATTCATCCCCCTCATCTAAATTTTCATGTGAATTGCTTTCTCTCTTTCTCATCTCCATCATCCTTCGCCCAGCGTAAACTCAATCCCCATTTTCCTCTGGCTCCGTCACCACTACATATGATGCCATCACGGAAACTAAGAGTATATTTGCTTTAATTTCTTCGGAGCAGTATATGCTCAAAGTCTACTAGTAATTACTTCAGCTGGTGAAGAGAGGTTTTGAAAATCAAAATTTGGCCGATTGTCCGTATCAAGACGGAGTGTTCGTTGTTCAACATTGTATCGTATGTTTCATTTAATGATATTGGGATCGGAGAGAAAGTAAATTAATAAAAATATGATGTTGGTCCCTCGTACCGTGACTAAGATCCTGCTCTTTAACTACCACCATCGTCGGCGCTACCCCTTTTCCTCCGCCTCGCCTTTTGAATACAAAGAAGGCATGAGATCCTTCACGTGCTGTGGCCTAGACCTCTGGCGCCGCTGAACTATTCTGTGCTGTCACCGAAGTCTTCGTGCTTTCTACATAGCTAATGACTTCTTTTATGGTTGCTTTTATCTTCCATTCCCGCGTTTACTCGATGTATAACCCACCCTTCTTATCAACTCTCATTTCTCTCCGTTGTGTGAGGTCCTGCGCGATCCTTACACGGGTGGGTGGAGCAAGCGAACGGGACATACACGAAAGATGGGAGTACTGTTGGTAGGGACGTGATCACTCATCTTCTCCACGATGTTTTATTAATAAAATCCCTCTCGTGTCGAGCGTTGATGGATGCGTTACTGGAGGATAGATGATAGTGTTTTATCTCTTGTGTAAATGTGCAAATTCATGCTGCGATGATCCATCTACAAGGAATTACACGCTTCTTATAAAGTATTGTGATTATTGATTCTGGTGGCTGCAGTAAATGCTACAATGTATTTCATTTTACGAATTGTATAAAAAATAATTATTTTGAAAATTGAAGTACACGCGCAAAATATCTTCATAGATAGATCTTTACATTGGATATGAATGCGTGTCTTTTGCCCCATTATGCCTCGGCAGAGTTCTTTTGTCCCCTCACGTCGTCTTAAAATGCCCGTACCTTCATAATTCTGAAAGTTGGTCTGGTGCTTATAAAGCACTTGGGACGATTTCGCTCTGGCAAGAAGTGAAGGAGAGCTTTTCTCCCGTGAGGGGCTGCTCCTGACCATCGACCGCGCGTGCTTCAGTGCGCAATGATGGCGACTGCAGCGGCGGTTGACGCGGGGGTGGCGGTTGGGGTCGCAGCGTAGGTCGGTTGAAGGGTGGGGATCACTCGGAGGGCAGTTGACAACTTTCGAGGATGGTGTGAAGTAGGTGGATGAGACTAGGTGTGGGTGACCAATTGTTCTGTATTGAGAAGGCTCCATTGCGGAAAACGACATGAAATGTCTTCATACGAGGGCTTGCACCAGTAGTGGGACTTGAAGCTGTGGGTGCGAGTAGAAATCTTGAACTAGTTCGAAAGGAAGTGCCAATAAAGATGCGTAAGGATTTGGTACGTTAACCTTCTGGTAGTTTAAGATGAAGTTTGACAGTGCGTGAACGTAATATGTGGAGGTACCTCGGTTGTGACGGTTATGTTGTTGGGTGCGAAAGATAAGAAAAAAAACTAAAAACTTATATTACAGACCATAATACTTGTGAAGTAATGAAGAAAAAATGTAGAAAAAGCTCTGGAACGACTATGATGCTATCGGAGCGCTCATAATATCATAAATAAATAAATAAAATAAAAAATCTTTATAATAAAATAATAGTAATAAATATAATGTGTTATGATGATCAATTTAGTACCTGAAATGCAAAACGGAGCTAGTCTAAATAGTTACTTTGTCAAAATAGATGTATATGAACAGTTCTGTTGATAATGAGCAGTGAAAAAATACTTATAATAAATCTAATTTAATCTAATTTTCTCATTCATTTCAACTCTTTGTTTATTTCGGAATAAATCAAATTACTTATGATCCCTCATGTGATGAGATTGAGAAGGATTAACATTTTCTGGGTTTCATATATCTTAGTTTATCTTTCAATTTACCCACTATCTATGCAAATATTTGGATCCATGTTGTATTTATGAACCATCTGTTGCTATTTCATAGCTTCTTGTGTCTTAAGAGTTAGTTTATTAACCTAGATTAGTCTTCTAGAGATTGGAGCTTCATATTGCTAACGGAACCAGTGTAACAGGCTTACGTGTTCCATCCTCCTCTTGCAAATCAAATTATCCCAAACAGTTGTACTCTCTTTGGATGGTGTATCTAAGGAAATCAGCTGTTTTTTAAATTACTTCCAAAAATTGGTTACACTGTCATATAATTCAAATATTATTAAGATAAAGTATTATTAAATTAAATTCAAATATAAAATCTATAAGAGCTTAAGAATTTGTAAAAAAAAAAAAGAAAAAAGTATGTTTACATCTAAGCTCCAGGTGATTGAAATAGTAATAATTTTTATGGTTAGATCTCTATTAGTTTTGTGGTGCAGGAACAAAACCGTCATGTTAAATTCATTTATCACTGGTGCAGAAACTTCTACATAGTGCCCTACCTGCAGCTTCTGGAGATTCAGGTATAACGTTGCGACTGACACACGTTATTTCGCTTTACCTTAATGAGGTTTACCGGTCTACTGGGGAGAAAGGAAATCTTCTTGGAATAGACGTGGATCGTTGATTTAGGCATTACTCTCGTACTGTGGCGGATCCAGACCGTGATCAAGGGGGAGGCTAACCGGGGAGCATTTTTGTTTAAAAATTATAGTTTTACAACACAAATTTTATATGCATTACCTTTAAATAAAATGCGTCAAATAAATAATTAACAGTTAACAATCCGATATTATTAATAACAATAACAAATATTTATTATAATTCTTATTAATCTCCTAGGGCTCTAATGACCTCGATGTTGACGAGCCCTAAAGCCCCCCCCCAAAAAAAAAATCTCCTGTTATTAATTTTATTTATCTGGTATTATTAATTTTATAATCGGGAATTGTTAATAACAATTATTAATCTGGTAACACTTTTAAGAAGTATACCATTTATCAACTTTAATTTTATCAGTCAAGAGTTCAGGTCCGATGGGCTATAATCCCCTTAACACCTCGTATTCATTCTAATGATAGCCAAACGGAACGACAGAAACTATCGATTGCTAGCATACGTCATCGATTCTTGTCACGGGAGTGAAACTCGACCCTATCGGAACTCAATATCGCCTCCTCCCTTATCCAAACAATGTCTCATCCGAAGAGCACCACCGTTGGTCATTCAAATTGTGTAGTTGTGAATGGTACAATAAACGCACGCCTCACATTCATAACGTTTTTTCTCTTCTATCGTTTCCCTACTATACCTTACAATATCTACTAATTCAAGAATGTTTACCCTTTGTTACCCCATATCATATTTCTTATGAGGGAATCATCATAATCATCATCATGTAGCGTAATATGCAAAATTCCTGTAATATTTGCATTCCTTTTCTGTGTAACCGGGTGGAGAAAATCACACGAATGTAGCATCTTACTTTAAAGCGTTAAAAGATACATGGGCGGTTTTTCTCTCTCTCTCTTTTCATGTATCCCCTTTTCCAATTCGAGATAACATTCTGAAATTGTGGGTTTTTGAGCGTCTGCTTCATCCACCATGGCGGACATTGTAGCGGGAAGGTGCTTGGAGCCTAGCTGAGGCGTAGACCTGAAGAAACCCTTCCGTGAGATTGCAGAAGCTTAGCTCAAATTGAGAGTAGAAAGAAAAAAATTTCAATATTAAAAATTTTAATATTAAGATAAAATAGTCAATCTCGAGTATTGGGCTATGCAATAGTATATAAAATAATTTTCAAAGATAAACTTAGTTTCTAGGCTTTTTGCATTCCTGTCTTGTTTGATTAAACCAGTTAAACATGAACCAATTATTCTATGCATGAACACAAAATTATACTTGTGGATGCATCCAATTACTCGGATCAAGAAACTTATTAGGGAACATGAAATCCTACTATTTGGATCTCAATCGAGCGGAGGTGCAAATATACTGTTGGTGATGGTTTTCTCTTGGATGCAGTGACGCAATATAATGAAACTTATCTGATGAAAATATATGAAGCTGGAGCATTTAAATAGTTTTAAAAATCCGATTTCGTCAACCTTGGTTCAAGAGTTGCTTCTTAGTACCTATCACGCTTCTCAGCGGGAGAGCTCGGGTTGATCGCCCAATGTGGGCGACGTTTTTAGCTGGAGCTTGCCTTACTTACTCCTCATTAGAGTCGTTTAGAGTGAGAGACAACTTGAAGAAAATTCCAAGGAGTATCGAGTAGATTCTCATACTTTGGCGAATCTTCTGAATGCATATCTTCTAATAGGCACATAGGAGGGGCCAAAATGATCATCTTTTGTTTTTACATTTATTTCGTCTGTATACCCTACACGTGGACAAGATATTTGATAATTTTCGGTTAGATGAAAATGGCGACATGCCAGGAATCGAACCCGGGACTCCTGCATTGATCGCAGGTCTGGATAGAAATGGTGGACAGTTGTCGAAGGCGAACGGGTGGTGTTGTGGTAAACACCCGATTCCCGACTCTTCTCAATTTTCACCTGACCGAAAGTTATCATCTTTTAGTTTTTGTTTACGTTAGTTTTTTATGACCATGTATGTAAAGTACGGCGATGTCTCAACTCACGACGAGAGACCAAAATGGCCGTAACCTGACTATTCCTGCCATACTGGTGACTGGTGTTGAAGTGGACCCAGTCAGATAACGTCCAAGTTGTTTCTCTCTCTCTCTCTCTCTCTCTTCGCGGCACTAGAGTCGTGAAATATCAAAACAGCAACGTCGGAACCTTCGCCCATGCGCCAAGGCCTACTTTTATCTGTTAAGACTCTTGCATAGTCATTAAAGGAAGAGAAGTTCCAAATTAGAACGGTATAGAATTATTGTTCATTCCTTATCTTTTAATTTCCTTCATTCTCTGAAAATGTCTTCGCAAATTTTGTCTTACGTTGACTTTGATATACAATTGCCAAGTACGTTAATCTTTTGTCTCGGCATTAAGTAATGGCTGGAATACCATATCCAATGCGAAACCCAACTTCAATAATAGAACCGTAGATAACATACGAGAACTCAGTCTCAAGCTAAACGTAAGCACGACCTCATACATCCTTCAACATGGCAGAACGTCGTAATCTGGACAACAATAGGCAAACTCGCTTCTCTCTTTAAGGATTTTGCTCTTTACCAATGTCTGTTCGGTACCTTGCGTTCCTCGTCAATCCTACTGATTCTCTTCCCAATTCAATAGCCATGTGGTAGACCAAGAGTTGTGTCCGTGTAACCTCTTTATACCGTATTCAGTGAGTAAATATTGAAATACGAAAAGCGTTTTATCAGCTTCTCTGTTTGCATATTATATAAGCTCGTTTTTCGGATTTGTGATAGATTTAATGTAGCGACGTGTAAAATCTTGCATAGTCATATAATCGGATTAAGATGGACGTTCTTTCATTGAAAAGTTCAATACAGATAATAGTTTCATATGTGATGAAAAAAATATTAACTTACCATTTTTACTTGTAATTATAAATTTATTTTACAGTATATAATTTGGTCTGAGTACCTACAACACAATATAGTAATGTTTCGTTCAAATGGATGTTTGAAAGGAGTGTGTGCAGCTTTTAGTTGCAGCTGGTATTTTAAGATAAATAACGTAATAATCTTAATAGGAAGTGTTTCAGAACCATGATATGACTCATTTTGTAAATATACAATATGGATCAAATATCAGCCATGTTGATCTTACATTGCGGGAGGACTGCGGCAGAATCACTCTCTTGTGCTCTTCCTAAAGAAGTTTGTAAATTAATGTTCTCTTCCCAAAGATATTTGTACTCTCATTAATGCCTTCTTATCGTTTTATTTACGCTTGCTATTTTCCTTTCAATAAATATTATTCATTAGATTAATCTTTCGAGAAAAGTTTTCATAAATGAAAATATTGATGTTGAGCTGTTTGGTTTGCAGATCTATTCCTCCTCTTTATTACACGTTCTGTACGTAGTGTTCAGAAAGACGAAGCGTAATAAAGTATCACAAATTAGTCTTACGTAAAGCAAAAAGTATCATTGTCCCGTGGATTACAATGTTCACTTATTGTCTTCATTTTATTTCCTCGTAGTTGTTTCCTTTTTACGACTACAGCGCCTTATAAAGTTGAATTAACATGCACCCATTCTAATTGCATGAGGTTGCACGGCTATAACTAGGTCGTTTCGTATTGCTAATGTTGTCAAATGTTTAATGTAATTATTAGTTAGGAATTTGCAAAAGTACTAAACGTTACGTTTGTTTGTCAGAATTACTAGACAAAAATTGGAGTTTTTAGGCAAATTTAAGAAGTATAGCATTTGAATGGTTACCTATGTTGCTGACAGTGTAGTCCGATGGATTTAAGAATCAAAGAGAAAACAAAATGGAAAAAATATCTATGAAAATGTCTTCGCAAATTTTGTCTCGGGGAAGAGTTAACGTCGACTTGCTATACAGAGTGTGGTGGGTGTTAAAGCAACGCCATGTTTTTGTACGTAAGAGAAGTCTGTATAAATGCAACATCATAAAACGATTTGTTACAGTAGAGGAGAAACCACTCACTGTTCGAATGTATGCGATATTTTTCTTCCGATTCTCTTTTTAATAACCCGATCTAACCACGTAGTAAAATACCAGAAATTAAAGAAGCACTTCGATTAATACATCTACTTTCTGGTCTTCAGAGACCAGATAGATTCTATAAAACCCATATTCTGCGTTATGTACATAGGTGTTAATCGCGTTTTTTATTACAATTCTTTTAGTTCTTATATTAACTGAAAAGCATTCATACTAGCCATAAATATGAGATTCAGTATTTGGGGTCTCCAACAATTAGCTCATTAGATCCCTAGTGAGAAAGATATGTATTAGTAGACCATTAAAAACATTTTGACCATATGCTGCAAAAATAGTATAATAATATTGTTAAAGATCGCTAACACTGTCTTCATGTTTCTCTACTCTAAGTTTTTTGTCAATTTTTGTGTTCTTTGAATTACTGTTTTGAAATTGGTAATGGCGCGAAACGTGTTAGTTTTATTACATGAGAAAAATGCACGAACAGATGCAAAACTATTAACAAAAGGGGATGCATTTATCTATGTGAAATTAAGTTAGGAAGTAACATTGCCCACGCATCCATGGCAACGACCAATTTGAGGTTCTCATGATGTTTCTTGAAGACTTTCCTGGTGTACTTTTCAAACTATCTTTGATGATACGCAGTGCGCTGTTAGGTGAAACATTAACATTCTCGCGTTCCTCCGTCGATTTCGTATCTCAAATCTGGACTTGTTTTATACAGCGCCTAATAAAGTCATTACTGAAATTAAATTTTGATTGTAGTGCAATAAAAATTAATCTAGAGTTATGTTTCTAAAGTCGTAACACAAAAAAACACTCGATTCGAAGCATTGGAGTATTATGAAGATACGCGATAGGTGTTAAGGCCACGTAGGAAAGGTGGAGAGCCAGAGCATTTTTAAGAAGATACAGAAGCGGGCACCGAGTAAGAGTTTTATTTTATTTTATTACCATGGAGGATGTCTTTGCATTCTAGACGAAGGATGTTCCATTTTTGAGATCGTTTGATGAATGATGTGACTATACCACCATGGATTAAGTGTATACTCCGTTTCCTTTCTAATACATTAAATTCATCATTCGAACCTTGGGTCATTGATTGTGGTTTTGTTCTCCACAAAATCACGTTGCGTGGACCGAATTCTTTCATCAATATTGGCTTCGTTCACGGATGCATCGACCAAAACATATCTACGAAACCCGAACGAGAGGTACGTGGAAATATACGTGAAGTATAGCGATCTACAAAGAACGATAAAATATCAGGGAATGGAATACTCGTATGGCTTATCGAAGCAAGTGCACTGAGAGGGTTGAGGAAGGGGATGGTCGCCCGTGCGTAGGCTGTTCTCTAGGGCATGTTTTCGGGTGGTGGCGTTGGGTGGGCGGATCAGAGGGCTCGATCGGCTTCGGGGCGGGGCGGTGGGGTGGAGTGCGGCGTACCGGGCTCGTCGGGCATGCGCCGGCGCCTCCCCTCCCGGGATGTTCGCGGCGGCGTCGCGCAGCGCGGGGGCTGATAGCACGGGGGCGTCGACGACCAGCTGTCGCGCGAGCGCGCGCCTCGGGCCGGCACGCGTGCCTAGGGCCACTCGGGCGCCGCCGCTTCATGTTGTTTCGTCGCGTTTGGGAGAGCGCCTCGTCTTCGTCATCGGAGACGCTCTCCTCGTCGTCGTTGTCGCCGACGCCGTCTTCTGCATCCGCGAGGTCGCCCTCTCCTTCGCCACCTGTGCCGCCCCCGCCGCCGCCTGCGCCTGTCGCGTCGTCCGCGCGTTCTACCGGCTCTGTCGCGGGCTCCTCCCGGACGCTCGCCAGCTGGTACACCCGTCTCACAGCTAACGTCCGTCGTCGCCACGCAGCAGTCTGCTCACCTAGGACGTTGCTGAAACGTGCGTTGGTAAGGCTGGTCTCAGGAGTCGATAATCGGTGTATTTTGTGCTCACGTATGTCGGATGCAATACGTCGATCGCATAACATCCGATTGTTTTAATTATTTAATTCATTGATTTTCATATTATTATTATTATTATTTATAATATTCTGCATATGTTAGCAATTACTTCAGTGGTGGTTTTACGTTTTGTAAGCCTCATAGAATCGAATTTGAAACAATTAAAGTTCCATAGAAGGAGTTTATACCCCTTACACTTCCATAATGGAGAGCAAACATTGAAATTTGAGTCACGGGATCAATTTTTTATTCCTGCAATCCTAGATGTGGGTGCGAGGGAACTCCGCAATCTAACAAGTGTCAAATTTCTTTCATCCCTCCTTGACTTGTCTTCCGTTCAAGTTCCGCTGTAAATTCAGAATTACTATTCATATTACTCCAACATTCGTATTATCTTCATTTAACTAAATGCGAGAAATGTAAAAATTGCGAGAGATCATCAATAACGAATAATCAATGGATTGATGAATCATTAAATAATATATGACGTGATTTTCTTGTCATTTACGATTTGATACTTTTAGTTACTTTTTGCAACTTAAAATTATTTTTTATTAATGTAAGGAGATGGAGACTGACGCACAAATAAAATACTTGTTCTGCGGAAAATCTAGGAATGCAATTTTAGATTTATGGCACAATGCGATAATACATAAAATGGGAGACGAGCAGCACGAATATACAGCAAGCAGAATGATTCGAAGTAAATATCCCTGTAGAATCACTCATTGCACTGCTTCGGTACGCACAGAGACCTCTGGCGACCGTCCCGGTGTATCGCGATGGAATCGCCTGTGTCGATCGGATTCATCTCTTTCGCGTAGCCCAACGAGCTTTTTATCTGCGTGCTTTTAATTGGTAAAGCTCCCCGAAGATATGTAAGACCAGTGGATATTGGTAATGGAAATGTAATGCATTTACTATATTGCTGTTACTCTCTTACTTACAGGAACTTTTTTTACATTTACGGAAATGATGGCGAATATTTGTACCTTCGAGACTGGGAGAAATATAGCCCGTTAATTAAACATTTTATTCGATTTGGAACAAAACACGCATTACAATAAACGAAATTTATTCTTTATATACTGCTGCTTCAAATTGATATTGTTAGAAATTCAGTTTTATCAAATTTAACAGTTTATGCTTCCTAAAATTACGAAACAAAGATTATTTCTCTACTTATTGATGTATGATATTACAAGACATTAAATAGTATTAGATTTGTAAGAAAGTTTAAAATTTACTCCTAATTCATCAGTGTTTTCATTACTTCAGCTTTTTTATTCCTGATATTATGAAAATTTTAGTACGACGTACTAAATACACTACATTAAACTCACATTATTTTATACTTCAAAAAGTACAATTTTAAACTATTTTATTTTGTAAATCCATTTCCATTGATATTTTGAAATGACTAATTCCAGAGAGCAAGTTATGTTAAAGGAAAACTTTATTTTGGAATGAAGTGTGAATTGAAGACGTGGCACTGGCGTAGCGAATGCATTGATCATATTATGATATTACTTTACTTTTCCCTCATTTTAATGCAGGCAATGTGATGATGCAATGCTTTAGATGTTGACGTACTTTGAGGACATTGTGCCTTGACTCTCGTCAACATGACATATTAGATTAATGGGATTATTGTGAATGTCAGTGGTAGGGTGATTTGATGAATGAAATGGAAAATGAAACAACATTCACTAACACCCATGCTTCATTCAGGTTTCTAATCTGAGAGAGGAAGTACTTTCACCCATTCCATTTCCGAAACCATGGCATATTCCGATGTGATTTTCTTTCCCTATTGGTCCTAGAGGTATTCTTTAGTTCTTTAATTCGAATTGGAAAACAAACTTTCAATGTCTGTCAATTAAAGGACAAAGAAATACCATCAATGGGTGTTTTCTATTGCTAATATCAATCTGTAATGCCGCACTTCGAACAGTTCACGCGGTATTCTAAATGATTAGTTTCTGGCAATTCGATGCTCATTGAAATTTTAAATGAGTATTGATACGTCATTCACATTTGTTGGTAATTGTATTTTCTTGAATGATCATTGTAACATTGCATTCCCTTGAAACAAAGACACAGTGCATGTTATTCATTTCCTCTTGAAAGGCATTTTGACACATCAGAGATACAGAAATTCGTCATAGCTACGATTTCCTTCGTCAGCAGGTGTAACATTCTTCTCATTGCGTAACAGGTGACTGCTCTTGCACGAACGTGAAGAGCACGAAACCAGCGAGAGCGCATTCTCAACGGCAGATAGCTTGTCTGGCTCGTAGGGAATCGAAGCTCGCTTCAGTATCCCTATCGCCCGAATCTGCGAATCGATAATGCGAAGCTTCGTACTCGTGAGCAAAGCAGATGCGCTCCTAACTTTTAAACGTTTATGGTTATGTGGGAATACGATGAAGTTAAACGAACAACCTGAACTAATATTCTTTGTGTGGGTCCTTCTTTCCCCTTCATTTTTTCAGAATAATAATAATTTATTCAAAGTTTTTCTGTGGAAAAGTTTTTTTAAAAAATTCATTATATTTTTTTACATACAATGGGGCAGCCAACTCATGGATAAATAAATGATTGAATTACACTACACGTGATGGATTTTTCTTTTTTTTTTGCTTTGGATAATAAACATTGTGAGTACATTAAGTCCAATGTGTTTAGAACTCCACGATCCTCTTTCATAAAAATATTTAACAAATTGGTACAAAGAAGAATATTACCACAGTCTTTATACAACCCAGCTATTTAAACTTAGACATGGAAATGAAAAGCTACAAATTTTATCTTACCCCGCCGGGGATCGAACCCGGGATGACGAGCAATCACGCTGATACTGTGGCCACGACTACATATAGGCAATCACAATCATTGTAATCCCTTCTAATCACCTGAGCTGTACTTTAAGAAAATTCTCAGTTTAAAGTAGTTTGCTTGTGAATGCCAGCGTTCTTAAAACAAGTTTTCCCTAGACCAAGTTCTTGATATTGGAGAATCGTGTCAGATCGAAATTTGTAGTATCTCTCCCCTTCTGAAGACTATCAGCTGTGATGTTCTGCAGTTCTCTTGGGTCACAGTATCAGTCACCTCTGTCTAGTGTATTACTAGGTACTCACGTAAACTAGGTTACGAACTCACGTTAAGGGATCTAAAATTTCACTACATACGCGGCGCTCCTTTACTAAATGTCTGTACTTACTTTTTTCTTGTAACTTTTATTTCTCTATTCGCATAAATCAGGTCTTTATTAAACAATCAGGATGGAAATATCATCAAATATCAAGAAAAATGTTTTGTTTAAATTTGAAATTTCTTGAAGAATTTAGTTCATGTGGAAAAAAAGTGTTTTGAAACATGCGGCCACTGTTTTGATGCCAAAATTAGAGTTGTTGAATATTTTGATTCGACTTAAAACATTCTTTAGTTTACCCTTTTACTATGTTATTTCCACCGTTTCATCTTTCTTTTCAAATCTTAAGCTATAACAAAAATAAAGTTGAATATTGACATTAAAGTCTCTTAAGTTCAAGATCGAATTAATTTCTATCACTATACTATGAAATTATCTATCAGTTCTTCTGTGTATGGAAGTTGACCGACATGAGCTGTTTTTAATTTTTCCTGCAACACTCTTCATTTTTGTTGTCCCGTTTCCATCTTGGTAGACATTACAAAACTTTTTCCTCGTCATATTTGGTTACGCTCTTTATGCATTTCTTTGTTGCATGTTGTTAATTTATGATATTTTCTTTTAAAACTTCTTTTATCTCATGTAATTCTTCAATGTATTTTTCAAATACGTAAGTCTTCTCATATTTTTCAAATTTATGTTGTCTCTGGTATTGAAAATGTCATCTGTTAATATTTCTTTCAGAAATTTCGCTCTCTCTGCGCCATATAGTTCGCAATCCACAAAACATGATCATGTGTTTCATCACCTCTTCTGCAAAGACTGTCGCCTTTCCCGCCTCTTCTCTCTTGCCTGTTCTAAACGAATATGCATTGAAGTTTCCATGATTTGTTAAATATTGATGTACCGTGGGACTAGGTGTTCCTATTCCTATGACTGAATTGTACTCTTGTGATATATTTATAAGTACTTAGTCCTTTTTCATTATTATCCCACCGTATTTACCACGCCACGAGTATTTTTTTTTCACTTTTCTCTTCCATTTCGTATCCGTTCTTTCTATCACCTCATCAATCTGAATACTCTTTCTTATGCACTTCATATTGTAAGTACCTCTTATCTATAATCAAAAATGTATAACAGTTTTTTAAGTTTCTCACGTTTTCTTAAAATGTGCCAGGAAAACCAAGTTATCGTCCTGTATAACACCTGAATGTTTTACTTCTCTAACAATTTCATTCCAAAAACCATTAGTTGCATTTTTTCGAATAAGCTCACTGTAATAGCCATTTGTGGATTCCACGTTTCACACGTTCAGCAAATATTGATTAGGCCATAAACGCTCTCAGTCCATGCGGTGGTTGGCACCTGTTGCGTTTGGCTTCTGCTCCGCATTCAAGAATATGAAGTGTTCAAATTCATACTTCTTCCTATTTTCTCGATAGCAAGCTTTATATTATAGCTAACTCTTTATTGTGCTGAAGAAGTGATTGTAAACTGATTGTACTGAAATCTGGCGGTGTAATTATTTTAAGCAGTCTTGCTAAAAAAGACGTGAAAGTTTTTAGTAAATACTGTAAATCATGGTGCTCTTAACTTGGGAAGAAATTTTTATTCAAATTCTGTATTTTCCGATTGTTTATAATTTGAATGCACGTAATGGTGTTCCTGACCAGTACAACACATTTTTGTTTATAATTTAAAATGCATGAAGTAAGTTGGCGTTGGTAAATACGGCGAATACGTAAGTCGAAATTTTAAACATGTAATTTTCGAATTCAGAACGAGAAATAGGAAATTAATGATGCATTGTATAATTATTTGCTTTCCTACTCTTGTACAGTAAGAAGTGATTTTGTATGCGCTGAGGTGAAGTATTTGGTATGATAATGTTATCATGTTTCCCCCTATGTGATGTTCTCCGCATAACGGTTCTCCACAGATGTAATCAATAGTACTTTGAGCTTTCATTGAACACAAGTATTCTATTATGAAATGGAAACCTAAGATTAGTGGACTTGCGTTGGCGTAGTCTTATTACAATATCATTATTTATAAAATTAAAATGCGTAATTATAAATAATTCGTACACATTAATTAAGATTTGAAATTCTAAGCGTTTCTTAATTTTGTTATCTAAAATATTTTATTCGGAAATCAATATAATTGTCTCCAAAAACATTGACAATAGAACATTTTATGCTAGACGTTTGCGGACCGTCATTAAAATCAACCTCTTTTATTAAAATGATTTCAAAGACTCAAAAATATTTTCTCAAAAACAATACTAATATGGAGCTCTAAATGTATACTGAAATTTTAACATCTGTGATTTACTCGCTCATGAACACTTATTTGCTTTAAATAAAACCATTTAGAATCCGCGGTATGTAATTTTGTCCCCGTTAGTCCGCGATCTTTCCACGTACGTGTAGCGCTATATCAATTAAAGTCTTCTATCCACGATTCTTCGATGAGATATAGTATCAAAGCTCGACAACGATTTTTTAAAGTAATAAAATTAAATGAATGTCATGTTTTACATAAGCGTGATTACTTTTTTTCAGTTTACCATGTTTCAAATTTCGTCAGCTCGAAACATTAATATTCTCCCGGTTCACTATGCGGCTAGTTTTTAACAATAAAATGTGAACGTGATAAAGACGCTTTAATTTCGCCCTTCTGGCAATATTCATTTACATAAAATCTAGAAACAAAAGTATATTTCAGTTGCAGGTAGTAAGGAGGTAAGTTTTCTTTTCTGTCATACTTATTTGTATCGTATCCTAAATTTTAAGTTAATAAAACGCGGAAATTTTTAGCTTGCAATTTTTTGTAAGGGCAATGGAATTGTTCAAAATGTGTTTTCTTACAAATATTATCTTTTGTTGCAGCTTCCTGTGGCTGATCCTTTCCTCGAGAAAGTCAACTTCGCCGATTTAGGTATGTTTTACTATATTGGGATTTACACATGGCAATCCTCTCTTCTATTACAAGTAAAATGGTGTGCAAAAACAACTAAACAGTGCAGTAATAGTCACTTGGATTAAGCAGTATATATCTTATTTCAATTCCAGAGAAATGATTAATAATAAATATTTTCCCAATAGAAGATTATAGACAAAAGAATAATGAATACATCTTGCACTTATAAAAATGCAAATTTATACCATTACAAAAGTTAAGGTTCTTAACATTTTGTTCGTTGTTGAGGGTTGAATTTTAAAAAATAAAATGGAAATACCACATTTCGAACTATTATGGTTCATTTATTTCAGGGTCAAAAATTTCTAGTGTTATTCGAAAAAAATTATTTTCCTGTTATTTCCCGGGAGGTAATATTGTTGTCATTAGCTTAATTAGAAAAAGGGTTCTATTCTTTGCCATAAAATTACAATTCTCAAGTTATGTAACAAAGCCCATATTCCGTGCGTTATCTGGTGACGAAATAGACATTTTTTTGTGAGAATGATATCCTATTTCTATAGATAACAAACTTAAATGTTTTTTTTTACCCAATTCGATTAAATTTAGCATTATATTCATTGTAGTTCATCTCTTCGCCTCTCCATGAACATTACATATAAGTAGATTTTAAATACTGCTGTATAATTGAAATATCCTTTCCTGACAAATTAATTTATAATTAATATCTTTCAATTTCAGGAGCTCCATTTCTAAAACTCATAGAAGAATTTTTTTTCTGAGAAATAATAATTATGTATTCAATGCGACGATCCATCAATTATATTCTT
>NNCF01126598.1:2824-14685 GCA_002313205.1 Laupala kohalensis | reverse complement strand
TTATTGTTAAAAAATATTGGAATGTCGTTTTGCGTAGGATAAACATGTCTTTTTTTTGTTCCGTTTTAGCAACGTGTTTCTTCTCACTTGCGTGTTCGTCGAGTGTTCGAAATAATTTGACTATTTTTTACCTCATTTCTGAAAGCGTCACGCGAATATGCTGGGTATTGTTAACTATAAGTGACGAGTCCACTTTGTATCTATGTCTTCGGAGTGGCATTTCCTTGAGATTCATTTTTGTTTTGTAATTCCATGAGGAAAATTGATATTCATCTGCAAAATGCGATGTGTGGGCCAGCAACAACAAGTATTTTACCAACAAGTTAACATTGCCTCTCCAGAATCGCATAAAAAGGTACAATAATGAGACAATATATTATAAGGACAAAATTTTCAATGTTCTTCTAAAATTGTATGCAACATCACATAATTGAAAGAATGTTAAAAGCACTTACTGTACTCATTCATTGAAAGTAAAAATTCTGTTAATATGTTGTATTCTTCAACAATTTTAAAATTAATAATATAATCAAATTCTCCATTGTCTTATCGTAGTCCTTGAAATTGTATTCTTGTAATTCACGAAATATTGCAACATCCTGATCGATCATCCGTTACTGTAAGTTTCATGTCCATTTTCAGCTATCAGATTTAATATCCATGGGATGGTTTTTACACACAATCACACGAGAATGTTCTCCCTTCCTGATTCCTTCCTCCAAATTGTTAGGAGAAAAAGCACGCCCGATGGCACAAACTTTGACACATAAAATACGACGTGAAATAAAATAAATAAAATGAAAATAAATATTCATAATTTATCATTAATTTGAAAGCAGTTACAAACTGCGTATGACCACGCGGAGGACAATAATGTCACAATGTTTGTAAAGCTCCTGATCCTCGGTTTTGAAAGATCGCTACTATAATAATTTACAAGGCATATTAAACATCCCTCGCTTTCAGATAAAGTTAATTTCACGTATTGTGATTAATTTCGCGACCCGTATGAAAATGTAATCAAATAAAGAGAAGTTTGTATATGTTCAATTGTACCGAAATTTACATCTCGGGAAACGTTAGATTATCAAACGTTCTAGTAAAAATGGCCTTTGAGTGGCCATCTGTTGGCACCAAAAGGCCTCCAATGGCCGTTTGGCGACATTTGATGGCACCCAATGGGCATTTTTTACTAGAGTTTATTCTATTTCAAAACAATTTCTTAGTTCTTTTACTCATTGAGAACCCATTTTGTGGTACTGCTAAGGAATGCAGCAGTAATGTTGTTTTGGATCAATATATTATGTGTATTTTTTTAGTTTATTTATTCTTATTGAAGATATTTCGTTATTTGAATTTTCAATTACTGTTGTTCGTTCGCATGAGGATGTGTTGTCTATTGTTATTTTGTAATCTAAAACTTTTAGTGTTTATTGTTTGAGATTTCAAATTATATTTTTTAAGGACAACTATTCACATATTTAAGAAATACATTTGAGGTGACACTGATTGAAACTCTCACTCAGTGACATTTATAAGGAACTTGTTCAAAATACCCAAATTAACATGGTCTAACACCATATATACATTAAGAATGATTAAGACTCGAGTCTACATCATTTGTTTTCAATGTTCAAGAAAATTTTTTTTCTATTTGATTTGAATTACTTTTAATGATTCACGTAATTTTTGTGGGGAAAGGTTGAGGGGAAACCTTCTGAATCTAGGGATATTATTTTCTTCGCTGGCAACTGCAGAATATCTATCTGATGTCTTGTGTGGACTGTTGATTAACATAAAATTCATAATACTAAATTTTAGTTTGGAAATCATGAGAACCATGTTGCATGGTAATTCAATGTGCTTAGAAGGCTGGCCAAAAGTTGAAAAATAAAAGTGAAAATGTACACCTTTGTACCCCGGATTTAAATACAGAGGGCATTGATGTATGTGTTGCCAATGGTCAGAGCATTCTATCTTCCTATTGTGCTTTCACACTTTAGTAGACAGAATGGGCATTATGGAGAATTGTCGCACTTCTTCCTGTCCAGAGAACATTGACTTGGAAATCCTTTGATAACTTTGAAAATCCATATGAAATCATATTCTGCTTTTACGTTCCTAGAAATTACTTCTCATGACTATTTGCACCAGGAGCTATCTAACCAGACCAGTCTTGATATTTTATATCCATCCACAGTCGTGAAAAACATAGTTCAAAACTTCGCACAACAACTTTTCGGGTTGATTCTTTTTGGGAAAGTTGAAAATTACAATGTATAAATAAAATCATTTTTCACTCAAATGTTAAAATTAGGTTTAAATCAAAGTAATAATTTTCATGTTAAAAAATTTCAAAGTACAAAATGCATCTTCAGCATTGAAATACAGTTTCTTCCTTTGTTCTCTCTGCTATAAAATATCATCCTGTCACAATGAAATGTTTTGATTAATACCAATCACCTCAGAATAGAATAACCTATATTTTGGTATATCTCATTTTTATGGGTTGTCCGGGTCGCTTTCCATTTTTGTGCAAACTGTGTTATTTGTCATTTTTACAACAATAATGTTCAAAGTCATCCTGACTGAAGGCAATAGTTTATTGTTCTTTTCAAATTATAATAGCACAATTTCCTAGTTCAAACTTAATGATTTGGTATGAATCTCAAATTTGTATCCTAATATGAAATGATGTTCATAAATTAGAGATGACACATTAAAGCAAAAACAGGGAAATTGCTATTAGCAGCCTTTCCTAAGTTTTTCAAGATAGATACATATAATCTTATATTTAAATAACCTGTATTAATAAGTAAATGCTGTTCAGTTCACCATGAAGAAAAAATTAAGTACCAAGGTATTAGGTTAGAAAATATTTTATTACAAAAACAGGAAAGAAATTACATTAGTTGCTTGGGATTTAAATGTTATGAAGTATGAAAGTCTAAATTATGCTCTCTTTAAATTTGACTAATATTTCCTTTGTATAGTAAATCTTTAATTTTACTTATGAAATTTAGACACATCATTTAATAGTTAATTATGTGTGATGAAAGATGTTAAGGAATTAATGAAAGATACTACAATTTTTCCTTTCCTACAAAACATACCTTATTGATTAACTTGCTTTAACTTACTGGTTGTAAAAAAATAATTTTCTTGTGTGTTATCACAATCTAAGATTAATAATTATTTAATGCTCATATAATGATGTTATAATGATTTTGTTTTGTAATTTTTGTTTCAGAAGAGGATGAGAGTCAAATTTTTGTGAAATTCTTCAAGTTTCACAAATGTTACGATTTAATCCCAACAAGTGCCAAGCTGGTCGTGTTTGACACTCAACTTTTGGTGAAGAAGGCTTTTTTTGCTCTCGTGTACAATGGTAAGAACATTTTGACTGTTAAAATTGAAACTATGAATTTATACGTTTTAATTTGAGTATGTATAAATATTTTATTTCATTTCTCCCATTATTATGTTCAAATGTACCAAATTTGTCCTTAGGTGTCCGTGCTGCTCCGCTTTGGGACAGCCAGCAGCAGCAATTTGTGGGAATGCTAACTATTACAGATTTCATCAAAATATTGCAAATGTATTATACATCACCTTCTGTAACAATGGACGAGTTGGAAGAGCATAAATTGGATACTTGGCGAAGTAAGTGTTTCTTATGCTGTGCAAAATTTCTAATAAAGCAATTATACCTTTTTTTTAAAAAAAAAGTACATTTGTAACTTTGATTTGTATGTTTCTGGATAGGGATGATGATTATCACAGCTAACTAGTAAGCTACATAATTCTAAAATTTTCAAAGCTGGCCATTGTATTTACCATGTGAATTCTTTTGCAAAATGCAAATATGTTATATGTAGGAAAATGTCATAATTTTCTCTTAAATTCACCATAATGCAAATTGACTCTTTTCACCAAAGATTCTAGTGTGAGGGTTCATCTTAGAGTTGTTGGTATATTTGCATACTCGTAAACCAAAGTACTCAATAAGTCTATTAGAAAAATACTTAATTAGTGTATCAGTTGATAATAATAAATTTATTGTCAAAAAACAGTACAATAGAATTGAATTATAGAGCTGTGAGTGAGTGTTTCTGGAGTTTGTTTTTAATTATTTTATCATGAGTGCTGATTCTCTGGATCATTTTAAATCTTATTTCAAGTGATACTTTGTATTATTTCTTTGCTATTTATGGTATTTTTTAAATTTGTTTCAGGTGTATTAAAGAAACAAGTTGCTCCTCTAGTCAGCATTGGACCTGATGCTTCCCTGTATGATGCTATTAGAACTCTGATTCATAATAGAATCCACAGGTTGCCTGTCATTGATGCAGATACAGGAAATGTGTTGTACATCCTTACTCATAAGCGCATTCTTAGGTTCCTTTTTCTTTATGTAAGTTCCACCTCTTTTAATATATGAATAATCCTTTAAGAATTCCTGTTATTAAAGTTTTATAATTATTCATTATGTTTCAATCAGTTTTCCATAATTACATTCTTTTTATGTGCTTATTTATACATAAATTAATCTTAAAGTTCATAATTTCAGATTAATGACCTTCCTAAACCTAGTTATATGAACAAAACTCTAAATGAGTTGCGTATTGGGACTTACGAAAACATTGAAACTGCCACAGAAGAAACATCCATTATTTTGGCATTGAAGAAATTTGTTGAAAGGAGAGTTTCTGCATTGCCTATAGTTGATACTGAGGGACGCCTAGTGGATATTTATGCTAAATTTGATGTTATTGTAAGTATTGTTTATACTAAATTATTTGGTACTATACATTATTTGTAATAAAACATTTATTTTATGGACTCCAGATTTTAGTTGAAGTGTTATCTTATGCTGTTGAGACAATTACTACCCAAACAAAATTCATTTCTGAAGGCTGAATTAAAATCCTTTGTCTAAATTAATTTTAGAAGGCTGAATTAAAATCCTTTGTCTAAAAAATATATTGTACGTGGAAAATTTCAACATTATGAGAAATTATTTAGCTGAAAACTGTTATCTTCATACTTTGTATCTAAAAGCATTTAATTGTTCTTACTTTCTTCATCTTCACCATCAACTAATCATTTTTATTCCACAAAAGTCTTTCTGAAATATTAATCTTCTAACTCTTTATACCAATTTCTCTTCTGACTTTACATGAGAATGAAAGTGGATTGCAACAGAACAGAGTGTAACATATTTCTGTAAAGTCATCTAAAATGACAAAATTCCATGAGATATTACCAAAACATTCCTCCTCATATTAATTCTCTATTTGATAATACTCGTATTTGATATATTCGATTGGTATTTTGACAACCATCAGTGCACTTTAACAAAACCTACGGCATTAAAATTAAATTTCAGATGTTGAATAATTTTTTTTAGAGAATAAGAATTTATCAATAGCAATACAAATGTAAAAGTATTACTTTAAAAGAAAGAAATCAATATTTTTGGTTGGATATTGGCAAGAAATTATTTCTGTATTTGGATTGAAGTGTGAACATCGTTTCTCATTAAAGTGTGTCATCAATCTCATATATTAAAGGTTTAAAAGAATAAAAAGCTTTCCATATTTTCTGCCTTCACCCTTCATACATTTGATTCCTTTCTTTTAGTTTCATTAGAAAAATATTTGTGTGTAAATTGTCTTATAATTTACCTGTAATAATTGATAATATGTTGTACTTCAGAATTTGGCTGCTGAAAAAACTTACAATAATTTGGATGTTTCTCTAAAGAAGGCCAATGAACATCGTAATGAATGGTTTGAGGGAGTTCACAAATGTAAACTTGATGAAACTCTTCAAACAATTATGGAAAAGATTGTACGAGCTGAGGCAAGTAGCCATATAATAAATTCCTTTCTTACATGTACATATAAAAATATGGATTATATTTTTATTTATATGTTTCTCTTAGGTTCATAGATTGGTGGTTGTAGATGATGAAGACAAAGTGATTGGGATAATTTCACTGTCAGATTTGTTGCTTTATTTGGTGCTTCGACCATGTGGTAAGCTTCTGAGTTTCATGTTCATTACATTTGTTTCTAAGTATTATTGCCTTGTGACATATATGTTTGCTGGTTTGTTTGTTTGTTTGTTTGTTTGTTTTTTTGTTGTTGTTTTTCAGTTGTGGCCTGATTTGTTTAATTTCTTTTTTTATTATTTCATTGAGATGTGTTATTGTGAGATCTCCTTTACAAACTATATCTCTATTTTGTTCCTTTGTTTATAATATGCTTTGCATTTTGCATTTTGACTTGAAAATATTAACTTAAGTCTTTAACATAATGAGCTATTAGTGTAAAGGATCATCTAAGTGCTGTGAGGAAAGCTGAAAAAACAGAGCCATTAGACAGGTCACAACTACCCTTAAATTGGATATTGACTAAAAGGCTGACATTACTTAAATATCTCCTGTCCCACATTCTCACTCTCTACTATTCAAACAATGTATCTCAAAAACTAAATTTTCCATAGATATTAATTACTATGCCTGTAAACAATGATTATATTGAGGAGAATGCTGTAAGCAGGTGAAGTGAATAGTAGAGCCGTTCTATCAGCTTCTGGCATTATAGGGGAGAAGGGAGAGAGAACACATTTTCAAAATACTTCTATTAGGTCTTGCAGAAAAATCTCAGTACTAACTATTGATTACAGTGATGACTATTTTGTTTCCAGTTAAGTACCTATTTTGAAAGAATAATTGTTACTCTTGAAATTTTTCATAAAGAAATAGTATTTTCATTCGCATCATTCTTGTATTACTAGTGTTATTTTTTTCTATCTTTTCAACATAAGAAATTCATTTTCCTTCTCGAAAAAAGATTTATCTTTAGTGAACAATCAGCATGTTCTATTTATAGTAGTATTCAAAATGTATGAAGTATTATAAAATATCATCAAAAATTTTTCTCTAAATTTGTGTTACTCTAAATTATAATATTTGGAATTGAAATACTAATTACATTTTATCATCTCCTTTTGAAATTCTTCCAATTCAATTTAAAATGTGAAGGAATTTGTTTTTCCAAAAGACTTCATAACAAAGTGGCAGGGTGATCGAGAGGGGATTATATCCAAAATGCAGCCTCTCATCCTCAAATGGTAATTGATTATTGCAGGATGACCATACCAGTTAATGCATCTGGTGAAAATACTTGAATAGACATGCAGTAACCTGATATCACAGGTCTGTCACATTATTTAGACCTCAAAGAGGGACCCTCTACAGGATACTCAGAGTGTCAAAGTAAATGCCCTATTCTCTCTAAAATTAATAATATTTATTAAACTGAAGTGAGAAGGCTGGCTGGTACAAAGATATCTTAAAGCATGAAAACTAACAAAAATTGGATTCTGGAATGTCAGAATGTACCTGGTAACCCCAAGAAAGTTATAAGAGAGGTACAACAATCCTAACTCAATATATTGACTCTGAGCAAAACCAAATGGGGGAACGGTGGTATGTTTACTACCAACTGAAACTATTGAATCAAACAAAAAAGGTGAACTATTGAATCAAACAACTGAGACTTGCAGACCAGAACCTTATTTTCAGACTGGAGAATTAAATATAAGTACAATATAACCTAATTTGAATGAAATCAAAGTGACTGTGAAACCAATTAAAAATACAAAAATCATATATATGGACAATGCATAACCCTAAGATCTTAACACCAGAAGTAGATGCTATAGCTTGGACAAGAAAGCTTGGATTCAGAAGAAAGTACCTTCTGTTTAGTCATTAATGATCTTAAACAATTTGTTATTTTATAGTATATAATTAGGATATCCTTAAGGTGTTTTGAACAACCTGACAAGTATGGTGAAATCCCTGCCCCCAAAGAAAAAAAAATTGGTGAAAAGAAGAGAAAAAAGAAAAGAAAAGAACTTATAAAATATCAATAAATCTAATTACATTTTAGCCCTTGCAGTACTAATTTTAAAGTAATAATATTACACAAATTTAATAGAAATATATAGAAGATTAGTTTGAGAATACACTAGCCTTATTGAACAATTATTAAATTATTAATTTTTTGTTTATATATTTCAAGTTTGTTGGTTGGTTTTCTGCCATTTCATTGTTTTTCTGTTTGTTTTGATTAGGTGAAGATGGAAGCCCTGAAGGCACCAGTTCTGTGCGGTTACAGCAAACTCCTGAATCTACAGCCCTTCACCATCAGTCTTCAGATACTACTACATCTACTATTCCTGAGGAGGAAGCTAGTGAAGGAGAAGGGGAAAGCTCAGCGACAGTTGCGTCAGTGTCTGCCTCTCCACCTCCATCCCCTTCTCGTTCCGATAGCCTAGACGCACCTGCAACACAATTGGCTACGGAAGGCTCACCTAATTGGCGAGAAGTGACTGTATCAGGAGGCGAGTGACATTCTTTATGTTGTATATCAGGTGTTGTTGCATTCACTTCATTGAACAGACAATTAATAAGTCAACAGTGGTTTGGAACTTAACTTGGATGGGATTAGAGAAGGTACTTGATATTCTTGTGTATGAGTGATGCAGATGTTAGAATATGTGAGCTCTGGACATGCTAGATCTATACTTTTTATATGCTTTTTGACATTTTAGTGGATATTTGATCAATGAAAATGAACGTTTGTTATAATTAATTTCAAGTTTTGTCTTGTTATTTGAGAGTTCATAGGCAATTCTTATCTGTGACTTGTCTGTTTTATACAGTGTAAGAATATTATGCCAAGTCATTAAATATTAGAACTATGTTTCGATGTTACTTTGGTTTGTTTTTATCCTGTAATCTGCTCTTTTGTTTTATTTCTTTCAGTCACTCTAGCTAAAAGTCCTCAAAATATTGTTTTTGTTTTTCATAACTTGGTATAATTTTAACGTGTTGTTTGTGAAAACAATGAAAATGGCACAGATTGAGGTTTCTGAAGATGAAGTAAATGAATATTTAACACAAATTAGTGAAAAACCTGTTATTTAAAAAGTAGTCACAACTTCACTAAGGTGTTGAATGTATGTGCACATGTAAAAACAATTAATTTAATATCAGGTATGTATATATTAATGTGAAAGAATTATCTGTTCACATGTACACATACATCACCAGTATCAGTTATTTTATAATGTATTATTAAACAATGGTTTCTCTGAATTTCAGTATATTGTGCTATTTTTCTTGTATTGCTGAAATATTTTAACAAATAGTGTTCACTTCACAGTGCTGTGGACTGAGACGGCATTTGTTGAATACTAGTACTTTATTTTAATATTCTGTTTCCAATAATCAAAAGATAGTAATCAAATTTTTCTTTTTTTGCAAAACTTTTTGTTATTGAAAAATAATGAAACAAGAAAGCCAAAGGTGATACTAAACTATCATATTACCATACAGCATACTAAGTTAGTACAGTGGTCTCAAATTTGTGTAGTGATAAATTCTTGTAATATGTGGTTGAATATCATTGAGTCTCAGTGATTGGAGGGCTGCTTAGGTGACCTAGTTGATTATATATCACATAACATTTATAAATAATGATAATATTGATATTTAAGGATTGCTCATTCAGTTGCTATGTACAGGCAGCTTGGCCAAGACCACTGCAGTAGGTCCTAGAAATGCAGGTTTTCACTGAGTCAAATACACAGTACAGTCTAAGTAGCCTGAACCTAGTTCTTAATTATGTAAATCGTCAGCATTATTCTGTTGTCACTATATTGTATTTTTTTATATTGAAGCAGAAGACTGACATTCTCAGGGTAGACGTTTACCTGATTGTAGGAATATGAAATTCATAGGCAAAACTATGAAATTAAGCTTAAATACTGAATACTGTTTTATGCAGTAAATTTGGTGGGATGTTTATAATACTCTAATCTGTCATGCTTATGTATAATACAGCTTTTTTTTTTTATTGGAAATTTTGGGAAATGTAAGAAAATTTACTCTGAGAAATTAATAAACAAAAGCTTTAATAAATTAGAAATACTACTTCGATTTGTTAAGTTAAACCTGTGTGCCTCAAAGGGTCATATGATACATTACTTATTTAACATTCCAAACAAGTTTTTCGACAGTACAAGCTTCATAAAAAATGAAGATAACATTTTCTTTAGAAGTTATTGGGTATTTGCAATGCTGTACTTACAAATTCTCTATATTAAGATAAATTTAACTTTGCTTCAGGTTATGTCAGTAGTATACTTATGAGAAGAAGTAATATTTGATGTTTAATGGTTACCCATTAGGGTGCATAATACATTAATAAAGTGTGTTAATGCTCGTCTACCTTTCCACTCACTATATCATTTTCTTTGGAAGCCTTCATGTGGCAAACAAACTTCTGTCATTCTTGTTTATGTCTTCTTCTGACAACCAAGATTATTTTTAATGACCAAATCATAGTGTAGTTCAGATTACAAAGACTGTACTAAATGTATGTAGTCGGAACAAGCTATGAAAATAGACCTATGACATTTGTAAAGCTTCCAACTTTATTTTGAAAATGACAGGTCCATTTTAAGACTACAAATCTGGAGCTTCAAAATTGAAAGACAACTCATTTGTATATTATTTCAGATAAGATTTGTATTGGGTATTATTATGGATACCTGAACATAAAATTTTAGAGGTGACGATACATTGGAATTTTTCAATGGGATATCTTATTTTTTACAAACAATATCAGGTTTTAATATGTATCAGAATGTTAGCAAAAATAACAATTATAAGAAACTAAGGATAAATAATGGAAGAGGAATTGATTTAGGGTCTTAATCCTCCAGTTTTGAAGATTTTTCTTAATTTGAACCTGCTTGATGTTATACCAGAATCAGAAAGAATGCTGATATGGTAGAATAATCAGGCCATTTTGATATTGTTCATTTTCAAAGAGAAAGTGTGCCAATTGAAAGGCACAAATGATGCTTCTTGATTTCTTTTAGTATTTAAAAATATAGTTTACAATGTGAATACTATTAAACTAACTGTTAAGTACATTTGGTATAAAATCAGAAATATTTATCTGCCTTGCCATTCAAGAAGTTTGTTCACAAATGCCTATATGTTGTTAACATTACCATATGATGGAAATCATTGGGAAATGGTGGTCACTGTTACAATATTATTTGATGCTTCTCATTTTATACCAAAGTTCATAGAAACAATATAAATTTGTTGGTATATTTTGTGAACTGTTTCATATTTTCAAACAATGCTGTGAACAATTAGAATGTGTACAATTATTTTTTCCTACCTTTATGTCAATGTCTGTTTCCACCAAAGATCTTAATGCCTCCATAAAATGCTTATAATATGATTTGATAATTGAGTACATTTCTTTTAAGTTCCTCTATTAAAATATGCTTAGTTTGGTGCATATAGTTTTAAATTTAAAATTTCATTTCATTTATATTACTAAGAATTGATAGTGGGCATTGTGGCAGTCTTATACGTACACTTATCCAAGAGTCTTGAATTTTGAAGTAAGATCTCATTCCACTTTGCATGATTGTATTATGAAAGTAATTGGAGGAAAATTTAAGTTTGATTTTATTCAGCAATGAAAATTTAATTCATGAGCATCTAATACAAAAAAGAAAAGAAGCAAAAATTGTTGTTATTTGACAAATGCAAAAACAAAATTGGCTGAAATTACTGACTCCATCTTCTCAATGTTTATTCTATTATTGGTATATTAGAAATGATAAAGATGGTAATTTCTTAGGCACATGTATTTTCATTTCATTTCTCTTGATGGAAACAAGAAATAGAGCTTGAAAATTTATTTTCTTTCTACTGCTGTGGTGCCCGCAAGGTGGGGGGGGGGCGTGACTCAAAC
>NNCF01126595.1:48292-239234 GCA_002313205.1 Laupala kohalensis | reverse complement strand
AAAAAAAAAAAAAAAAGAAAACAAAATACTAAATGCCATTATTTTCCCTTGATGCGCGTAAAAATTAAAGACTGTCTTTCACAGTATCTCACACCAGAGACCCGACAGTATCGCTGCTAATTCCTCACTCCATAGCAACACGATGGCGAGGGTATATAATACAGCACGTTCTGTTCTGAAGCTTAAAATTGAGTAATTTCGAAAATATGAAATTGAAATGCTTGGGAAATACTAAGTCTTCATCGACAAATCCGATCATATTCATTTCACCTTATTTTGCATTGCTATTCTAATTTTATTCGTTGTAATGACACTGAAAAGAAACTAGTATTGTTGGAGTATTAGGTTTGTTTATCTATTTCATCCTACAGAAAATGTTTTTATTATATTACACTAAAGATACTGCTAAAACGTACCTGCAGAATCATGAAAGTCGGGAAAATAAAAGTAATGAACATTGTTTCTTAAATAGTGAGATTGCTTTTGCAAGCATGACTTATGCCAGTTGGAGGCTTGCAAATTGACGGAATTTTAGATGATGCTTGAAAATTGCTGAAATAAGTAATGGCATTCCTGAAGACGCCAAAGTCCACAATCAACCCGTATAAACTCAGCACCACTAGGGAAGGAGATGCCATGAAAAGTTATCGAAGATGACAAATAACAATGACGAGTCCATAATTTTCGACGTCGCTGAGTTGACAGTGATATCCCCATATCGTTTAACCCTCAGCCCTCAGCTGTTTTATGAGTAAAAATAATTGAAAACTAGTTTTGAAATATAAAAAATAAAAATGCGTCGTTTAAACTATACCGTTAAGTTCTAGATGAGTAACAAATACCGTTAAGTTCTATATGAGGTCACGTGGCACAGTATCCTTAGAGCTGGGAGTGGGAAGAGCGAGACGTAAAAATAACGTGAAAAGACCGACATTAATGTCGAGTGGATGTCCTTTTTTTTGTATTCTGAGATAAATAATCGCATTTCCAATGACATTGTGTACCCTTCAGACCACATGAGGTCTTAAGAGGTGGGGGTTGGGAAGTGTGACACGAAAAATTATTAAAAATGTCCGCTAAAAAGATTTTACGAAAATTTACCCCTAAAGGAATGCAATGGGAAATTGGTGGATAATAAAAGCGTTTTCTTAATTACGTCAGGGATAAGGGATTCAGGATCCACACAAATATTATCAAACCATCAACATTAACGAATAGAATCCTCTGTGGATATCAATGGGAATGTGAGAAAGAATAAAGTTGCTGACATTACAAATACCGTGAACAAAGTCGCGGGGATTCAGCGAGTATATTTATAAGAATCGCGCCATTATAACTTCCTTCATACATTTTGTATTAGCAGGAAAATAATGAAGTTAGGAAACATAGCATGAACTACACGATAAGATTATTCACAGTTTTGCATGTAAATAAGTACGATGTCCTTCATACAAGCGAATGCTTGGTTATTGATAACGTGGCTTTGTACCTCATAAGTGAAAATGCTATCCTCGTTGCAGCAACACAAACACTAAGTCTGTTTGTGCAAATCCTACTAAAAATTAATGATAGAGATCCTAGGTGATCGAAAGGCAATGTATGTACTAGAAAAAATCTTTTTAGAAGATAACAAATAGCTTTTTTAAAAATAAATGTTACGAAAGATTTAATCAGGACCTTAAAGAAAGAAAAAGACATCGACGTCGTCGCACTATCACTACGAATTGGTTGTTGAAGCAACCTATAACTTGTACGAATAAAATCTTATAAATACTTGACATGATTTACGTTCATCAACTCTTCTTAAAGACAAATGAGTTATCGTCGTTTTGATTCCTCTTGGTGAAAATAACGCGGCGAACTCTTAAGAATACAGTAAGCATTAATTTATTTTTGCAAAGGAAAGAGATGTTCAGACTGACAGGTATAAAAAATCTACCAGCTATTGCTTTTCGAGCTACTAATTTAACAAACATCACATACTGGAAAATTACAATAAAACACAGTTAAAATGAAAAATTTTAACAACGAAATTGTTACAACGAAATTTGTTGTAACTGTTAACAATTTGAGAAAAAAAATGAAAGTAATGTGATACTTCATTCAGTTGCCACTTTCAACACTTCACTGTGAGGATAATCAGCAAATAAATAAACTAGTATATGGCGATGAAATCAAATGCAACTACTACTACAAAAATTCCCGAAAAAATGAATACTTCCACGAAAACATGCCAAAATACTCGAGAGGTACTTCTATGCGCTTCAATGGTAAAGGAAATAATCTTGGATACTTCGTAGTGAAATTTCAGAACGGCATTCTATTCATTAGAATATTTGTGAAGTAATATAATTTTCACATAGACTTTCCAAGAATTAAAAAAAATCGAAGACTTAATTATCCTCTCGGACTGTAACTGTTTTCCGTAGTTTAAACTTGTCCCAATTGTTAATTTCAAACTGCATATAGTTCCACACCGTTTGAGTTTCTTTCAGGAAACATCAGAATATCTTGTAAATGAAAAAAAATGTTTTCTAACTCAGTATATATAAATTAGCTATTATGGATTGTTTAAGAAATCATCTAAAACGTCATCTCATGCACCGTTTAAATGAAATTGTAATTTGAAAAAGAAGGAAACAAACATGTAACGAAACATTCCTCATTTCTTGGATTTAGGTCAATCTTATAGTACCTGCCACCGTTTCGATATCATATATCTACAGGTTAGGAACTTTCAAATTTCATAGAAAATTTGGGAAGCGGATCACTTTAACGATAACAACTTGGGTTTCTAGTATAATATTAAAATGGTGTATTAAAACTATGTATTATGATAATGTTTATGTAATAATGTTACGATGGCACGTTCAACACAATTCTTACTTTTCTGATCTATAATGAAGCTATTTCAGAAATTTAAAATAGCAGGGAACTTTCATATCGTATAAATGTTTTGTGTGTTCTGTCAAGAAATTTGAAAGATATTTACTTTGAAATGCTATTATTAAAGTACAAAATTATCTAATAAAGTAACTCCCGTGAGTAATAAACCCTGTATGAACTAGTAGTTCTATTAGTTTTCAGTGTTAAATGAAGACATTTTTATAAATACGTTGCGAAGAAAACTATAAGAATAAAAGGAGCGTTACGAATATTTCAAATAACGTTTGTGTAAGAATAATTAAAGATGAGCCACGAGTATTTTAGGTGGTGATCGTCAGCCCGAGTTCCACTAAATTCCTTCTGCGCGCTACGACAGGGACAACGCAGGCGTGGCACGGGAGTGGCGTATGACTCAACGCTTGCGCTTGAAGCGCGGACAAGGAAGATTGTATTCGCCGAAAGTCGTACAAGTTTCTTTACAGTACTTGAAAGTACACATCAACAGAACTTCGTCACTTGCAAAACGACTAGCTGCTCTCGAGATACGGAAAGTATGAAACAATCAATGCTTCGGAAATACGACTTAACTTCCGACGCAGGATGAATGACCTACGTATATACGAAATCGAGGAGGAGTCAACTTACTATCGGATTTTTTTATAGACCCCTGAATTTTAATAGCTGTGGAGAGCACAACAAAAATCACAGAAGAAAATATTTAACACCATTTGGTTCTGCATATACACAAGTGAAAAATTTGGTTTTATAATTGAATTTCAGGTTTTTAAAATTTAATATTAATTCATAGAACCAAATTTTTTACTTTTGTATATACAGAATAAAATGATAAATCCAATGGTGCTTTTTCTACGATATTTGTTGTGCTCTCCACAGCTATTAGCAGTCGGGAGTCTATAAAATATCCGATAGTAGTAAGCAGCTCTCTAAATAAATAAACTTATAACGCGCTCAAAATAACATGAACACAGAACGAGGAACAAGGAACTCCGTGCGGAGGTGACAGGAGTGCCCATGTCTAATTGAAAATCGAATCTATATAAAGCTGTTTATCGAATATATATAAAGCTGACCCTGCTACTGACTGACAAATTATGAGGTACATGGCGGCGTCGTAGAAAGTTGACTGAAGGCTTATTGGAGTCGTCTCGAAAACAATTCGGAACGAATATTATGACTCATTTCAAACAGCAAAAAATGTGCCTTCTTTCCAAAAAGAAAAAAACAAATGTCAACAGAATGGACTAAAACCTTGTAATTCGGTTCATCTCCATTAAAAACGAAGATAGAGCTCATTTATTCCACAATTTTAACATTATTATACAATAAATTACAGAGTCCATTTAATGTGAAATTTAAGTCTAGACGTGCAGTGTACGTGAAACCAAATATTCTATGCTAAAATGAATAATTATACTTCTATATCGGTAAAAGAATGTTTAGGGTCCATTCTATTATAACAAGCCATAAAGTTTATTACTTTTGTTCACCAAATGACACTTAAGGTTAAAACATTACAAATGAGTTTTTTTTCTTCAAAATTCAATTCCCAACATACACCAGTAGTCTCAAAATCTGGAATTGTTCTCAGTTAAAATTTTAGAAAAAGCAATTCATAATTGACGAAGAAAGTCATTAAAAAATTATTATTTTTGTAAGATTTGTTAAGTTTGTGACTAACCTCATTTGCACTCTATTCATGAATACAATTAATTGATTTTGCCCATTTTTATGAGGATTATTTAACGAAAATAGAAAGTTTTATAGTGTCATAATTAAATATTACTAAGAATTAAATATAACTCATTTAAATTAATGTATTTTTTTTTCAGACAACCCGTCCAGGACGTATAAAACTCAAAGAAATAATTTTGCTGAAATTTGATTTTACTATCTCTATCAACTGGTGATGAGTAACTTAACAAAAATATGTGAGGGAGGGTGGGGCGGGGGTACCTTAAAAATTATAATAGTACCCTAATTTTTGAAGCAGATTTTGTTTTAGCATAAAAAAAGTAACTTTTACGAAACATTTTTCGATTTTATTGCATATGGCGCTACAAACGAATAAACTAATGATACTGCAATCGAATAAAAAGTTGACTTATTCTATTGCAGCGCCAACTGCAATAAACCAAAAATATGTAGAGGAGAAATACAAAGAAATGGGTTACCAGAACAGAAATAGGCGGAAGCACTATAGGAAGTTAACGTGTATGAACTGTTAACATCCCCTCACAGCAAATAGGAGAAATGTTGTACGAAACTCACTTCTTTGTATTTCTTCTTATGCCATTGGGGTCAAGTTAGTTTATTGATATGTTGACTGAGGAGCATACGTGTGTGTATGCGTTCCCGCTATTTTTAAACATGTTTCTGTTTTGTTGTATTAAATGATGTTTTACATAGATATTTAACACGAGGAGTACATCGAATAAGGATTCATATGCACTCATTTTTCGTTTATAACATATTACTGTTTGTAAAGTAAATGAGATGTATTATATATTATTAATTTTGCAAGATATTGATGAGACTTTACCTTGGAAGAACCAAAACGTTGGTGTAAAGAGAAAAAATAAAAATGTGACTGGTATATTAGAAAAAATATATATACAATAACGATTATTTGTTATTCGTGAACGTAGTGAAATTTTATTCGTTAAATTAACTTGTTTCATTAGTGTCGTGAGCTTTGTGTTTGATATGCTTTGTTAATAAGTACTTCATTTAACCCAACATACCTTTCTTGGAGCTTAAGGCAGACATCGTGCGTATGAGGCACTGGCGTCCTAAATGTCACTTAATATAGTTTGTATAACGTTCTGAAGGGTATATATGTGATTAAAGTAGCTTCGGAACTCATTTATTGTTCAGAGATATATTTCGGAACAGTGGACTATTTTGGAAACTTACAAAGGCCAGACGAAAAAAACAAAAATTATTTCTTCTCATGAGGCGATCTGAAATAAACCTAAATATTTATCGTGGTATGTGATATTTTTGTTATAACACTCATATTGTAATTATTTGAATTTCAAAATAATCATATCCGAAAATATTGTATTAAACATCATAGGAACTGAAATTTTACGCAGTATAAAATGCTGAGAAAAAAACAAAATACTAATTATAACTTATTATATTCTTATTATACACGAGCTTTGCATGCACACATCGTAATGTAATGTTGAGTACTTAATAATAATAATAATAATAATAATAATAATAATGACCAACAAATCCTTACTGACCGTGAAGTCAAGGTTAATAAACCTTATATTGCCATTAGAGATTTAGGAAAGAAAACATGTCTGCCGATTGATGTATCAATACCTTCGGATCAGAATGTTGTATCAAAAGAAGCAGAAAAACATTTGACATACAGGAATCTCTCCAATGAAATGAATAGAATCTGGGATGTTAAAACAGGCGTAATTCCTATAATCATCGGGGCTTTTTGAATGGTCACAAAAATGGAATGGAAACCTAGTAAAGATCCCAGAACTAGGGACCTTCACTAAGGACAATGTATTACAGGAAATTGCATTACTGGGAGCGGCTCACATCCTGCGCAAGTTTCTGGGTCATTCCATATCAAACGTTCAAAAAATAAATTGGTCACGCGACCAGTTCGAAAAAAATCCGTTATTTTCCTTATTATTCGGGAATTCAAAACCGTGTTAAAATTTTTTATCTCGGACCCTTTACTTATCACCGCCAATTTTGTCCTCCCGCGCGCTCGTATTTTCGCGTTCGTTAGTATTTACATTACCGCTTATATCTCATGAACTATATATTCTATAAAGCTCAAACAATAACCATTGCAGAGATCACATTTTATTTAATAAACTTCGACGAATGTATATTTTGTCTCTTTAGATGAACTTCTCTCATAGAAGTAATATAAACTTGGATATCAAAACGTAGAAAATGTCACTTTCACGATTTTTTTCTGAAAAAAAAGCAATATATACAGCCTTATATTTTTGTAGGTGTAGATACATATTAGTAACGTTACCCAGAAATATATCAACGTTTTTAATTTTAATCTTTTTGAGATTTTTTGTGAAACTATACATCGTTGCGTAATGTCGTGCACAAATATTAGTCTACATCAAAAGATATTCTGGCATCTTCGAAATTGGTATGACGACGTGATGACTTTAAATAATAAAAAACTTTACAATAAGTTGCAATGTACATTGTATTATTATTTATTCACGTGCAAAAATACTTATGAATTTACTGTCACTATTTTTACAAATAAAAAAATTGTAGTTGAAGCTTTTTTTAGAGTCGGTTTGCCTTATTGAATTTTTTTCGTTCTTACGAAAGCCGGGAGACCGTAGGAGTAGGCTAAGTAAAATGTACATAGACAATAGTTCCCATTTTTTGTTTCTTTAGTGGACATAAAATGATATAATGTAACAGGTATGCGGCATATTTTTATCAAAGTTACAATAATGATGTAAAATGTAAGTATAGCATCAATTTACAAATGTATCATACAATAATATATGAAGTAATAACTTGAAAACATAGCTGAATTTCTCATAGATATTTGTTACATGCGCTGGTCTTTACAGTCCGTCAACTGAACAAGACGTCATCTTCGTTGTCTATATTCCAGGAAGAGTTCAAAATAGTGTTAATGCTCGAAACTGATCCAGCGGACTCAGAGCATTGACCCTTTGGCGACCTGTCACTTGACCCAATCACAAAAGTCACTTGGGAAGTTAAATGTCGCAATACATTCTATTGCCAACGGTAATTTCTTGTCTTGCTTAGTTGATGGAAGGATAATTTCGAGAATTGCTGTTAAGTGTTCATGATTTCAAGTCAGTTTTATTTACGTCAAGTGCCTGTTTATTTAATCGTAAAGTGAGTGTTCCGACTTGTCGAGTTCCTCAAGAAAACAGGGAAGTTATTATTCCTAAGCAAGGACTGTGATTGCACCCATGTTAAAATTTTATGCGGAAGAACGTGTCAACTAAGAATCCATCATAGAATTGGGAAAAAAACCTCGAGTGAGTCCCACTCAATTTTCCAATAATACTTCTTCACAAAAACATGATCAAGCATTCATACAGAAAAAAAATCATTGAAATGGCTGACAATCATTAATGGAAAGTAATAAATAACATCAATCGTAAGGACACCACTCTCACAATGTTTTGTAAGCTGTTAAAATGTAATGTTTAAAAATGTGTTTAGAAATTAAAATTAATTAAAAAACAATTACGGACATAATTTTTGTGTTCAGGGATACCAGTGTTAATAGTCCCTGACGTCGTGTCAACGTACTCCATGGCACAGGAGCATTAGGGAGTCTATAAACATTAGATGACGTAGGGTTTCTCCGATCCTGGAAGGGCGAAGATAATGAATTTTAGTGGTGGACTAAAACTGGATTAAGACTGTTTCTGACATGAATGGAGCGGTCAGTGATACATTTGATGAAGGCTTCATTCTTTTGAGTGCATTATAAATTGGTTGGACCAGCGCTCTCCATTTCTTAGCCCGCGGGCCATTTTCTGTACACTTTCGATCAATCGGGCCAACTTTGTCGGGCAACATTTTGCTGAACCCTATCGAAATAAAATTAATGGAATGTATTTGTTTATTTGTAGCGCCATATATTGATTCTCATTAACATCTTCACATTATTTCAAACTGGAAAAATTAAATAGTATATTTCTGTATTTTTAAATAGTAAAGTTTTAATATTTGGTATTGCAATAAAATGTTTTCATTCTCAAACGTAATTGGCTAGTTCCCATCACAATTTTCTATTTTCTCTCACCAGACATACCCGTCATATATTAGTTCTGACAGCATAGATTTACAGCACCAAGCTGTGTCCCTCCCCAAATTGAGATGAAAAATTTAATGTAAAATATGCATCGCGGGTCACCAGTTGGACAGCGCTGGTCTAGACCGCAATGGCAGAGCACGCTCTTCGACCAGGATATGACATTGTATTTCAAAATACCATCTTATTATCTATTACATATCATTATTCCTGTCTCAGTTTAGGAGAAATTTCAGTTAAGTAGAAGCCTTAGACTTTTGCAAACAGAAAACTATTTTTATAGAAAAAAGACGACCTAAAATAACTCCGAGTCTTTTCCAGCCGCCGCAGCCACCATGTCATCCGCTGACGCAACACCATGCGCTGACGTTGAGTCATCTGCTGATGACGCTGGGCACGACCCGCTGACGTCACCACTCCTTCGTCTACACATTACGTTGCGCTAGAGACGAATTACTATTGATTGCACTGTTGATATACATCGATAGTTTTAACTATCCTCTCCTTCTACTATAAACATCTGCACGGATAGTTTTAAATCAGAAGGATTAATTCCATTGACTGGAAACGTCTTTTAGTAAATTGACAGTTTCTTTTCCTAATTAGGTTAGTAGTGTGGGAGGGAATTTAGGTTGGTATTCCAAAACTTATTAGTGACAGAAATATATTTTAAAACATAGTTTACCTTTAATTGTTAAACACCGTTCAATTATAACTAAGAATGTTGACATCTCAGTTTTTATTACTCAATATTCATGGTTACGAGAACAACAGGTACCTTTCAGATATTTCCTTTTCTGCGTGTTTTTGTCGCTTTTTTATTTTTAACTTAAACATCTGATTCACATAGTTGTTTCACAGCATTGTTTCTACTTTTTAAATGTTTTTAGCTAAATGACTTACATGTTTTTATATTTTGTTTACTATCCAAATTCATAAGTTACCATTTTCAGTTTTTCAAGCCTTCGTAGATATGCCAAAGTACAAAATTGGATACCTATGCGACTATTGAGTTGACAACATTATCAAATCGTGAATAAAACAAATCATACTAAAAGTAGGTATCTTATTCTACAATTTATCCGTAATTGAACCTGATGGGACTGATTTGGCTGTTTGCTGTAATTTTATTCTGCGTAATCAATATAATCGGAATTATGACAATTATGTGAAACTATCAATTGTTATCAGCCAAGCTATCGATAGTCCACTATCGCAAGTTTTCCGCCACTGTGTTGCGCCCCCAGTCCCTCATGTCGTTCCCTGCATGCTCTGCCAGTGAGCTGCGTCACCGCAGCTGAGCGTGAAATCCATGGAAGATCTCGGCTATTAAGTCAGAAGCATTCTTTCTTTTTATGATATGGCGAAATTGTTCTGGACATTTGTGCGTGAACAGAGATTCTTTGATCATTGACAATGATATAATGACCTTCAAAATGCCTTTTCACTATGTGATATTAAATCTTCACTTTTATGTTCGATAAATAATTTCAGTTATTGGTAAGTGTATTGATTTGTCCAGTATTATAAGAAAGGCTGTAATATATTTCGTGTTAACCTTCATCTTGCTACGTAAGGAAATGCATTTTTTGTAGGAAGAAAGGTGACAAAAAAAAAAGAAGAAAGAGTATTAAATGACCTTTCTGTATCTGGGGCGAAATAGTGGGATCCGATGTGATGTCATAACCAGACTGATATACGACTTACAGGAGATGTCGTCATTATTATTATTTGCGATTTCGATAATGTGGGGTAATACTGGTAAAATGCGCGTTTCCGCACTGGACAGTGGTGATGTTAAATTATACAGTATATTTATATAAAAGGCACATTCTCTCCTGTGTGCCTGACACATGGTATCCAGATTAGAATTCTTTAATATTTCTTTAACGTCTGACAATTAGTACATGTTACTCCGTTTATTTATGCCGATTTCAGACATTTTAGTGATTTAATTCTACCTACGCAAATACTACCTTAACTGTGATGAAGGAGAATCTGTAGGTTGGCGCGGTGGTGGGGACTGGCAGGACAGGCCGGAGACAGAACGGCAGTTTGTTTCGACCCGTTGCGGGATGCAGATCGCGCGTCAGGTAAACAGTTGCCAATTGTCCTCGTCACTTTCGTGTGTAAATTGTTTAATCGAACAACGCCACGCGATTATTTTTTGAGTAGAACTCGATGAAGCAGCGAGTGAGACTTATTGCATCTGTTCAGCGTATGGAGATGACGTCGTGGGGAAATCCAGGGTTTTTGAGTGGCATATGTTGTTTTGAGAAGGGAACTTGTTGAAGACGATGAACTCCGAAGTTTAAAATGATATACTAACGCCTCGCCCCAGAGCTCGCATTTTGGGGAAGCCATGATTCCGTACCTAGCCAGACTTTTTTATATTACATTAAATAATTCATCACTACCACGCGACTGGAAAAAGGCTATCGTGGTACCAATTTACAAAGGAGGTGATCGCTCATTAGTTAGCAATTATCGACCAATTAGCTTAATCTCCGTGGTATGTAAACTGATGGAACACATCATTGCAGATTATTTGAAGAATACTTGGGAAAAAAATAATTTTCTACACCCTGCACAACATGGTTTTAGATCTGGATTTCATGTGAAAGCCAACTTATTTCCGTTTGCTAGGACTTAGCTGAATCACTTGACGAAGGAGGGAGAACTGGTGCAATCGTCATTGATCTATCAAAAACGTTTGATTTAGTGCCACATGATCGACTTCTTGCAAAAATCGCGAAGTCAGAAATTGATTCGCGTGTTGTCAAATGGATTAGTGAATTTCTCCGGGATCTCTCACAACAAGGTAGAGTAGATGGATGACGTCGGGAATACCTCAGGGAAGCGTTTTGGGTCCACTTCTTTTTCTTGCATATATTAACGACATATCAGAGCGTATCAATTCGGTAGTGCGCTCATTTTCAGATGACTGTATTATGTATCGGAATATTAAAGAAGATAGAGACCGTTATATGATACAGTGCGATCTAAATGAATTGGAAATGGGCTGAGACGAATAAAATGAAAATAAACCCTCTAAAAAGTAGATCTTTGTTTTTCTAGATCAAAAATAAAACATGCTCTGAACTATACAATAAATTATCAGATAATTCCTGAAGTTTCAAGTTGTAAATACTTAGGCGTTGTAATTTCTCGTAAATTAAATTGGGCAGTACATGTAAAATACACAACAAAGAAAGCTTGGAGAGCGCTGAACTTTGTGAGACGCGTACGTAGAAAAGGGAACTCGAAATCCAAAAGCTTGGCGTACACTTCATTAGTCCGACCTATACTGGATTATGGTGCCGCTTGCTGGGATCCGTATAGGGAGTGTCAGATCAATGAATTAGATCGGATACAAAGAAAGGCTGCAAAATTTGTTAGGGACAACACGCGTAATATTAATTTAGATTGGGGCACACTTTCCAATCGAAGGAAGTTCGCGCTTATTTGTGCTTTCTTTAAAGCGTACATGGGAGAATCTGCATGGAAATCCGTAAACGCTAGGCTCCACAAACCGAACTACATTAGTCGCGGCGACCACAAGCGTAAAATAAAATGTCGGAAACAGAAAACGATATTTGTAAATACTCCTTTGTGAATAGAACCATTGTAGAATGGAATAACTTACCTGCAACAACACTTACGAACTTACCAAAAGAGTAAAATGTTTCAGCAGCAGTCTTCTTGCTTCTTCGAAATAGCATATGTGAAGTGCGGTGAAGTGTAGTGAATGGTGCTAAGGGTATAGAAAACGCTGAGCGAATACAACTGCAGTGTAGTGTAATGACAATCCTATTTTGACATTATTTTTATAGTTATTAATTTCTTTTAATTATATTATAGCAATAATTTTTACATTCAGGTTATAGGAGAAGTAAGGAAGTAATGGTATATGTGTGTATATTGAAGGGTGCTTGTACGTATGAGTGTGTGTCTGTATCTGGTTGTAAGTGAAAATGTTTCTGTACGTATGTGAATATACACACATATGGACCTAATTTAATTTTTTAATTTCTTATGTGTATTGTCCTTCTCGTTTATTGTATTCTAATTTTCTAAGCATTTTATTACGTGTGTGTATTTTATAGATATTTGGGCGAAGATTTTTTAAAACTTCACATGATCATATTATATATATTCTTATTATGTTTTCCATCTGCCACCAAGTATTGCTCACTTGCAGATTAATAAATTATTATTATTATTTGTAAGTCAAACTTTAAATAAAAGTTGATTGTATTATGTGGTTCGGAGGAGATGAATTCTGTGCCATCTGGACAAATTAAATTCGAAATTCTTCGTGCGATTCCTTGAGCGTTGCAGAAAACGAATCGTCTGCGTCTGCCCAGCCATCGTGTATTCCTGGAAACCCTACCATGACAGCTATACTACGCGCTTTATGGGAGATTGTGTCTCAATACAACGTGACTACGCTTCCCCAGGCGCCCTACAGTCCAGATATTACATCCCAAGACTTCTTGCTCTTCAGTTCGAAGCTGATAGGCCATTTGGGATGCAAATACATTCTGATTGAAACTAATGTTCTTTCAAAAGGAGTTGTTGTTCTGTTTCTTCTAAAGAGTTTATCTGTGGAAATCAACACTTCCTCTCTAGATTTCAACAAGTTCTTTATTTTGTAATATTAATAACGATTGAGTTTTTGTAATCGTTAATAAATATATTTTCTTAACTTGTAATATGTTTTCAGTTTCCACATTATAGTAGTATTATCATATTCAATTTGGCATGTTTTGGCACTAGATAATATTAAGGTGAAAAATATTGTGCCTTTTTTCGTGGCTATTTGAGACAAACAAAGGTTTTACCTTAACAATTGATTTTCTGAAGCCAGAGTATACCTGTGACTCGTGTATTTCTTCTGAACCGAAGTAATGAATTGAGGTGTAACGCTATATTGTAGCTTTAATGAAGACTGAAATATTTTAACTGTTTAGGTATGTTTAAAAGAAAATTTGGCCAAAATGCAAGAATTTCTTTAATTTCATTATGACTTTCTTGCCTTTCGTAAATGTTTCATTTAGTTTCCTGTAAGGTTAAATATGGTACAAAATTCAATTAATTTGCGTGAAACTTCGTTCAAAAGGCACGAAACTCCACAGTAAGCACGGGACTCTCATTAGTTCGATACGTTCGAACTCGGGGCCGATCATGTAGGCCAATAGGGAGTACGTAGCTCCGAGGAGCGGCAGGGCAAACAGCTGGAGCGCACGAAAAGAGCATCGCTACGAAGTCGTAAGTCACAATGGAACCCTCTTGCAATATTGCTGTAGAAGCATGTTGTTTTGAAAGCAAATTGTCATCTTTGTACCCTAAACGGAAATGTCTTTTTTTGGATTGCGGTATATATGCCAAATGCTTGGTGTGCCACAAAGTATTAAACCACGTTAAGAGGTTTAATTTACAGCGGCATTATGTTTATCACTCAGAGTACGAGAAGTACAAAAATGAAGAGCAAAGGAGTGATATTTAACACGAAAAGTAATTTTCACAAAGAAGTTGGTTTAATTAATAAGTGATTCATTAGTGACGAAACATCAGAAAAATAAGTCGCATCAAAAAAATCGCATAAAAATTTACTGACGAACACATGTTTTCTTTAAATACTTTATATAACAGCACACAACTAAGAACATTTTATTTAATATGTCATCATTTACGATAAATTTGAAAATTAAAGCTTGATTTTAAGAAAATTGAATTCCAATTTTTTTGATAGATAGTAGATTTTCTACATTAAAAGTTCAACAACACTCCAAACCACTTAATTCATGTTTCCATCAACTTTCTCGTAGAATCTCTTTTTGTCTGATTTTTGTACTCCCACCTCGTTTATTAAGTGCTGCAGTTCATCTCCGTGACATTGAACAAATGAGATTCTGGGTTTCATTCTGATAGATTCTTGGCCGGTGATACTAAAGATGTGCGAACAGTAGCTAATGGGGTCTCAATTTAAGTCTCAACGAGAGGTGTGTCTGACAGTTCAAATTACGCGCACGAGAGCGTCCGGAGAGCTTACCAACCTTTTACGTTTTTTTCATCCTTCTAATTAAGGACTGTCGGAAAACTGTAACTTTTAGGGGGTGAGTAAACATTTACTATCAAAAATCAAGGTGACATAACTACTAGTGAGATGAAGCAATAATTTCACCTTTTCAAAATCGAGATTTTAAAAGGTCTTTACTCCTACAACACCAGTAATGTAATCTCAATATTTGATGTTCCCGTTTGAGTAGTTTTTCCCTACCTTGATGAATCAATTATAACACGTCTGATGAAGAAAAATAAGATTTGTGCATGGGGCGTAGGAAACAGAACAGGCGCAGAAAGTGAAGGGAACAATTACTGTTAGGGAATTAAAAACATAATACATCTATCCCACTGTGACGTAAGGCTTACTCTCAGCCTCACAAAAACTAGTATTTTGTCTCCGAATCACATGCGAGTATGTACCCTGTAACTTGTCTTCGTCTTGCAGAATGATTTCCACGAATTTAGTTGTCTGAAAATGTGAAAACAACACTGGGATGGATCTGGCCACTGGGAGGGTGCTGAAGCATTTCACAAACCTCTCTCAAGTTCTCCTAGACCACTTGAGTTGAAAATTCTATTTTGTTGTTTTTGTTCTCATTTTATTCGAGAATTCGTAGAACACGCCAATATATAGTGTTTGCAAATGTCGGCCATTTCTATGCTAGTGCGAAGGAATGTGACGGCAGCTCCCCCAATATCGAATTTAAAAATATTTTGCACTTGGATTACCCAAGGTTAGCCTATGTATGCCCAACCTCCAAAAACAGGATTGCCGAAATAAAGTTTATTTGGACAATATTTATGTACATCACATATGAACATATGAGCATACATGCTTTATAAGAGCCATACATATGTCATATAGACTTGCTTAATTTAAATGTAAAATTGATATGTATCATAACCCTTTAAAACCCAGGGGATGATAATAAATTATAAATTTAATAAATTGAACTATAGACCTGTATATTCATATATAATCTATACATGTCAATGTGGCATATATGCCACATGACCTAAGGTAAATGTTACGAATTGTGCGGATTTTAACGATCGCGTTAAAATCAATATAGTAAGAAAACAATATAAATGTCACAGATGTAAATAATTATTTTTTCTGTCCTTCAACACAATTTATGACCTTATACAAGCAGTCATCATTTACCCGAATCTATTTCATTTGTTCATTCAAGACCATTTTCGTAGGCCACGTCAGTAACTGTGCGCGTCGAATCGCAACATGTTACTATTTGTGTGTATAACATAAATCTGCACGTGAATATTTTTATAATTTGTTTGCAATGGATCAATTTACTTATTTATTGTTTGGGCAAATGAATCAGTGCACTGGGCAAACGTGCGGACGTTAAAAATTCTTAACAATTTATTTCGTTCAATAATTATTGCCCGAGTCAGTAAGAGTCACATTCAAACGCAATTTGTATTCATGTGATTTGTTTCTAAATGAAGCCATCATTAATTTATTGCATGGGCTATGGATTCGCTGACCGGGCAAACGAACAAAAATTAAAAATTGTGTATTTTTTAAATTTATTCCCCATATATCGGACAACGGAGTATAATTCATATCAACACGCGATGGTTTCGTAAATCATTTGTTTTCTATAAATTAATTCAACTATTTGTCAACCGACGTCAAAAAATGTTGAAAATATATTTTGTTCATAAAATATTGTTGCTGGAGCAAGATTTTCTCTTTAAGACAGTTATAATGATAATTTGTTATTGATTAATGCCATTATTAATTTATTGCATGGTCGATTGGTTTTGTCCACTGGACAAACGTACTAAGTTCAGAAATAGAGTATTATTGAGTATTATTTCAATTCATCAAATATCTTCTGATAAAGTATAACTTAAATCTGCACTTATAGCTTGGACAAATGAATTAGTGCACTGTACAAATCAATGGACGTCAAGAAATTGTTACTCTGTTTTCTTTAACAAAAATTGACCGATGAAGCAAGATTTCGTCTATTTTCCCGGTGGTCACGCGTCAGTCGCAAATACATCAGCCTTTTTTCTCTCTGCCTTGGAATCATCGAATGTTTCCGACAAGCACATTACATCCTCATTAGTTTGTCTAAATTAACGGACAGTATTCTTGAAGAAAAATAAATGTATCTAATTTCCGTTGATAATAAAAAATTAAGTACAGAATAATTAAATTAAATTGCATCGGATTTATCCGATAATCATTCTTTTTAGAAACGCTTCACTTGTTATACAATTGATGGTAAATTATGAAATACTTCAGTTGCGATGTAAATGAAGTTCTAAACGTTTAGAATCAACGAATTTTTTTTTCAATTCATGTAAAATATTTCAAGAGTTGTTTGCAAGTGTTACAACGAAGATTTAACGAAAAATATCACCAAAACGATCGGGAAAGAAACCCATCTGCTACCTTCGACTACCTTTAAGAATGTTAATTTTTTTGTTACTTGTCTGCAATAAATGAATTCATCCATTCATTGCTTGGGCAAATGAATTAATGACCTGGGCAAACCAGCCAATGTTAAACATTGTTGAAGATTTTGTTTAACGAATATTGCTTGATTGAATAAAATTTTTTTATTTAAGGCAGATTTTTCAACTGAAATGTTATTTATTAATGTATTTCTTAATATACAGCAACATACACAATGAGACTAGGAAAACGAACCAAGTTCATTAATTGCCGATTATTCGATTTGTTGATTGTATTTGTTAAGCTTATGAAGTATGACTAAAATTAGAGCGTGATAATTTTGTATATAAATTTATCTGCAATAAATGAATTCATTCATCTTGGACAAATAAATTTGCGCACTGGGTAAACCAACCGATGTTAAAAATTGAGTAAAATCTAGTTTGTTTCACTAATATTGCTTGATGGAAGATGATTTTCTCTTTAATACAGATATTTAATTAATAATTGATCAATTAATGTCTTTATTAATTTATTGCATGGGCAATCGGATTTGTCCACTGGGGAAACGAGTGAAGTTCGAGAGTTATCGATTATTCCATTTATTGTTTACGTATGGGACGATGAAATATGACTATATTTCGCCCGAGATAATTTTGTGTATAATTCATTTGCAATAAATGAATACCAATATTTCCTTGGGCAAATGAATTAGTGCAATGGGCAAACCAACAGACTTCAAAATCTCTGAAACATCTCTTTTGTTCAACACACATTGCCTGATGAATAATTATGTTTTCTTCGAGATAGTTATTTCATTCATTATTTGTTATATATCAGTGCCATTGGTTACTCCTTGCTTGCGTGATGGGTCCACTGGGCAAACGAACTAGGTTTGAAAATTGTCGATTCTTCCATTTGTTAATCGTATATGGGCCGAAAAAATATGACCAACATTTGAACTCGATATGTATAATCTCTCTGCCATGGATCGATATTCCTATTAATCCATCGGGCATATAAACAGACGTAAAAAATTGTTAACAATTTATTTTGTTAAATAATTATTGTCCAATCCAGTAAGAGTCATATTCAAACACAATTTTCATTTATATAATTTCTTTATCAATGGATTTATGCATCGGCTTCCGGATTCGACGTCTCTGCAAACAAAGCAAGTTCGAAAATAGTGTATTTGCACATTTGTTCATTAAATATCGGTCGCTGGAATACAATTTATATCAAAACAAGATTATTTCCTAAGTATTTTTTTTTGCAATGGATTAATTCAACATTTTTTTGTTTGGGTAAATTAATTAGTGCATTGGGCAAACAAACTGCACTATCAGTGGACCTTATTGGAACATTAGTCACGATCAGTGGTTCTCAACTCGACATTGATTTTTTCTGTTTTCGTAGTAGCTCAGTAACATTAAAAGACGAACATAAGTGGGCTAACCTTGAGCAATCCAACTGTGCATTATTTTTGGCCAATTTCAATTTTGGGGGTGCTGGTGCTGGAAAAAATTTTTGTTCAAAATTTTATTATGCCCATAACCTTTTTTTTTGGGGGGGGGGGGCAAAAAATTTATTTGGTGCACATGAGTGGGCTAACCTTGGGCAATTCAGCTGTGCATCATTTTTAACCTATTTCAATTTTTGAAAATGAAAAAAACATTGTCCATTAAGATAGTTTGGACCATATCTTGTTTTGGGAGGGAGGGCAAAAAATATTTTGGGTGGGTATAAATGGGCTAACCTTAGGCAATCCAAGTGCGTATTTTTTTTCTTCAAAAAGTCGATGGAGGTTCTCCCCATTAAAACCAAAAATTTGTTTTGCGTATAACTTTTTTTTGAAGGGTGGACAAAAAGATATTTTGGGTGGGCATACGTCGGCTTATCTTGGGCAATCCAACTGTACCCAAATTTTAACCTATTTCAATTTTTGAGAGTGAAAGTGTTTGTCAATTATGATAGTTTGGACCTTAACGTGTTTTGGGATGTTACCAAAAAAAACGTTTTTGGATGGGCATACATGGGCAAACCTTGGGCAATCCAAGTCCATATACTTTTTTTAAAAATTTGTTGTTGGGGTGCTTCCGTTTCATGCCTCTAGTGCGAGGGTTTTTAAATATGTCGAGTGTGGTACCACGCCTCTTTTTTCTGTCGGGTACTTCAGTGCAGAGATTTCTGTACTTTTATTACATTTTTTCGTAGTGAATATTCACGGAAATCGTTTCTTCCTTGTTCATTTTGATCATGGTAGTTTGTAGCTAACAATTGATTGCCGCTTTTGATGTCTCCTGGCAGAATCGTGGACACTGCACTAAATGGTAGTGTGACTGCTACTGCCTGGGACTAGCTAAGTTACATATTAAATGAAGGACAAAGTTTTGTTTGAAATGCAAACTCCATTTTGAACACGAATGTTCAATAAACTATAAGGGTCATAGCGGGATTATGGAGAGTGAGGGAGTGTTAGCAATGCAGAAGAGATTAATAGAATTCCACAATGGTGTTCGGTATGTGAATAATTTAGGAGATGAGATTCGGAATGTCATTTGAGGATTGTACAGTCAGAAGTACTTGGAAATGACATTAAAATAGAGAATATGGTATGTGTTGGCCATGCCCCAAAAAGAATGGCATGTAGACTTAGAAAACACGGAATTTATGTTGAGAAATGTTAAAAATGTCTGCCAGAAATGAATTAGGTTGTCTCAAACATCATGGTTTTGGTTTTTGCTCATTACCAGAAAATATAATTTTTTGTTTTTTACGTGCACTTTACTCCAAAACTACTTAAGATAATGTTTTTTTTTCAACGAAAATGGAAACCATTAGTATCTATTTGTAAATTTCGAAGAAGGACTTCTTGTTGCAAAATTCTAAATAATAAATAATATTTGTAATTTTTTGAAAGTGTACAGTAGTTATTAAGAGAAAAAGTTATCAAGAAAGCATACATTAAAATGGTTCCATAATTAAGACATTACACTAATATATAACACCATAAATAAATTTGATTATATTTACAGATAAATAGAAATGTGTACCGAAAGGAGAGTGAGTGTTTATTTCAGTTATCTTCCAGGTAACTTAAAACAATTGAGGGTACATCAATTTTTACTTAAAACAATTAAGACGTGTGACTCCATTCAGAAAAAGATCACTCTACTTGATATTATAAAAAAAATTCCAATAAAATGGGTGAATGTTTTACATTCTTAGTGTTAAAACGACTTCACTAGTGGTCAATTTTTTTTGGCTCAATTTTATTTTCTAATAATCGTCTGCCTACCAAATTTTGGTGTTGTCAGAGGGTAAATAATAATTAAATATTAATTATGTTATTAAAAATATTAGTAATTTTGAGTATAAACTATTGAGAAATGTGGCTCAGTTGATAGATTTTGACTATTTTTTTTGCTATTCCAAATCGGCTATTTGGTCGGAAAATTGAAAGAAAATTTTAGATTATGGCAAATATCCAAAAGAAATTATTGTGGAGAGGAAAAAAACCCTTGCTGGCTTGTTAACAAGGGGGTTTCCACCTTGCCTAGGAGTGGTCCCCAGCACTAACGTGCCCCAGGTAGCCCCCATAAACTTGGAGTGTGGGCATTTCAGCTACACTAAAAAACCCCTCCGTTATTCCTGTCCATGCAGTAATTCATGTATTAATTCATTCCTAGTGGGGGCATCATGGACTGCTCCAATTAGGGCTACAAATGTAGCAGTTATTATTCTAATTCTCAACCTAGTGTTACGTAATCTAGCTTAGCTTATTACACAGTTCCTTTTTCAATATAATTGTTCCAGGACTGATTTTTGCCTTAAGTTATATTAACACTATAATTACATGTCATTCGTTTGTGTCCTAGAGAACTCGCGCACTTACAGCATCCACCACTATGTCAATCATTCCTAGGACAACCCAGGCAGTGATAGAAAGTACAATTGTTAGAGTTATTGTAATACACAGTCCACACAACACTTTCTTTCTTACGACACCGGAGCTTTTTACCGTGTTCGTCGTTAGTGGAGCTATCTGTGTACACTGGGGTTACAAGTCTTTTAAAGTGAAGCGCCCTTCATGCAATGTAGAGTAGCATGAAGGGAACTGTTTTGTCCAGTCATAAACAGTTCTACCATGCGCTCTACAGAACTGTTTTGCTTCGCTAATGAAGTCAATTTTTTGGCAGCGTCGCTTATTTACTTCTTCCAGCAATCCCATTAGATGTATTATGGATGTTCAAACACCATTTGAAGCAAGAGTGAGCCGAAGCTGGGGATCCGTTTCAGGAAAACTGATTGCTTCAGTCCCCTGCACATGGTCCTTAATAACTAATATTAATGCTGCTCGGTAACATTTCGGTTCTTCAAGCCGCGCTAACTGATGGTTATGTTCTATTTCTATATAATTTAGTGGCACTGCGTTGTTAGTTGGCGGTGCTGGGATAATTGCTGGAGTGTCACTTCCAGACAGCGCTAAGGAGTCACTCAGGTTGGAGTGGTCTCCTGGCGCGAGACTGAGAGTGCACTCCCACAGTTCCATATCTGGTTCATCTTGCTCTCAAGAAGGACACGAGGAAATTCTAGTCTCAGTTTCTTCAGCAGCTTCAGCTTGATCTTCACTGCTACTCTGCGCTATGGCCAGGGTGTACTTCCAGTGGTTCTTCATCCCTGCAAGAGGGATGTACTTGAAGCCCCTGTGGTAGCATGTTCGCATTAGTAGATTCAAGGTAGCAAGGAGGGGTACTTATTGAGGGAGCTGGGTATATGATTGTAGCTAATTTTGGAGATCTACGAATACATGTGAAGGTATTTTTTCCCTTTTTTCTTTTCGTGAGAGGTTTTGGGGTTTCATTGCTTACCACTACTGCCAGAGCTTCTTTTGTAATTTTGGTGAAACGAAGTGCATATGCATTGTCCCTAAATAGTTCTGCGAGTTTGTTGGATGGGTCATGTGTTAGGACCCTTAACTTTTCAGTAACGTCATTTGTGACGAGACAGTGGAATATAATGTGCTTAGGGGTATGTAATTCCCCGCAGCTACACAGTGGAGAATCTTTAAGGGTAAATTGATACAACTTTGAGTTAAAGGGACCATGGCCGGATAGGAACTGGATCACCTGGGGTCATTAGTAATTTGCATTGGTTCCTTGTCTTTAAGTTGGGAAAGAACTTTGATGCTCTGTTATCCATATTTCGGATTCTTTCATCCCACAGTTTGTCTGTATATTCTATTAGTTCTTTTTTATTAATGAACCTGGGGATATCTGGAAATTTCAAACTTATCTAGATTTTTCCTGAGATTATATTCCAATGCACTCTGAAGGATTACTAGGTCAATTGGCTTGATATTTAGAATTAGGAGTATATTTTCCCTAGATGATGTGGAGTATGCTTTAAACATAGATACTAAGACCTTTCTCTGAGCTTTTAAGAAATATTCTATTTTTGTCTTGGATAGTCTTTCTGCCCATACACTCGCCGCATAAGTGACGATACTGACAAAGATTGCATGGTAGTACTGACACTGATTGGTATATTGTATTCCTTCCTGGTTATGTTATTTAGTTTGAATATGGCATTCTTTGCTCCTTGTGATATATTCTTCGCGTGCTCCAGGAAGTTTAGTCTAGTGGATAAAGTTACTCCGAGGTATTTTACGGAGGGTGCCATTTTTATGGACATATTCTGGATTTTGATTATGGGAGGTCGGTTTATGTCTAAGTATCCTTTCAGTAGAAGAATTTGAGATAAACTTAATTTGGTGAATGAACACCACTGTTCCAATTTGTTTGCAATGGACATCCCTTTAATTTCCAGCGTATGTCTCGAGTTGCCTGAGACAAGACTAACAAGATCTGCGAAAGCTATTGCCGTGTCACGGACTTCACTAATCTCAATGAGGCAGGTGTCCATGATTATGTTCCAGAGGATTGGTTCTAGGACGGATCCCTGTGTACAGCCCTTGGTTAGATTTTTGTGATGTTGTTGTTCACCGGACAGGAATACCCACCTGTTGACGAAGTAATCCTGTATTATGTCAAATAAATATTTTGGAAAAATGTAGATTTTTAGGAGGTAAACTAGAGATGGCCACCACAGATTGTCAAATGCACCCTGTATAGCAAGGAAGGTTCCAATGACATATTTATTCGGATTGGTTAGTGTGTTTTGTTTCAATAGATTTATTGCGTCCTCCGTAGATCTATCTTCTCGGAACCCAAACTGGTTTTGATGAGAAAATGGTTTAATAACATTTTGAATTCTCCTGTTAATTACTTTTTCAAATAGTTTTCCCATTACATTAAGCAGGCAGATAGGGCGATACGCTTTTGGGTCTGACTCTTGTTTTCCATTTCCTTTACTCAGAATTTTTAGTTTAGCTACTTTCCAGACATTAGGGAAGCATCCCATTTCTAAGCAGGCATTGAATAGCTGAGTTAATGAGGGCATGATCTTATGAGTAATTATCTTAACCATCTCAATATTGATTCCTTCGGGACCCGGAGATTTTCCATTTTTGGTCGAGCGGAGTGCTCGTGCCACTTCATCCTCCGTGACAGATTCGTATTCAAAGTTTCTAATTTTCTTGGCACTAAAATGTGCTTCATACATACTACGGAGATGAGATTGGACCTCTGTATCCTCTGATTGCTCCTCATCTGGTAGTAAAGATTCAACAAGTTTCAGCAGTTTCTTTCCATCCAGAGGTCAATTCTCCATTTGATTTTACAATGAAGGGAAGAACAGTTAGGGGTTGTATTTTTGAGTTTGCAATTTTGTAGGCTCGATTCCATGGTCGGAACATTTCTGCACTAATGAATTTTTGCCATTCGTTTATTTTGGCTTATTTTAGAGCGCGATTATATCTATTTCTAGCTTGTGTATACATTTTGCGATAAGCTTCAATTTTTGTTACATCTTTGTTTCTATTGTACTTTCTCCATTGAAGTCTTGATATGTTCCTAAGTCTGTCGAGTTTTCCACTCCACCATAGGTATTTTGTTGATTTGAAAAGTTTTGTCTTGGATGTAATTTTTCGCCGCTTTTTTTATTGCATCCGAAAGGAGTTTTGCAGATTGGGATTTCCACTCATGTTCGGGGGATTAAATTGTTTATAAAACTCATTCCAGTTTGCTTTATTTAAATTATAAGAAATTCCTATTTTTTTCAGTTATTTTAGCGCTTACTTTGAATTTCAAATGTGATTAACCGATGGTCGCTTTCTATTGTTTTTTCATGCACTTGCCAGTTATTAACTTGGCCAGCCCAGTTGAGGAGAGAGTCACATCGATATATGAGGATCTTTGGTGAAAGTTGAATGTTGGTATGTGGCCCGCGTGGTTCAGTACAATAAGATCAAATGTCACAATCAAGTTTTCCAATTCACTAAAGCATATTCCTTAAGAGTTGGCATCGTGGGCAGGTATTACCAGGCCAAGAGCTGGTGCAGGGATAGGTAAAATCTCCGGAACCCGCCGGCCTGAAATACGAAAACCTACAATTAAACCATGTTAGGAAGACTTAACTTAATTTCGGTTTTTTTCAGGAACGACTCTGTCCTTGAGATCCTGTAAAATTTGTTTCCTTTTTTCAGATCGACAAAAATGGCGATGGATACATAGATGTGGCAGAACTGAAGGAGGCACTTGAAATGTGTGGTTTCAAGATACCTGGTTGGGAAGTGCGGAAAATGATTGCGGAATTTGACAATAAACGTCTGGTGGCACATGAAGGTCGTCTATCCTTTGAAGAATTTGAAAAGGTATTTTAGTTTGTGTAGTTGTCTCGTTAAGTACAATAAGTTGTAATTGTTTGAATGGCAGCGAATTCTGATACCAGGATAATTAAAGTGTAATTATGTTCAACACTATTCAGGGTAGGGTGGTAAGTTCATTTGAGAGGTTTTTAGTGATTATGTACGTGCCAATGTCAATACTAATCACTCACATGTGTTATTCTTGGATGTAGTTAGTGCTTCTATTCAGTCACTGTTGCTCATGAACCAACTTACCGTCTCTGATCTGATTTTTTTGTTTCAATATACCCAGCTCGTTAACTACAGAAGAGAACCAGTTTCTTGCCAGTTTCCTCTTATTCGTGAGTGAAAGAACGAAAGCTAATTGTCCGTCTGCATTATCGAAATTTAATTTAAATTCAGTGTTGATCTCTCTCTTTCTTTCTTGTTCTTCGAATGTTATACTGAAGATTTTCTCATTTAATTATGTTTTCCACTTGACTTTCTCTTCATATGTGAAAATTCGTTTTTCATAGAAATCTTCAAATTACCAAAATCTTTCAAAAAGGAATTTTTAGTTTAGGGTCACCCTACATTGTGTGAAAGACGCCTGGGCCCAGGGGCCGGAGTGATTTACCTCTCAGAAATTCATGCACTTCTGGCTTTGAATACGTTCTATATACTATTTCTAGTAATTTTTTCGTCGCGTCTGAATCTATTGACATTCCACGATGTTATTATTTCACATTTTTTCTCGTGTAATTTGTCTCATTTATTCATCATCTATTAAATCTGAACCTAAATATAACACAGTAAAACATCAACACTAAATAAAGTAAATTTATTTTATTCTTCATTTGCATTTCTCATTCGTACCCATTCTTTCTGTACAGTTTATCTTTTTTCGTCCGTTAATAAGCCACATAACCACCATTCCATTCAATGCTTCACATTCTTTTACATAGTCCTTATATATTACACATTTCTCGTGAGTACTTATTTGTTTGCAACCCAACTCCAGTATTTTGTCGTTCTTTTATTTCCTTCAGCTACCGACTCCTTTGCATCATAGATCTCGGTTCCAAAATGTTGTATCTTTCCCATTTCCATACATTCACATTCCGTTTTACCTCATCTAGAATCTTTGTAAATTGTGTCCCCATGGCCAGTTCCCCTATTCGTATTCCCCTGACCAGTCAACATTTTTACTACCGCCGGCCCAAGACATTTCTTTTTCCTCCTCGCAAAAGTCACACCTGGAATGTACTTGTATTTCGTTCTCCGGTATTCGACACATTCTGTCATATCTGCCAAGCTTAGAGTAACAACATTCATTTGATTTTAGTTTATTTTTCAGTCCTTATCTGTAATCTCAACTCGTACCCCTTCCAGTACGAGGTATACTTTTCTCGTCATTGCTGTGCCCACTTTTGCACACCTATTGACTTAAATCCCAACCATATGGTAAAAGAATCGGTCGATGTTTGAGAGCTTCACTTAGGCATAAGAAGTAAATCCGTTACTCATGCGCTATGCGTTTTATGTTGTGCGTATTGTTACCCACTTTCCGCATGCTTTACAACTTTATCATTGCAGGTAATAATACACCTTTGTAGAATTGTTGAGGTTCTTTCCATTATTATATTTACACATTCCAACCTTGATACCATTCAGTACAAGTACATTCCAAAAACTGATAAAAATGTAGATAACAAGGTACAAAAGATTTACTAAGTGCTTGTTAAATTTCGATCCACTATTTAAGATCATTTCGAGATATGTTCCTGTTTAATTTCCTGTTCCCGTTTCTGCATGCTCAATTTTCCATATACCGTCCCGAATGTCTTCTCACTCGCAATCTCCAACTTTCTAACTCCCTTCTGGCTTCACCCATTATCAAATTGCGTCATGTGTAATTACCACATATCCTTTCTCTTGAATCTTTCTTATCAATCAATTAATCATCGCTTTCCAAATAACCAGACCCCGGCGAGCAACATGTGTCATTTTCTAGTGTGTCGTTTCTTGCATCTAAAAATGACGTGCTTGCTGAATAGTCAGCAAATATGTTATACACATTTGGGGTAATCCCATATGTCGTAATTTGCTATTAAATCCCTGCCATTGTGCTGCATTTAAAACTTTTTTGACGGAGTGTGCTCCCTCGTCTAAACTCTCTCATCTCTACCCATGTCATTAGTTTGTATAACTCACCCAATGTGGATCGTCCCTTTCTGAAACCAGATTGATCCTCCAAATATCCAAAATCTTCAATTAGCCTCATTAATCCATCCATCTTAATTTTCTACATTTCTCTGAAACAGGGAAGTACACAAATTGGACGGTACGGGGTAGTATCATACTTTCTTTTGTCACTCATTTTATAGATAAATTCGCCATCTCTCACCATAGCAGATTTGTTTCTGATCTCAAGTAATGTGATAAGAAATTTTGAACTGTATGTCCGTAGAATTTCTTCGCTGAATGTTACCTGGATCATTTCATCCGAAATTAGGTCGTAACTTTTTTTTTACCATCTTCCTGTTCTATCTCGGCTGTATACATTTCTGGGAACTCTAAAAGTTTCCGATCAACGTTTTTTTCCTTTTTTCATTGTGCTTGTGAAATACTTTTTAATTTCTACAAAAGGAGTTCATTTCCGCAATGTAATCAATCGCGTTTCTTCTTTGAGACTCCGTATCCCCTATCTCTCTCCCGATCTTCATCCGTAATCTCTCTTTGCATGCAATGTATCTGAATCCTTGTCTGTCACACCTTAGGATATGTGCTTAATGTTGTCGTATATTTACCAGTTCATAAACTTCACCTACTCCCCTATTACGACAGTTTCCTCATTATCTCGCATTACCTTACATTGATTTACTTCTTTAGTCACAGTGTCTTTAATAGCTTTCTGTACTGATTTCCCCACACACTTCTCTATTGATTTTGACAGTACATACTATCTTATTTTGCATTCTACGTGAAGTTTCCTGTTGTATCACCGAAAGTTTATTTTCTCTCAAATCGCCATTTTCACTTTTACTATTCATGCCTTCCAAAATATCCTACCTCATCTCTTACGCTTTATTCATGGTACTCCTTTGTGTATCCCTCCCCTTTCTTTTACCCTAATTTTCCTCTCCCAGTGTCTTCTCAAACCTCTTACTAGTTTCCTCGTTTCTTCGTTTGCTTTCAAGTCTCATCTATTTGATTCCATCATTTGTCCATTATGTTAATTACACTTTCTCGAATTATTTCCACTGAACTGTAATCCATGAAGTTAGCTTCTTTTCTTCCAATTTTTTTTTCAACTGAATCAACACCTTGTGTACATCCTCTATACCCTCCAGTTCTTTTACACTCCCTTTTAAGTCTCTGTGGCAGCTTCCCTGACATTTTTTGAAACTTATATCCCTCCAATATTTCACTCAAGATTTAAAAAATTGTCCTCTCGATATTCACTTCATTTCGAATCCTTTTCAATTATGTATAGTTATTCTTGTTAACGTGTCCTTTATGGAACTTAACACTTGCCCTTGATTGTTAAATCATCTAACCACTCCCAATGACGGGGTGTCCACCCCCATCCCTCTTAGCACATTCCTGAGTGACCGTGAGATAATGTTTTACGTGAATAATATAGGAAATCGCAGTCTCCCTACTTCCAGTAGGCAACCCTCTCGCATTTGTAAGTGTGGTGGGTTTCATCATATTCCGAATTAGGAATGTCATGCTTACTGATTGGGAATGTGATGAAACCAGTCACACAAATGTGAGAGGGTTGCCTACTGGAAGGAGGAGAACAACATGTGCGATAATTTGAAAAAATGTCGTATCGTTGATCGGTGGGAGTATAACCCAAACTAATGGTAACAGAAACCTGTACGTGATGCTTCGACCACAATAAGGTTCTATTCTTCTTACTTGGTCAAAGACGCTATGCTAGCACTATCCGTTCAACAGGTAAACAGATTTGAACTTAAGGGTGCAAGTTGTCACTTTTCCCCATTTTTTAATACTAAACACAGAAAATTAGTGGAGCGACTAACTAGAACTTTTGTGTGTTAATACATTTAGCTATTCCCTATCTTATTCACGTAAAACATTTTATCGCGGTCACTCAGGAATGTGTTGAGAGAGATGGGGGTGCACACCCATCATTGGGGGTGGTTAGATGATGGTACTTAAATTTGTCATACAAATGTATTGCTTATGCCTAGTGACACTAAATGCAATGCATTTCATCACAAACCAATAGATTTAAACGTAAGAAAACCCCAATTTTTCAGAAGGGGTGAAATGTTGAAGAGGGTGGCTGGCAGATGGTTTCTTTCATTGATGAAAAAACACAATGTGAAACCTGTGCTTTTGTCAGAATAAAAAAAACCCATGAGCCCGCGAAACTTTGTCCATGTAAGTCCGTAGTGATTTAAAGTCTAATAATTCAAATTTTGCCCCATAAGGGTATGAAAATTCATCGCATTGAATAGAGAATAGTTCAAACTATCGTTTAAACCATTTTTGGAGGTACTTAAGTCTAGTCGGTCTCACGCATATAATACCTTAATTTCCGAGTATTATCCAAGAAGATATGCATCGTTGGTTACAATAACGACTTCAGAAAATATATTTTGTTAATCCGTATTCGGATTGGTCACTTACGGTTTAAAGTTGTTGTAAAGGTTAATATTTGTTTTTGGTATATATTGCTGTATATTTCTCATATTGTATTATCTCCTGATTTTCGTTTTAAATATATTTTTGAACCAGAACATTTTCTATTTCCTTGTCACGACGTATTTTGATATAATTTATTACCATTCTGTTTTGTGTTAAATTGGGTAAATTTTTACATATTCACATTCGTTTACGTGGATATTCTATTTGGTATTGAAAATTTAGCTTCCGATACGGGATTAACTTAATTTTGGATATGTAATCGAACATGTTAACTATTGAACTGGAAATTCTGTGCAGTTTTGGGACATCTCGTGACTGATTTGATCATTATATTTAATTGATTTATAATATGGAAATTAACAAAAATCTGCAGTGACTCTGATATGCTAATGCTTTGCGATAAATGTTTTTTTTTTTCAGTTGTGTATCGAGTTGAAAGGGAATGAAGTTGCCAGCACATTTAAGAAGGTGGTTTCCAAAAAGGAGAACCTAGAAACATTAGGTGGAATGTCTGACGCTTCTAGTGAAGGTACAACTCACTCTGTTAGGCTGGAAGAGCAATTGGCTTTCTCCGACTGGATTAACAGCAATCTACGAGTGGATCCCGATTTGAAACATCTTCTTCCCATCGATGCCGAAGGCAAAGCTCTTTATGACAAAGTAAAGGATGGAATATTGCTATGGTAATGATATCTTATGCATATTTTAATTCCGTGTTCATAATTTTCTGCGTAATTCTTTAAAGTACAAATTTTGTGAGGCAGTGTTGTTGCAATCTGCTTGGTGTCTGGCATGGGGAGTTCGCGCTCAACTTCTTTGAAGGGACTTTTATTGTTCAAGAGGTCTCGGGATAGGCGAAGTGTAAGAAAAGTATGCCCTAGAATTCAATTAGTTCTTCCTAGTTCATTATCTGTTGGTCTTGGATATCAGTGTATGTGAGGAGACGAATAATAATTTTTGCTATTTCTGGAGCATTCAACATATTCATAGAGGTGTCGCGATAAGGCATTAAACCAATCCGCTACGATTCATGCAAGGTTATTTGAAATTTTCTTTTGAGGAATTTGTTTGAATGAAATATTAAATACGGTTTGATAGACGGAGCAATACCTTCATTGGATTTTCTGTGTATGAGTGGTATTTTATGCTTGAACATACGGTGTAAGAACTGCAACCTTCCAGTTGGCGCTTTCAATGTCCGAGGAAGCTCATTTTCGCTCTTTTCTTCTCTGTTAAGTCCCACAGCATTGCGTTTTCAAATATTAAATAAATAAATAAATAAACAAACTTTATTGTCAAAAAAGCAGTACAAACTGCGTATGACCACGCGGAGGACAATAAAGTAATTTACTCTCCGGAAGAAAGCAAGGGACCATCCCATCAATTCAGGTCAAGGACCCTAAGGCAGAGGCGGATTCAAAAATTTCAGCAAAAATTCCTAGATAAAATAAAAAGTTAACTACGAGTTATAATACTAATAGAATGTCAATATGTTTGTAATTTAACACAAAAATTTATTTTACATGTGCAAATTATTATCGAACTATAGATTATTCCGAGTGTAGTGTTTAAAAATCATAAGGATTGAAATAATTCTAAATTCACGATTTATTGTTACAATATACACGCCCCCAGACAGTTCGTGAACGAGACTGTTTCGTATGAAGCAAGGGTGGCACTTCAGTAATTCGGTCTTAACAAACATGACCGTTTCACAAATATAAATGCAGGGAAGTGTTAAGATATTTAATGTGAGTAAATGTTTGCAAAATATACGCAACGGGAAATACATGGACTAACTACATTAACTAAGATTTGGAATGCGTAACACAATTTGCTTAATTGGGAATTAAGATTGTCAACGTGACAATTCCATTTGAGGCTGTCTTGAATATGGAGACCTATGAATTTTGTATTCGTAACAGTTTTTAATTGTGTTCCATTTAAAGAAAGGGACACTTGGAGTAGAGATTTTGTGATACTATTGTGAAATGACGTACACTGTTTTGTCAGTGTTTGCAATGAGACGATTTGCATGGAACCAAGCCGAAAGGTTAGACAAAACTTTTTGAGTGTTGGCGTGTTTACATAGTAAATTAGTGTCATCAGCAAAAAGAACCATTTTGCAATCTGATGTGGAGGATGACATGTCGTTCACATACAATAAAAAGAGTATAGGACCGACAATTGAACCTTAGGATACACCGCAAGTAAGTGGCTTTGTTTCTGAAAGACAACGCTGAAGTATTTTATTTTAGTGTAGGATATTTCGACCTGTTGATATCTATCTTTTAAATAATAAGTTAGTCATTGATGTGGAAGTCCACGAGTGCCTAAAGAATGCAATTTAGAAAGGAGAATTTCGTGATCGATGACATCGAATGCTTTGGATAAATCAAGAATATTTATCTGACAACCCTTTCTATCTATCTGTGCGAAGGGAAAATTTTGTGTGTTGCTAAGGAAGATTATTTCCAGAGAGAATGGCAGTATCGTGAACCATTCCAACTATTATTATCTCTCGACTGAGAGAAGTAATTATACTACAATCGGATTTTTTATTATAGACCCCTGAATTCTAATAGCTGTGGAGAGTACAACAAAAATCGCAGAAAAACGCAGTTCCCACCATTGGATTTGTAATTTTGGTTTTGCATATACAGAAGTGAAAAATTTGATTTGACTATTGAAGATTAACTTTGTAAAACCTAAAATGTTTCAAAGAGCGTGATATTTTTACGGTTTTCGCCAATACGTCGACTTCATTGCTTATTATATAGCGAACTAAGAGTGACAAAAGTAATTCTTATTTAGCGAATGATCACTGATGTATTTGTGACTACATTTATTAATTTCAAGTATCTATATACAAAATGTAATGAGTTATTAATTGTTTTCGAAAACACTGCTAAAAACGACCAGACACATTATTAAGAAATAAAATTTATACCGTCGCACTCAGGATGTCATAATCTCATTACAATTGAATTTAAACGTTTAAAACAATTTACTCAGCCTCCATTAATTGATAAATAAAACCTGTTTTGAATATTCGGCCTGTGGTGCATTTTAGTCACTCGCGTTGTTGCCAATGCCATATTCAGTCAGCAGACTCGACTCACAGCTGAGAAAAGTATACCTGTCAGTGGAGTGATACGCGCGGCAACAAAGCGCGTGATTGAAATCCATCGCTGCTCGCTAATTGAAAACATGGTTTTATTAATCACTTACTGGAGGTTACACAAATAGTTTTAAACGTTTATATTTAATTGTAACGTGATCATGACATTCTTCTAAGTGCGACAGTATAAATTTTATTTCTTAATAATGTGTCTAGTCGTTTTTAGCAGTGTTTTCGAAAACAATAAATCATTATATTTTGCATGTAGAAGCTTGAAATTAATAAATGTTGTCACAAATACAACAGTGATCATTGACTGAACAAGAATTACTTTTGTCTCCCTTAGTTCGTTTTATAAAAAACAATGAAGTCGACGTATCGACAAAAACCGCAAAAATATCACCCTTTTTGAAATGTTTGTTGTAAAAAATTAATATTCGTTTGCAAAAAGAAATTTTTGACTTGCATGTATGCACAACAAAATGACAAAATCCAATGGTTGTAACTGCGATTTTCTGTGATTTTTTTTTGGCCTTTAATTGTAGACCCCAGCTATTAGAAGTCAGGGGTCTACAATTAAAAAAATCCGGTAGTAGGTGGGGCGCGTTTATCTATTAGCCCAGGAACCAGGAGATTTTTATATAGACCGGCCTTGCAGAAGGTCACGGAGACTTTATACGTGGCATACGTCTCGAGTTGGACGTACTAACGATAATGCCGAGTTTTCGACCTTCAATCTTTGTCTTTCGCGACGCCATTTTGGAAAAATAGCTGGCAAATTGAATTTCTCGTTATTTTTTTGCGTTACTAGTTACAACCAAAATAGCTGTTATGAAAAAGATAAATCATAAAATTTTAAACATATTTTAGAAACCACATTTGATTAGATTTATAGTTTCGGAGATACAAGAGATTTCATTAAGTGGATTTTTTAAAACTTTTTTTAATTTTCACGCGATTTTCTTTGTTTTGACGGTAATATTTGTTTTTTCTTTTTGTTTAACTAATTTCTACTATAATAGGTCAATGCCTATACGTACTATGTACATTTTAAAAATTGTGTATCAAAATTCATAGGTATAAAAAGAAAGAATGCTAAGGTGATATACTTGATATAATAACATGAGTATATTAAAGTACAACTAAATTAATTTTTTTGTGATTCATTTATGCACCACCATAGATGGGAGTAGAAGGTGAGTTTATGTAATTGTTTCGCCATTTGTCGCAATTCACATTATGTTTGATGAAGATTAGTGTTTCACCCATTTTGATTTCCTCGACGGCAAGAATGGCTCGTTCACTCAGCCAGAGGTGGTTCTTATAATTGGTTTGATCATTGGGAAATACTATTTCAATCAATTCTTCTTTTGACGTCACTAAATTACAGGAGTGATCAGGCAATGAAATTAGTCCCGAGTTGAAATCAACCGGCACCTTAGCGTTCCCAATTTCTAGCAATTGATGTGAGAGTATCTCAACTTTCCGCTATAGGTTATATAAATATATCGTTTTGCAGCTGGACACGCATATTTGTAGTTAATTTCAACGTCTTTACGTGTCGCTACAAAGGAGACTATTTCGGACAAGCATTTATATCGTCCGCTGGTTTAGATCGAGGAATTAAAGCTCATTTTTGTCTGAAATCTCCTGCAAACAATATTAATGCGTTCCCAAATGGTTGATCATTCGACGAAAATTTTGCAATGATCGATCAAGAGCCTCGAGCGATTTTTAAGTGCCATTGTGCATTTATATCAAACAATAAATTTGCATTTCTGCAATACTTTTCTCATGCCGGATGCTTTGGAAATGTTGCACGCGGGAGTTTTAACGAACTGCATGTTCAATGGCGATTTCAAAGCGGAATGAGCAGTTCTTCCACCTAATAGCAATGTCGCAGCTATTCCGGGCGGTGACGCAAGAGTTCAGGCTTTGTCGGTTTGGGATCGAATTACTGCCAGTATCCATCTAATTAGGAACGTTTTACCAGTTCCTCCTGGCGCATCTAAGAAGAAGATTCCTCCAAACCCATTATTGACAGTTTGCATTATTTGATGCCTTTTCGCTCAAGCGTCAGCTTAGGAATATTTGATTGCACATACGACAAAAGATCACCCGTGTTTTGTTTACGACGCAATTCTTCATCGAACGAAGACAAAGCAGATCGATTCGGTGATGGCATACTCGATTGAGAACTTTGTTCGCTATTTATAAGCACAAATCTTCTACGATTATCGTTCGTTGTAGCTTCTGCTTTGAAATCCATGTTCATATTTGAATTTTCCTCGCGTATTCGACGGAAAATATCTTCAACCAAGTGCGATTTGTATTTCTCCCGTAACTCTGTTGGAGATGGAGAGCAGGTGGTCAGTGATTGCAATGCACGAATTTGATTTGGATGTATCGTGTTGCACGCTTTAATGCGTACATCCCAGTGTCGGTTGTTCACCAATAAATTCAGAGCTTAACATGCACTGCGGAAAGTGGCATGTGTGACGCCGTTGACAATTCTCAATTGCTGGGAAGACGTTGGATCGGGCACATTTACCGACAGTATGCGAAGAAAGAAGCCTTCATCTTGATTGGGATGCACGGTGTACCTGCCTATCGTAGTTTCTTTGAATGTGCAAGGTTGTCCGTCGAGTCGCTCGCCTAGTTTGCGTCGTTCAAATGATTTTCTACTCCCATTCCATGTGTAATACGTAGGCACTTCCGAATACAGCAGTGTTTTCGCAAACGCGTCATTTTGACATAACGTGAAGAAAACAGTTAACATTGTAGCCGGTGGATTCAGAGCTATTTGTTGCACATTTGCAGCTGTGAAGTAAATGCATTGTCTATTTTCGAGATATAATGCTAAGTGTACAACAACTGGACTTCGTTCATGTACGGGAAATGAAAGAATTCATCGTACAGCTTCATTGCTGATCTTCCAGCCTGATACTGTGCGATTTCATCAATATGTACTAGCGCATTCCCATCATATCTTTCTGGTTGCACGCCAAAAACTGCCATGTCGCTGCCTTTATTCACGTACTTAACAAATGTATTTAATCGATTTAACAGAGTTACAGTATTTCACGTGTAAGTGCACTTTGTATATTCTTGCTAAGGCTTCTTTGTATATTCGCAAAGGCGAATATGGAGCAACCCACCAGTTGTCTACTTCGATGTCGCCGTTTCTCGTTTGTTGGGTTGCTAATTTACCGCCATCTTGTTTTGATATTTTCTGTAAAAAAGGATATCCATCGTTTCCTGTAACTGTGTTGGATACTAATGCTCGAGAATATCGCTTAGAGTATTTTCCGCCTATCATGCATGGTGAATTTAGATTCAGTGTACCGCAAGGTTCATGTATCATATCTTTCGTCACAACTTCATGCAAATCTTTATCGACGTCGGCATCGGGTATTTTAGCTAATATTACATCGTCGATTCTGTTTAAAGTGATTTTTTGTATAGAGCCAGAGTAATGTATGTGCGTGTCATCTCTTTTGCCATTCCACTGTGTACATCCAGCAGCGCAAAGACCCAAACTTTTCATGTTTTACTATGAAATCCATCAGTGATTTCAGCTTCTCTCTGAAAACACATGCTTTGATGTCATACCTACCCATTGTCAAAATAAGCATGTTTTTATCTGCCACAAGTGTGACATCTGTATAATAGGTATATAAAAACGCGCGTATTCGGATGCAACGTTGTATCAAAATTTCAGAGAAATTGGTGAAGAACCTTCAGAGATTTAAGATTTTGAACATACGAACATTTACATTTTTATTTATATTGATACTAGATTGCCTATCTAACAATCCACTTGCAATTTCACTTTCGAAAGTCTTCAATGAAAGAAATTGATAGTGTATGGGTTAGTATTAATGTTCTTTTATGTTTGTGTATGCAATAAATGGATAGTAAATTATTTACACCACAATATCTATTAACTTTCACATATGCATTTCATTGTATCTATTAAACCTGAAGCACTCGGTGACTCATAACACTTAGCACACCTTTTTATTTGGAATCAGTGTGCATATCACAACGTGCTCACAGTTTTGAAAGAAGCGGCCAAAACTCTACATTATTTTGCCGAATATTTACTAAATCCATACGCTTGTCATGCAAGTCCACACTTTTCAATGCATACGACCCTTTATCTACTTGCCATCATATGGAGTTGAGGTTTATTTTCTCGTGTTATCGTCTACGTGTGAATCCGTAATACTCCATATCATTTTGCAAAGTTCAAATAACTATGTACATGCACTAATTATGTTATGTTGAATGGGAATGGGAGACGGACCTAGATTCGAACTCGGGTGCTTCTGTTAACACACTGATGTGGTTAACAACTGCGCCATCCTGTTCGCCTCTGGGCCAAGTCTGCCATTGACATTCAACTTGCGGGAGCTAGTCGCCAATGCTAGTCGACGCAATCTCTTTCATATATAACACTCACTGACATCGCGAAATTCAAGGAACTTTAAAACTTGGGAACTTGAAATTAGGCATCTAGGTTCCTTACTGGTTGTAGGCATCCGCTAAGAAAGGATTTTACAAAAATACACCCTGTTCCGGTGAAATGGGGGTTGAAAGGTTGTATGTATGTATCACACCATAACTCTGGAATTCTTGGAGCAATTTCAACCAATCGTGATACACAGATGACTGAGTACCTGACAGCGGGCAATGTGAGGATCAGACATCCTTGGCCTCCCTGTGACGGGAATTAAGAAGGGGGTGACACGCATAAATAATGAAAAAATCCAATATTACATTCGAAACTATTGTTTTCAGTGCCGTTGAGAGAGATACGGACACCCCGATGCTTCGTAAGAGCAGTCGGTCTACATTCAAGATAATATACACATAGCATCCCTGGGATAGGGTGGGAACGTGGGGGAAGTAATCATACGAAACGACCGATATTGGTGTTGAATACAGATATTTTGCTCTCTGAGAAAAGCAGTGTCACACTCAATGGCGCTCAAGTTGGCGATTATCCCCTACGAGGGAATATACTACGTTTGGGAAGAGGATGAAAAGGGGTTAAAATGTAAAAGATAGTCGAAAATGACGGTTATTAGTGTTGAAATCATAGTTTTCGGTGCCGCTGAATAATATAGTGGCAATCCCGAAGACGCAGAAGTCCTCAATCAACTTGTATACACCCTTAGCACTTCTAGGGAAGTGGATGTCGTGTACAAATTATCGAACGTGACAGATATTAGAGACGAAACCAGTTTTCGGTGTCGCTGTATTGATAGTGACATGATATCGTGTTTGTCTAAATTCAGCCCTCATGGACAATAGACATGGGACAGTAGAGGGTGGAAATGGATTTAGTTGTAAGAATGATTGAAAACTAACTTCAAAATAGAATAAATTTGAAAACTGCATCTGATTTATGGATTTATTATCCTATTAATACTTTTAATTTCAAGTTCAGATTACATAGAGGAAGGGTATCGGCAACAAGTTATGTTAGGGTCGCATCTATGACTTTCGGATACGAGATGAATAATTGTATTCCGGAAAATATGTAACCATTCCAGTGACTTGAGGTGCATGGCACCTTTGGAGATGGGGATTGGGAAGAGCCTTACATGGAGAATGAATGAAAATGACCGATATTAGTGTCAGTCATTTACAGTGTTCCGGGTTGCTGAGAAGAATGATGAAACTCCTGATGTCGTTAAGTTTAAGTTCAGGGGGAACATGAGGGGAACACTTCTAGGAGTGAAGTGGGACAGGTGATACGTAAAGAGAATGTAAAACGATAGATGAGTGACCACTCCATAGCTTCAGGTTTGCTGAGACGAATATTGACACTTCCGATGTTAGAGTTAAGTCACCACGTGGTAGATATTCGTAAAAACTGTACGGGGGAGTGGGAAGGGATTGTAATGTAAAAATGTTTAATCAAGAAGACTGAATTTAGTTATTATTCCATATTGTTCAGGATTTTTTAGATGAATAGTGACGTGGTGTTGTTTAAGTTCAACAACAGTGAGGTTAAATATTTCTGTCACGTATATGGGTGAAGTGGTGTTCTAAGCTTATTGGTGAGTTTGATGGATTTGCAATCTCTGTGTGTGTTACAGGCAATATTGTTGTTTTGTTCGAGGTTGGGTCCACCCAAGGATTTATTAATTATGGCTAATGGATGTGAATCTAAATACGTTGTAATCAATCAATTTTTGCATTCAAATTGTATTATGTATTTGTAAGATTTTGACGTAATGCTTACGTTTTTTTAACAAAAAGTAATTTTATTCTGAATTTAAATCGGAGTAACTATAACCCAGGCAACGCCAGGTAATGATCTAGGAAATAAATGAGTGAGATGATGGGATTGAGGATACTAACCAATTCTATCAAAACACCAACATTAATGTATAACATTCTCTCTGGAAATGCGGATGTGACAAAGAATAAAATTTCATAAATGACTGAATTCACGTGAGCAAATCTACGAGTTCTCAGCTAGTCCCGATAATCAATATTGGTCGACACACTATTAACGCTCGTGTCTACTGTCCAGTGACACCTGTCAGTCTTAATTGAAGTTCAAACCAGGTTCAAAATAAGCCTCGAGCATGTGCGCAGAATGAGAGACGTTAACGTAATGCTGAAATGTTGAGCGATATTTTGGTAATGGTGACGTCATCTTCGATTTAGGAGATACTTGCACAAGTAGAGGGAGTTAACACCTTCGTTCATTAATGCAAACCAATTTAAAATCATTTATGTACAGGTCACCGCCTCAGAAGCTTTCGTAATTAAAGTGGATCTGTGTGGGTCTTATCTAGAAGTGGAGGATCACTTATACCTGTCCTGTATCTCGAGATTCATATGGAATATCTGTTTATACCATTTCATTACGATGCAAACAATAGTTTAAATTTGGAAAAATTTTAAACTTATTCGTGTTCTATCTATCTTTTTATTAGTATTTTTGTCACAACAACTTCCAAAAACAAGATAGTGGCAAAAAAGTAAATTTTACGAAGACTGCATCGTGAGCGGGAAATCTTGTAGGTCTAAAACTCAGAATATTCAACAGAATATCCAACTCAAGAAGAATGCGAAATACAGTCTCGGTGACCGTTCACAAGGTCGGCCAGTATAGAAATCCCTTGGTTCCTGGATATTTACTGCTTTCATGAATATATAATTTCTTTGGGTGTTTCTGGGTGAAATTTCAATGAAACTAAAAGTGCCTTTAATAATTGATGATTCATTATTTTACACTTAAAAAACCCTTCATAAATCAAAAGCTTTTTGAAATTTCCCGGCACAGGAAGTTTACAATTGAAAATTCATGGCAGTTCGGATTCTATTGAAGATTTCGTGCGAGATAACTATTTACGCATTTATTTCGCCGTCATATGGCGTTTTAGGAAATAAAATAATTATTGCCCTCGAATAACAATTGAGTTAAATAGAATACTGGTTGACGTACTGGCTAAAACTGTCAGTCCGTCGCAGCTTCTCTCTCCCCCCCCCTCCCCTCCCCATTTGGGCCGTGTGTTGACGGCTAGTCTGCTAACTTCCATTTTTTCTCTTTAAAGCTATCTGGGTATTTGCAGTATTTGTATAGGAAATATCAAACACTTTGTTTATGATAAAATATTAATTTTTAGAGTTAACATTATTTTTAGATTCATTATAATAAAGAATATTAATGAAGTTATTGAGCTGCAGTGATACTAAGTTTCGAATCTATTCCAAAAGCCAATAAAATAACCTTAAAATAACTACAGTATGGTATATCTGTCCTGGATTGAATGTGTGTCTTCATGACTATTAATCTCAAAAGAATTATTTCACGTCTCAACAGCTTGTTTCCATTTCATGTTTTGAAGAACTTGATGATGACATTGGACATCATCCCTTCCAATCTTTCATGAAATAAATGTGTTAATACTTTTTTTGCACTCGAAATCTTCCATAAAATATCTACGTCCATTTTTTTTTTTTTGGATATACGTTGAAAATTTGCGCGAGTTCCTCCCACCATGACACTCTTGCTATGGAATTGCCTATACAGGTACAACGTCTTAAGACGTTTCAGTCCTGTCGTGTGGTCTTAAGTATAGTTGTGAATGTTTTTCTTTTCTTTTTTTCTTTTAATAGAGAGTCCATTATTGTCATTTTTATTGAATTGTACTCGATTGTTAAATTATTGTATTATTAGGATGGAAGATCCATTTTAATGTTACATTTGTTTATTTCTATGGGATGTAAAGCTTCTAATTTGTGTATGCATGCTTTTTTTCAGTAAAATTATTAATCATTCGTGTCCAGATACAATTGATGAACGTGCACTGAATAAGAAGAACTTGACTGTTTATACGAAACATGAAAATTTGACATTAGCTCTTAACTCTGCGCAAGCAATAGGTTGCAATATTGTGAACATAGATGCTCACGACCTAGCCAAAGGGAAGCCTCACCTAGTTTTGGGCCTTTTATGGCAAATAATTAGAGTAAGTACCGTACATTTTGGTAAATTTATTAATATACAACTGCATAAATTTGGATTGAAATTTAAATCCCGAACTTTTTTTCTAGATTGGTCTCTTCAATCAAATAACTCTAGAAAATTGCCCGGGTCTCACAGCTTTGCTGTCTGACGGTGAAAGAATTGAAGATCTTATGAAATTATCTCCAGAAGCAATTCTTCTTCGTTGGGTCAATCATCATTTAGAACGAGCTGGTGTAAACAGGTACGTCTCTTCCATTTCACAGTTCCAATCTTCAAACACCTCTTTCAGTATACTATTCGTGGCTGACTTGTTGTGATACAGTTGCACTTATGGTGAAATATGTTGATTGTCATGTTGATGAGATAAGTAAATTGTTGTCTATTGTGACATACGTTTAGTATTTTATTTCAGATTACAGTTTTACAAGGTCCAATAGATGGAGTACCTCAACCTACAGGGGATTATAAAATCCGTGCGTAGGTCTGATGGTTAGATAATTCATCATAGATTAAATTTACAATCAAAATACTTAACTATCGTACATACTCAAAAACTTTTTACACTTATACTCAAATAATGTGTGAACCTGCACACATATAACAAATTATTATCAATATAGTTATGAATTGTAGTAAAGAAAAATTAATAGTTATTTGATTCATATATACACATATACATACATACATACATACAAATACACACACATACACATGCATACACACTTGAGATCATAAATTCTCTTTTATCCATTTTTTTAATTTTCCTCTAACATGTAGGCATTTATTTTAATTATGGTTTAAAATAGAATGTTATGGAGCAACGAAAGTTAAAGCGCTCAACAATTCTGTCTCTGTTTACGAGCTGTGCTGTTAGTTAGTTCTACGGCAAATTAGTAAGCTTAGATGTTAATCCCTGTATCATGTCAATTCTGTATTTTCCAAATTATGCGAGTTTTATTCAGTTGGCAAAGTTTTATTTATTACGACTATGCAGTCTAGTTCAGTTACCCCTTAAGATACGAGAGTCACCTTTGCTCTTAATAAATATGGTACGAGAAGTTCCAGCAATGATTTTAGGTAGCGCCCGATGTAAATATTTGTTTTTAAATTCTCATTACAAGTTTATTACTTACACTACCATTGGCTCTACTACACTAATTATCTCCTTATGGGCTAAAATTAAAGATTTTATAGAATGGTGAAATGTTGCTGCTCAGCATTTTACCCCTTATTGAAACTTACAATTAAGAAGTGTGTCGAGTACTTAAATTACTAGATGACGATGTAAATAAAGCATATGACTTTATATCATATTTACGTATGACATAAATAACATAATTGGTAAAATGTCCTTAATTTACAAGAATTATTTTATTTTCTATGAATTTATGAATTTTTAAAATTTTTATTGATTGCTACCTCTATTTACTATTATATAAGAAGTAAATAATTTAAAATTACCTTTATATAAATTAAGGAAAATAAAAAGTAATGAAATTAACAGATTAAGCTTCATTAAATGTGTATTGGAAAAAAGCATGTTAGTTTGAATATGTCAGGAACTGTAATTAGGATTTTTTTATTTTTCGTATTTGCAGTGTAGTTGTTATTTTCTTCCAAGTATCTTTTATTTTACTTCTAATGTTGATTTATTATTATGAAGAATGGTTTGTGCAATAAATGTATATATTATGTGCAATTACACTTGGTAGACCAGGCATTGGGGAATCTTCCCAATGATAAAGTTAGAAAATTTTAGGAAGATAAAAAGTACGTCCAAAGACAATAATGAGGGCAAACGTACCTGCTGTGAGAACAGAGGCCTTTCGAGACTTTTCCTCTGTAAGTGCATATCAGACCTTTTTAATGCTTTTTTTTAGGAAAATACATTACTTTAACATAAAAATATTTGCAATTGTGTACATTTTTATTGAAAATTGTTTTTATTAAACTTGTATTCAATTGTATTTTAATTTTAAGCTATCTAAATATGTGACCTGAAAACTTATCCAAATAAACTCTGTCAAATAAGTTTTATTGAAATGTGTTGTACACATATCACCAACTAATCTTGAATTTCTGACCAGGTTGCTTCGGTGTTTCGTAATTATTGTTATTTCTTTCATGTTTTATTTTATTTATATTTTATGGGTGAATTTAACGATGGGAAGGAATTTTCGAAATTCTGCCAGTTTTCAAGATTTACAGCCATAAGACTGTTCGCAGAAGCTTTCAATATTTGCGTATTGTAATTTTTCCAACCATCTTTCAAGATTATAGAACCGGCTCAAAGTGTTCCATAATTACTTTTGTTGTTCTTTCGTTTCTTTTTGGTACTCTTCGCAAAAAAAAAAATTGCTGGAATGTTTTGTCCATCCCATGTAGGTATATCAGTTGAAGTGTTTGTGAATTAGTATTTATAGTATTTGTAAATGGGAAATATAGCGTGCTATTGAAGTTTACCTACATGGGGCGATATGAGGTAAAAGGTGGGTGGTAGGGGCTATTGTTAGTAGATGGGCCGGTTAGCGGGCTCTCGTGGTGTTACCAACAACTTGGCCCCAATTGAAGGTGTTATGGTCCCCGCAGCCAAACAAAAAATAATGAGAAGTAGCCAATGGAGCGAAAGCGCGGTGTTGTCTTACGTCTGCTGCGGGGGATAGCTTTGCCAAGGCCATAGGTTCTAAGACCTTTTGAAGAGCTATTTGCCGACAAAGCTGAGCGCTGATTGGACGATACCATTCACATGGTTCAGACTCACCATGTTGATGTACATCGCTCCGTTCTACCGGCGTTTTTACGCAGTATTCTGTGTTGAGTTAGTTAATGATATTATGGACCAATTTCACATCACGGTCCAACGCCGTAGAAAAATAACCTTATTCTTCGTATATCCTTCCGCGAGTGCTGCTACCTCCACCATCGCCTCCATCTTCACACGTACAACATATTTTCTTAAAACTAAATCGCCGGGTCTAACAAACCTAACATCATTGTTCATGGCTAACCTAACATCATTGTTCATTATAATTGTTCTTGGCTCGCTGTCGCGAGCCATATTATAACTAACATACCCCTAACATACTAACATAAACGGTGGCGGAGAGAAGAAAATAGTGCGGAACATTATTTATTTATAACTACCGTAAATATGAAGAGCGAGGAATACGACTTATATTTTCGGAACCGTAATAATATTTGCAGTATTATGACATTAATCATTTTTTCGAACCCTCTTTGGACCGCCAGGTGAAATTTGGCCGATATTATTTGCTTGTGACTCGTTACTATGCAGTCGGATGTAGTAATGTACACCGAAAAGGTTTTCAGGCTATTTCGTCTCCCAATAAATCCGGAAAGGAAGGCGATTTGGATTGCGAAGAATCCATCCGTAGTTACTTATAACTTCCTAATTATTTTACTAAAATATTCAGTCGACCTGTATATTTATGACTTAACATTTATCTTCGGAATTATATCTAATGTGATTCTTACTTCAGAGAGATGATGGTCTAAATTCTTTTATCATAATATGAAGTGTTCAGATTTGGAAACAAAAAGTATTTTAGAGTTTTGTTTGAAATCCCTTCAGAATGTGAGAGAGAATGATTAGTTTTTGTATAAGTCAGTTTTAAATACAGGAGTTAAAATGTGAAAAGGGCAATTTTTTACAACAATAACCTGTGAAATTGTTGATTTTAGAGGATAAAAATAAAGCAACTTTGTTTTATTTTGTATGATACTTTTAGAAACCAAATACCCGCTAATTGTTTTAATAAAATGGCAATAAGCAAAAGAATTGAAATCTAATTGTTTTTTCAGGACGCTGATGTTTAATATATGTAGTTTGTACGCTACGTATCTTGTTGCATAGGTAATACGAAAAAATATATGGATAAATTTGGTAGATTTTTAAAGATGGGTGTAAAGAACTAAGTGCTGGACTGCTAATTTTGAAAGTGCTGTCTCATCAAGAGTTCTCAGATGTGCGCTTTTGTTTTACTTGTTAAAACGTCGATATTTATTCCATTTTTCGAAATTTCAATTATTTTCATGAACCTACTTTATTTTTTTGTTCATGTTATTTCACATATATTTGCTAATTTTGTTACTTTACATATCTCTCAGAACTAAATACGCCTGCTTCTGGTGAAAATTACATTCGCCATCGCTTTTAGAAGTAATTTCATTAAAAATTTAAAATAATTCATTGATTTTTTCCATACAGTATTCCTAACTTCAGCTAATTAGTCGTCAGACGACGTCAAGTGTGCATCAAAATGGTCACCAGCGCAAGTTGCCAGAACCTTATGTACCTATGGCCTTGGACCTAGCGTATTCCAGACGGCAGGCCGCGACGCCCACACATAGGCTGCTATAACCCGTGGAAATGCTAACTTCAGACATATCGTGTCTCCCATCCGCCAAAGATAAAGCCCGCTGACCGTCACAGCTGGTATATAAATTGCTGCTGGTTCAGCGATGGGCCTACTTTCTTAATGGAAAATGTATTTATCAATATTTTAAGCAAACGTAATTTCCATTTCAGTTTTTCGCTCATTGTAATCGGACAACTTTTACAGAAATTATAGATTATGCAACTACTTGACTTTATTCTAATGTAATAATACGAAAATTTACGTTCAAAATTAGGTTCATTCCCGCAAAAGCTCATTTCTCTTAAATCGTTTAAATCTGCACGCTTCAAAAAGTTTTGTTCACGATATGGAAGATGCACACTTATTTAAAATTAACATTTTGTGGTGCCACTTATCACATATTACATTACTATAGTAACGGACTTCACAGTAAGTAATTTTAGTGGATTCACTTCATACTTTTCGAGCCATATCAAATAAAACCCTGGAGAAAAAAACGAAAAAGTAATTCGTTACAAATAAACGTCCTATTTATAATGTTTTAACATGTCCAAGATTTAATTCTCAACTTCCGAGTGCAATGGATAGCATACCTGCGGCCAGATAAGGAGGTCCCGGGTTCGAGTCCCGGTCCGTCGAAATTTTCACCTGGCTGTTGACGCATGTCTAAGATTTGTTTTCCATGTTATATTTTCTCCCTCGTTTCGTATAGTCTACCACTGAAAACACTGAATTATTCTACGTAGTTAATGACATATCTTGACAACATAAAATAGAAAGAAGAAACAGCTCATTAATATTTTCAAGGTGAAAACATTACAAAATAAACAGTAATATTCATTTGAATCTCACACAACTACATTTGATGTAACGTTGTAATAACAAAATCACGTGGAATGAAAGTTAGCTTATGTTAAAATTCAATGAAATTTTGTTAATAATGATTTTATTGTAAAAAACTCGGATACAAATTATTTTGCAGTTTATTTTAATTTTGACGTTCGGTTTAACATGTGGAAAAGAGCTATTTGAGCTGCATTACTTTAAAGTGTTGAAGCAAATCTCAGAGACATGTATTCAGAAATACGGCGAAGCACGTTTGCTTTGTCATGGAAAAAGCAATGTTAGACCTAACTCTGACATCTTATACGATTATCGAAATAATTCGTGTATAAATTCGAGCTAAATCATACGTGGAGAAAAACATTAATTTATGAAGCTTAATTCCCCACAAAAGAGTTCTACATTTTATGGTAAATTACAATATTCTCTCTGTATTTATTCATTAATTCAACTCGTGAATTTAAATTTACTTAGTTCTAAAATAGAAATCAGTATAGAATCCAAAGACAAAATTAAACTACTACCTAATTATAAACAATTGAAAAATACAACGCCCAAAGATTACGCTTTTCCTTTTAATCCTCGTTGGAAAATGAACACTTGTAGCATATTTTATTTTTACGTTGACCCCTGTTCTTCCTGTTCTCTACGAAACGACTAAGGCTCTGTCTCCACATTGCGTTGCCGACAGTTGGTACGTCGTATCGAAGCCAACGCAGCATGTACTTTTAAATGGACCCGTCTCCACATTCAGCGTTGCGTATTTTCCCGCCCGTCGGTCATTTCCACCGCCGTCCTGCGGCGTCGGCTACACGCGGCACATCGTGAAGAAATAAGGGTTTAACACTCAGTATCTTATGGTAAAGTCCCCATATTGCGAACAAACCGCGCTGTGCCGCGCGACCTTGAGTCGCTGCCCATACATTTAAACCAATCAGAACAGGAGTAAAGTGAGAAGTCCGCCTATTCAAATACTTTTTGATTTATCTGGGACGTAATTGAATAATTGATTTCATTTTTATTAAGTAAACAATATCGTAGCGTTGTCAAATTAGATGGAGACGAGTTTCTGGGTTTGAAGAATTTCATTTTGACCCGTTACATTATATTAACTAAGAATGAAGGAGAAGTGCGTTCTATTTATTAATATTATTTAAAAGTTTTACTTATTTTTCTTATAAAACCAAATTTATTTATTTCCTTTTCTATTTTTTGTTTTTAAAGAAGACAAATTTTTACATTTTTCGTATTGGGAGAAATATGTCCCAAATTTGAGAAATCTATTGCTTCAAAAAAATAAATATATCAGATCCGAAAGTTTAATTGTTGGACTAAATTTATCATGTTTGACAAGGTTATACAGTATTTCATTTACCAAATCCTGAGTTCTTATGTGCGTGGACGAGTTAATTACAAATTTTAATCGTTATGTTGACAATACCTCTGCGAGACGTTGTTGCTATAGTTCCTTAAAAATGTATTTTGAAAGAAGATATGGTTTTACAGAAGGAAGAAAATTAATTACTATATTATTTTGAGGAACACAGTTTCTCTCCGACATATATGTTCTATAATTGTGAGAAAATTAAAAAATTTTATTCTTGAGGGAACTAAATCGCAGGTTGAAATGAAGCCTCCGTTCGTGGTGACAGCAGTATTGCACGTGGCTGCTATCTGATAGCTCTACGCGGTAGCAACGGATGTGTAAGGACGGGTGAAAATTTTCAACGCTGCGTTGCTGATCCGACGTACCGACCTTCGGCAACGCTATGTGAAGACAGCGTAATGGGGTGACTGCGTCCAAACGTAAGAGTCTGCTGACACCAGTAGAATGCCCACGTGTCTACAGCGTGAGGAAGAGTGGACAATCGCGCAATAGTGTTTGTAAATGGGAAATGTAGCGTGCTATTGAAGCTTATCTACATTTGGGGCGATGGGATGTAGGAGGTGGGTGATAGGGATGTTGTTAGTATGTGGGCCGCTTGGCTGGGTTTACCAGCAAACATGGAGGTGTTTGTAGGATTATTTAGTGATAGGAAGAGTTAGTGATACTAGGAGTAGTAGTAGGTGGATAGGAGTGAAAAAAACCATCCCTTTTTTCTTTATTCCTGAAATGAAATTTAAATAGGATGCAGTAATTTTTTTAATTTACTCTGATAAACGTAGATTGAACTACGGAAAATTTTGATGCTGCTAATTTTTGTGCGGTGCAACGGGTTAACGTTTCATTAATGCTCAAACTCGAGTATAAAGACTTTTTTCCACGACAGTAGTTAGTCGTACTTGTGAAATCATGCATCTCGTAATGGTCAGCGATCGTCCATTTGCGTTCGGATCGGCGGTTCTAGGCGGAAATGCCTAAAAGCATCTCAACGTAAGGAACTCTGCAGACACTCGTGGTGGCGCGTCGTCGTCGTAACATTTTTAGTCGCGTCGCGATACGAAGTAGAACTGTTTTCCCTGACGAAGTGATAACTGTTTCGTTGCAACTGCGAGGCAGATCCAGCTGCAACGACCCACCCATCGACCGGATGAAGAACTTGACATCTGGACCCCTGATTTCGATGCTTTCCTTAAAGTGTGATGCCCAAAAAATATTTATACTTTATTTTCCGTTAAATCGCCGCAAAGTCTATCCATTAGAGGAATATCCGCTTAGTAGAAGAATCCTTTGAATTGTTGAGAAATAATTACAATGCCCAATGGAAGCTTCGTTCTTTGTAGACACTCAAAATGTAGAGGGAGCGTAGATTTGAAAATTTTAGTGATGAAGCGCATGTAATCAAATTCTAGATATGATAAGCAAACCCTGACATTTCTAGATGATTGATCCACTTTTTAGAGGAAATTCTAAAAGAAAGGCTGAGAGTAATCCTAAGGTGGAGAATTCTTCTTTTGGGTGCAGTCCATTTTTACATTTGTATGTTTTTAGACTGCTTAAAGTTCCCATAAAGCATTAAGAGATGTTTCCAATGAGAAATTGATGTGTTAAATAAATTGATTAAATATGAGTATAATGTTTCTAAAGGGCTCTTATCCTCATTTTCTGTTGATAAAAATATTTTGTGTTGGTAATGACCCGGTGACTCATACATGATCTCAGAAATTATTTGTGTTATTTCCTAATGGAACAAAGAGTCGATTTTGAAGTATTAGATCCTGTGGATACAGAGGCGTCCTTGAATGAGTCTCGGTTAACTTCGCTTTGAAGCGTTGCTCATTCCTTTGAAAATGAGCTACTTTTGTTTTTCCTAATGTTCTCAAATTGACGTAGTTCAAGAATTGTGTCAGTTGAAAGATATTTCATTTAGCATGAAATAAATGTTAATGTTTATCTATTATTTGTCAGATTTTATGTATTATTTGTCAGGACATAATAACATGACAATAATTTTTATTCTTCTTTTCAGGAGATGCACAAACTTTCAGGGCGATATTGTTGATTCTGAAATTTATTCATACCTATTGAAACAGATTGCACCTGAAGAGGCAGAGGTTTCCATGCAAGCTTTAATGGTGAGCCTCATTTTTGGTGCACATTCTGTGATGGAACATTTTGAATAAATAAAGAGCATAATTTTTATTTCTTTAGAACTTTTGCATTCTTAACTGCTGTTTTACTTTTCAGCTTCTTTTATATTTATTGCATTTTTGCTGTGTCATTGATATTTCATAATCTGAAATCATGCTGTAAATACTTAATTATTTTGAAATAGAATTTTAATCTTGTATGATTTTTCTAGGAACCCAACCATCTATCTCGTGCCGAAATCATGCTTCAACAAGCAGCAAAATTAGGATGTCGTAGTTTTGTCACACCCAGTGATGTTGTGAATGGAATATATAAACTTAACCTGGCCTTCGTTGCAAATTTGTTCAATAATCATCCAGGACTAGACAAGCCGGAGGGAGAAATAAACCTTGAAACTATAGAAGAAACCCGAGAAGAGAAAAGTAAGTTAAGACCCTTTCAGGTTCAGGAGGTTTTCCGAGAAACGTTTTCTTGGTCATATGACTATTGAAAAAATCTGATGTAGCAAATTGTTTTTCAAAATGAATTTATTTTCTGTATTTCTATTATATTACGACACGTAACATTATTGCTCGCAATATTACTCTATAATAAGATGGATTTAACGTTTGTTGTGAAATGTCGGAAGATGATTTTTTAAATCCTAATTTGACATAAAACTGCAGCTTTTGTGTTCTGTCCATCCCCCTTCACCCATTCAGAGATGGGAGTTGACTAAATTCCTTGAAATCATGGGATCAGTGTTTTACTTTCTCATTTTATTGCTTAATCAATGTTACAGAGTGGCAAGCTGCTGTTAGCTAGTAAATAAGTAAAATGATCTATTAATTCAACACATTTCATTTTCAAGAAGCCCATAAGTCCTAAATTGAATCATTAGTTCTATTGTGGGCTTCACTAATGTTTTGAAAATACAAATTAATGTAAATTAACTGCGGAACTTACGAAAGCAATGTTCATAACAAAATTAATCCTCTCTTCTCGCGATTCATCCTCCTGAGTTGCTTCGTACTATTACACATTCTGCCCAATTGTTTTCCTCTCCCCCCTCTCCGCTTTGATGAATAACGCAAAATTTCGACCATAGTTGCATGACTTCCAGTGATTGTTCGGGAACTAACTATACATTTTATTTTTGCATCATTGCACAAGTGTCCTTGTGAATATGATACGCTCAAAAACCAGTGGCTTGAGGTCGGCCAAAAAAAGGTCAGTGGCCAAACATTTTACCCACAACGCGACGGGGATGTACTGAAATGTTCTACGACATGATGTGGGCATTTCCATTAAATCATTGTCTGAAAATAAATACTCACATCGCGTCATAGGTAAAAACAATTGCTCGATGACCATTTAAAACTTTCACTTTGGTATCTCCTCAGATACTATACGCATCTGGGTAAAACAGCCTGAGCAGAACAAGAATTTTGCTTGTGTGTCAAGTATTTTGGGTGGTATACATTGTGCATAATTTTGGATGGTGCATGTTGTACGTGATTATTTTATTTTTTTATTGAGTTTTTTGATAAAGATAAAAAAAAAACAATCGTGGAACTTACGAACTTTGTGTTTATCTCTTACAGGTGTAGTGTACAAAAGTTTAGTAATGACGTTCAGGTCACTAAATAAAACCCCTGTCTACACCACGCCAATGTTTCGGCCACCTTTATTTGGCATTCTTCAGGGTTACAACAAAATTTGTGGATCTTTTGACATGCTCGCCAAACGACACGAAAATCTGAAATCTAGGCATGAAAATGTGACTGATGTAAATAAAATATGGGAGTTTTCCGTTATCGATTTATGTCTCGAAACTACATACTTTTCTCAACAAAAGTAAAATTTTCAATTAGGTTTGGAGTTTGATGTCGAAAATATCGAGAAAGGATCATTTAAGTCCGTTGTGACATTGAATTAATGGTTGTATTGTATTAATATTTATATTATGCACAGAATAATTTCTGTTAAAGTGTAAGAATCTGAAATCCATAAAATTTATTTGTATTTCATAGTTTCGCGCAGAGTGACACTTTGTCAATAATAATGTTTGTTGTCAAAAGAGACTAAATTCAATAGTTTTCAAAAGTGTCAACTGTATTCTTTGTGAACATTATTCTCAAGCTTCCTAATTTTATTTTAATTAATTTATTAGCATATTCACATTCAAAGAAGTGATTTACATGGTTTAGTCAGGAAACACTGCCAACAAATAATCTGACGTAGACAATGTGAGTAAAGTCTTATTAAAAAAGCTGCAACTATGAAATGTGACAGATAAATAACTTCAGGTACCCTTTTTATTTTTAGTATTTTTATAATTGTAATATATCACGTTAACAATACGAAGAAAGAAAAGAAAATTCAACCTTAAAGATTTTTCGTATATGTAATGAACAAATAAACAGTTCGCATGTGTATACCATACCATGTGAGGTGTTCCTTGTTAAACATTTTTATTGTAACACAGTATAACAATTAGTAACTATGAAGTATCTAATAATTAATGTATGTTAATTCTGAAAATTTTGTTTCTCGTGTGAACTAAGTGTCATCTTAGTATGTAAAAACTACTACACACAGTAAATGCATTAAGTTTTCCTCGTGAGCTATGCATTATGAGTGCATCACTCAGTCTGACCCATGCCAAGGTGATGATGTGCGACCAGGAAGGATGCGGCTCATGTGGAAAGATGTGACAATACTAGGCAAGTCTTTATTGCCAATATTTATTGTATAAATTGTGTAATTCATTACTCTTATGATGAAGCTTGTTGTAAAATCCACAAATTTTGTTGTAGCCATGATGAAAACCAACATAAAGATAACCGAAACATTGGTGTATTGTAAATCTGAGTTTTTATTTAGTGACCTGAACGCAAAATTCATCTGAAATATTATTAATGTTATATATTGTTATATAATAAGGTGGTAAAAGATCCGAGTTTTAAAGTTAAGTCATTATTCGGCATATCATTCAATTCTATATATATATATTTTTTCCGTGGGGCTTTAGGGCTCGCCAACATCGAAGGTCATTAGAGCCATTTCAATTCTATATTCTACTTAATTGCTTCAACCACAATTTAATTTTAGAAGCGAAGTTTCTTGCAGAAGTGCATGCCGACCACATGCTTATAAGTATGAGAAGCTTACAATTGTGTTGAATGACTGCCCCCTCCCCGTCGCTGTGTGCAGATCAACACCACAATCCCTCGGGGAGAGGCTCTCTGAGCTGGCAATACTTGATCAAAACATGAAGGTCTTAAGTATTGGCCAGAGTAGTGGGCGCTGCAATGCACAAACTGATAGATGAATGAAGCGCGCCCTTTCATTCATTGTAGGGAAAGTTGCTCTCCTAGAAAAAGGCGATATAAATATCCTATTATGGCTGTATACTGCATTATTTATCAGATTGAATTAGCTAGTGTGAGGAAACATGAACTTAAAAAGTTTTGTTGTTGAGTGGAACTAAGGCATTTTCGAAAAACTGCTCATTAGACGATAATTACCTATGTTCCTAGCTATGTTATATATTGCTGATTTGTATCAAGATGTAAGACAAGTAGTCAATGACTTATGCAAGTCTGGTGTTGAGAAAAAATCAGACTTGCTGAACGTGTCTCCTGAAAATAATGATTTGGAAACACATTTTTCTTCTTAAATGTGGGAGACATCATAGCAAACTAATTGTATATAGAGTAAGTTCTGTTATTTGTGATTAATGTTGTTGGCCTTGCTTGAAAGGATTTTTTAAGGATTGCAATTTGCTCGTTTAACGGTCACTATTTGTTTTTCTAGAACATTCAGCGTGACTGAAAAGCACAGCATCATCTTGGAGACAGTCTTAGCAATTCTTTCTTTGGTTCTTCATATCTACTTATGATGCAAGTCCAACTGTTTTTTAACAGATACACTGACCAACTGACAGTTTCCACTTGCGACAACATTTTAAAATTATTCCACAACTTAGTTCAATAGTTTATGTGCTTGTAACTTCTTGTATTACATGAAAGTAAAAGCAATGAATTCCAGCAAACTCTTGTCTGTATTCACTCCTTGTGGAAATTACTTTTCATATGCAAAGTAAATATTTATTACTGTATATGTGTCGTAAAAGGGCATTTCAACTTGTTTCTTTTTTCGTTTTTACAGCTTACAGAAACTGGATGAATTCTATGGGGGTCATGCCTTATGTCAACTGGCTATACTCAGACTTGGCTGATGGTCTTGTTATTTTCCAACTTTATGACATAATTAAACCGGGCATAGTAAATTGGAATAAAGTTCACAAGTAAGTATCGATTGTTCAAGTGTCGGATACATTTAATGCTGGAGAAGCATTAAGTTTTGAGCATTTAAATTGCAACATCTGCTTTGTATGCACCGAGATGAAAATGAAGCTGCTCAGGTTCTAAAATTTGTCTATTAAGAAACTTGTGCAACACACGTGTACGTGAGCATGGAGTTAATTTTTTATTCTATCAAACACACAGTGATCGCGAGACTGGAACTGAATTGTGTTCTGGAGTTTCCTTATATCAAAAATGTAATTTTTAGATTTACATTGTATGTCCTTCTGCACTAGGGTGGGACTGATTACTGTAAAAGTGGTCAAATTTTGAAAGAAAGGTCATATATACAGATTTGAAGATTCTGAATAGCATTAATGGATAGTACAATTCTTCTGTGCTGTTTTGTATGATATTTTGGGATTTATTTGTACATCTTTTTAATTGTCCTACCAATATTTTGGTGCTTATGTTACCAGTGATGTATGAAAATCCGGAATTGTACAGAATACAGAGGACGTTTTTAGAAACCCAGGCATTTTTAGGCAAAGTATGAAAGATGAGAATTATTGTATACATTCCTTAGGTATTGCATAGAATACCTAAGCATTCTATCGAATGACAAATGCTATTTTCGTGAAGTATGAAAAAAAGTTCCTGATGAGACTTATTTAAAAGAAGGGAATTCCTCAAAATACAAATGTTATTTTGAGGGAAATAGGAAAGAGTACTATTAAAAAACTTATATTAAAATACGTAACACAAAATTAAATTGTTCAAAACTAAATTTATACCTTATTTTTTAAAAACTGTAATATAAAAATAAGAAATTAAATTTAATGTATTTGAAACATGGTAGGCTTGAATGACATTTCGAATTTGTCTTTATTACTTTTTTTTCATGCAAAGGCATGTCATGTCTTGACACTTTTGTTTTACCCATAAACGTAACGAATCTTTGACCGCTTCCACGGAACTAAGCAATTGCAACTGCCCAGAGAAAAATTTTGTGGTCAGGAAGATCTTAAATTCTAAGCAAGTTCTTGGGACATAAAGTGAATTGTGATCTTGCATATTGAAGTTTTATGTTGGTAGGAACCGTCTTGTCACTCTCATAATCGACTGCCAATATGTTGTGTGAATCACCTCGTCCCTTATCGACGTCAGGAATAGGAACTCTCACAACACTTCCTAAAGAAACAGAGGGGACTTTTTTGTGAATTCACTTTGATTTCTTGGCTTGTTTCCAGATTTATTTTAGAATTAATTTTACCGTTTATGACATTTTCAGTTTTCAAACATGGTGCACAAAATATTCATTTCATCATCTTCACTAGCACAGCCACAGAAGGTACGAATTTTTTGACGACACTTTGTGCAGGCATGTGCATAACTAATTTCCTTAAACACTCGCGACAGGTAGAAGAAACAGAAATCTCAGTAAGCATGACATAGTAATGTTTATTTAACCCACCCATAATTTCATCCATGATTTTTGAAACAGGCTCTTACTTGCATGGACTGATTAGTTTCAACTTTTTGCATTGTTTGGACACTTTACAAGTAGTTCTAGCTGTCCTCTTTATTTATGTATTAGTATTAGTATTTTATTTCAGATTACAGTTTTACAAGGTCCAATAGATGGAGTACCTCAACCTACAGGGGATTATAAAATCCGTGCGTAGGTCTGATGGTTAGATAATTCATCATAGATTAAATTTACAATCAAAATACTCAACCATCGTACATACTCAAAAACTTTTTACACTTATACTCAAATAATGTGTGAACCTGCACACATATAACAAATTATTATCAATATAGTTATGAATTGTAGTAAAGAAAAATTAATAGTTATTTGATTCATATATATACACATATACATACATACATACAAATACACACACATACACATGCATACACACTTGAGATCATAAATTCTCTTTTATCCATTTTTTTAATTTTCCTCTAATATTGCCATGGCTTATATTTAATTCCTTAAGATGATTTGGTAATTTATTAAATACAATAATAGCATTATATGTGAATGCTCTTTTCCCTACATTCAGTTTTTGTCTGGTAAGACTAAGGCTTTTATTCCTTGTTATGCTATTAGATGCCAAATATTTTCTACTTAGTAATTCATAATTATAGGTCAAAGATTCTAAATGGTAGGCTTGTTGGATGTTGAGTGGGTAGGTGACCTTTTCTTCAGAAGTAGTAGTAATGGAGGTTTTGTGTTCATTTTTCATAATTAAATCAACAACCCTACCCTGCAATTTCAATAATTTGTGATATTGTGTACTATTAGTCCCTCCCCAAAAAATGATGCCATAAGTACTGATACTGTGAAATAGACCATAATAGATCATCAATAATGCTCTCAATTTCAATACTTTTTTAAGTCTATATAAAACATACAACAGATATTTCGTTCTCTTAATGACGTAATTTATTTGTAATTCCCATTTTAAATTTTCATCTATGAGAATTCCCAAATATTTTATATGATCAACTCTCTCTAGTGCAACCTGGTTGATGCTAACTCTCAAATTATGCTTTATACTGTCACTATAATTTCCAAATTGTATGTATGTAGTTTTTTTAAAGTTAAGCGACAAACTGTTATGAAATAACCAGTAGTATATTATACTAAGGCTTTCATTAATCTGAGACTCAATCTCTTCCCAGGTTTCACCAGTACAAAATATTGCAGTATCATCTGCGTAAGAAATAATCTCCATCGGTATCGATAACAAGTCATTGATATAAATGAGAAACAGTAGTGGTCCAAGAATTGTACCTTGAGGCACCCCGATTTTCACAATCTTTGGTTCACTTCTCACATTCTGATCCAATTTTACAAATTGAGTTCTATTTGACAAGTAACTATGAATCAGTCCAAGCCCAATGCCTCTAACCCCGTATCTCTCTAATTTTTGCAATAATTGTGTATGGTTTACTGTGTCAAAGGCTTTAGCTAAATCTAGGAACACTCCTGCAATCTTAACACTATTGTCAAGGTTTTGATATAGATATTGTGCAATATGGGCGAATGCATCTTTCGACCCTTTACCCTCTATGAAACCATACTGTCTCTTACTCAAAATGCTATGTTTATCCAAGAATTTTTTTATCCTTATGTGTAATATTTTTTCAAAAATTTTACTAATATTTGAGATAATAGATATTGGTCGATAATTATTCACATCCTGCTTTGAACCTGATTTATGAACAGGAACTATCTCTGCTTTTTTAAAATGGTCAGGGCAGATACCTGAAGTGAAACTATTATTAATTATGTGAACTATAGGATGAGCAATGAAATTTTTAATTTTTTTGATAGTCAGGCTACTTATGCCATCAATACCTCCTGCCTTTTGTCCCAATTTTTTTATGATCTCCATTACTTCTAGATGATTAGTGGGAAGTATACTAAAGGTATAAGTGTTAAGTGGAATGTCTGGAAAATTAAATTTTAAAATAGGTGCACTTATAGATTTAGCCATATTGATTCCCACGTTACTGAAATGTTCATTCATAGTATTAGCTAAGTCTTTTTGATCTTCTATAATGCAATTTCCAATTTTCAATTTATTTATATTTGTTTTCTCATTGGTAGCTCTATTAAGTTTCTTATTAACAATATCCCATGTTTTTTTCGTACTAGCATAGCTTAATTTCTTGACATCATAATCATTTTTAGCTTTCTTCAATAATTTCTTAAGCAGTTTAGAGAAGACTAGATATCTTTCCTTATAGTTATTGTTATCAGGATTCTGTTTCCATTCTTTATAATATCTTTCTTTGGTATTGCATGATGCGATGAGACCCCCAGTTATCCACTCTTGTCTAGGTTTATTATTCTTACTAAATTTCTTTATAGACTGTAAGATTAATTTCTGTAAAGTACTTATGAAGCTATCAGTAGCTAGGTTTGGATCACTAGCATTGAAAGTAGTAGACCAGTCTTCTAGAGAACATAAATGCACTAATTTCTTATAATGAATGATTTTAGTTTGTACTTTCTCTGATTTCTTATGTATATTTGTTGCAATATTAACAAAAATTGGATAATGATCATTAATCTGGTACAGTAATCTACAGGAGTGGATATCAACATTGATCTTCGCATAAACATGATCCAAACATGAGCCTATGTCTGGATATAATATATTTGTTGGTCTAGTGACTTGGTTCATGCAAGAGAAATATCCTTTTTCTAAGTAATTATTGGTGTAGTCATCAACCTGGTCGTTGTTGGTAAGAATATCAATGTTTGTATCGCCAAACACAATGTGATTTTTGAAATTCTTGTTGGAAGTCAAAAAGTCATTGAAATCTTTGATGAAACTCTTACAGTCATAATCGTGACAACGATATATGCCTGATATTTTTATACTTTTAATTTTCTTCAAATTTATAATCAAAGACAGCACTTTTAAATTACTATAAGTTTCTATCAGACTAACCACCTTTAGACTTTTCCTGGCATAAATCACTACACCATCACATCTGTTTAGTTTACTGTCGTTAGTATAATTAATATATCCTGGAATATTTATAAAAAAAGGCCCATGCATTAACCATGATTCAGAGCATATAATAATGTCTGGCTTCCTTTGTAATTTCATTAATAAAATCTCTAATGAGTTGACATTACCTGAGACACTTCTGATGTTCAAATATAAAATTGTTATGCCATTCATGTTAATGTTCCTATTCAAATAGTCAATATCCCCACTATTCTCTTGGATGTTTCTTGTTTCTAATCCTGGTTCCATCTGGGAGAGTAGTTTATTCTTGATCTAGCTTTATTTAATTGGTCCTTGTAGTATTCACACTGTGATATTTCATAAGCATAATGGTCTACATTGACTTTTGTCCTTGAATATTTATTAAAATTTATACAGTTAATACATTTTTTTTCAGTACTATTACATGTAGCTGTATCATGTTCTTGAGAACATTTAGCACATGTCTTGTTCCTGGTACATTTCTTAGCACTATGCCAGTAACCATTGCAAGAAAAGCAGCGACTCATATTCAAATCCTCATATATTTTACAGTACTCATAACCAATTGCAATTTTTCCTTTCTTCATTAATTTAAGAAAAGTGCATGGGTCCAATTCAATATATGCCGTGTAGGTTTTATACTCTCTATTTGATTTCTTGTCTTTCCTATTAATCTCTTTTATATAATGAACCTTTATTTGTGAATGCTCAAGTTTATTTTGTGAAATTATATCAGTTGCCAATTTTTCTGGATCATACTTACTACTGATATTTACAACTTGTATCCTAGGATTTCTCAGGGAGATCTTTTCAACTTTGAGTTCATTTTTGAAAGTGTCTTCTATTTTTTTTTGTAGTTGGTCATTTTCCTCCTTACAGCTACAGGTAATCCTAACCTCATTTTTATTTTTCACCTTCTTAAATAGTCTCACTCCAATTCCAATTCCAGCAGGGTTAATAGATTTTATTTTGCTGGCAATTTGTTCTTCGTTCAAATTTGTTAAACTTTTAATGAGAATTGGTGGGGTTTCATTGGAGAATGTTGTTTTGTCTTTTCTATCCTCCAGTAAAATTTGTGCATAAGATAACTCTGTTGGCAGGTTCGTGTTTTTATTATTTTCAATTTTGTATTCCAATAGTTCTACATTGCTGTTTAGTGCTTTATTCAAATTTTCCAATAATATTTTCTCTTTCCATAAATTGTTGTACTTATAAAGCAGTTCTGCATATTTCTGCTCTATTTCCCCTTTAATATCAGCTTCTTCATGTTGGCTTTTATGTACTAGATCTTCAGTACTTTGGTCAGATATCAATTGCCTGAGTTCCTGATTCTCATTAATAAGTGCTGCATTATCTTGCTTGTATTTTTCATTTTCACTGAGTGTCAATTTCAGCAAGCACTTGATATTATTGATGTTGTTTTCATTATCAATCTGCTTCTTAGAAACTGGGATTTGGGTTATGTCTACATCAACACAACACACTATTGAGGTTTTGTCAATGCACAAAAACTTTTTCCTTTCCAAACAACTCAAATGATATGCCGAATTACACAGTATACAAAAAACGGTTTTTGAAGATTTCGTACGACAACATTTATATGGGTATTCCGGGAGCAACGGTTGAGTAACACGTGTTCCTCCCGTCGGCGCCATGCGTCGTTAATGTTGGTTAATATTTTGTTGAACTAAATTCAATAGCATTTCCTGTAACCAGTATAGTTGCACTTAAATATTTGACCTGTAGTATTTCTTTCTTGAGAGGCTTGTCTTCTGTGTTACGTCCCCATCATCACACGCGCACGCTTGTTCCATCATCACACTCGCACGTCCATCCCGGCCAAAGTCTGAACAGCAATGTCATTTAAAACATTTTGGGGTAAAAAAGACGTTGAAGGATCTACTTCTGGTTTACAGCCAAAAAGAGCTACGTGTGGTGGTGTTTTGATCACTGAATGACAAGCTCTATTTTTCATAAATTGCATGGAGCGCAGTCCGTCACTCCAGTGGCTAATTTATTGTTCCTGCATCTAAGTACTGATCACATTTTCAATACCTGGATTAACTCTTTCGACACTATCCGTGCTTTGTTAATGTCTACGCTTCTCATAGACAATTTTCAGTGCTGGCCAAAATTGCAAGGTGGTCACCACATTATTGGCAAATTCCTTGCCATTGTCAAACTAATATAGATGGCGCCCCAAGCAATGAAAATTGTCCACTAGGTTGTAGGCATTTTCAGCTCTTATTGATGCTTTGAGAATCACAAACTTTTGCGAGATCTTGGTACACTGTACTAAGTTTGTATTTTCTGTCTGGCTGAGACTGAAAATCAATAATTCTCGTTGTTAGGTAGATCGTAAATTCAGAAAAAATCATAGGTTTCTGAACAATACCCTTGTCTATACCTTTGATTTTTCCCCTGGTACAGCTTTCAAGGGTTTTTTTTTTCATTTGTTTTGATTTCTGATCTACACAACTGCCTCACCTATGATATCCATCATTACAAAACTTTCATATTTACATCCTCTTCAACTATACATCTTTACAAAAGATGTACAAGTTAATATCATGAGGTGTTACAGTTTTGTGTTTGGTTGCAAGTTCTTTCAACATTTTATTACGTCCTCCATGTCCAATCACCAAGTAAACTTCACTAAGTTTGTGAAATAATTCAAGTGTTGTGACATGATGCTGTATATGTCTTTTCGATCCCGACACTGTTAGGGTTAGGGTATCTTTCATTTTCCTCTTTCCTCTTCTTCTTTTTTAAAAATGTTTTTAGTAAAGTGAGATATGTTGGGATTTCAGTTTTGAGTTGTAGTTCAGGAGGGTTTTTAGTGGGTATGGGCGAGTCCCACACGCGGGGAGAGTCATGTTGGCTCTCCCTAGTGCGTAACTGCATTTTCCCTACCTGTACAAGTTTTAAGGGCTCTAATGACCTTTGATGTTGACGAGCCCTAAAGCCCCACAAAAAAAAAAATAAATAAAATGTATAGTACAGGCTGCTTCTTTAAGAGGATAAATGAGTTAACTTTTGTTTTCCACAATCATCACATCATTGTTATTCAGCAAATAATAGTCACGGGGTTCCTTCTTAGTTGTCATTTTGAATTTTTTTGTTAATAACTTGTGGTAAGTCAATTCGCTTAAGAACTACTTTTTTTAACACAGTAATCTCGAACGCTACATCTTGCTCTTCCATTTCTTGCAACTTAGTGTGAAACTAATTATTTGTTGAATGAATTTAAGTAGAATTGTGTATTTTGACATTCCTGAACTAAGGCAAAACCGAAATGGGTCCTGAGGTGAGCTTGAAAAGTCATGTACCTTTCCATGTGATATTTAAAATGAATTGGGGATGTAAATAATTAATTTAAGTTTTTTGATGGACTAATACCATTTATTTTGTGCTTTTAACAACACGTTTCAACTCCAGATTTGTCGTTTATTTTTTTATTATTTATTTCTCTTGATTATACAAAATGGACATTAATAGTGGAATCGGGAGATGTATTTCATACTTTGCTTGTTCGTCAGTTTTCTAACTCGATAGAATGCCTAGGAAATGCATGAAATTATGAGTTTGTGTGAAATGTGAGTTTTGGACATTATATAAATGTCGATACACCATTGAATAAAGGCTGATTTTGTAAAAATCTGGACAAAAGTCCTGCATAGCGTTTAATTTTGTATACAAATATGTCATGGGCGTGTCTGTACAATGTGCCATTACCAAGGTATAAAATTCCCTGTGTTATTTAAGTGGGAAATGGAAATTCGTGATGAGGCACCTCTTAATATTAATGCTAAGAGTTCAAATTTTAACAACCATCTTTTTTCACCTTCCTGCAAATGTACAACGTGGTTACAAGTGGAAAAAAAAGTTGCCCAAAAATGACACACCCTATTATATATATTATATCGATAGGCAAGTATAAAAGTCGTTATTTTCGAAAAAAATATTTTTTGTTCGAATATTTTCTTTAAATTCAATATTTCTGTGCATGTGCAGAAATATTAATATATTGATATTAAGGCATAGTAGAGATTCTATAGAATACCAGATTTCATACATTGCCGGTTACACATACCGGTTACCAGAGAATTGAAGTGGATTAAACTACGCCGAGGGCAGATACTTGCGATGAACACTAAAATAAAATGTTTCATTACTATAAATAGGAATGTTACTTTCAAGAAGGAAATATATCAGAACATCTTCCGGCTACAATATCCATGAAATAGGGTGAATGTAAGCGGGTCGACGTTGCCAACGAACTCATATTCTTTTCTTGTGTTTAAGATAACAAGTTTTTTGCTGATAACAAGTTAAAACATTACCCTGCAAACTGGCTAGGAGAGACATCTCAGCTCTCTAATATCATGTACAGCTGAAGTGACACATGTCCAAAAGCTTAGCGTGGAAAGAAATAGGAACTTACTAAAATGTGATATAAGTATTATGTATATAATAAACTTATTTGTTAGCGAGATAATTACGGACGAAAGTAACAAACGTTAATTGTTGTACGGAAAATATTGAACTTGAGATTGTTATCCAATTATTAGGAATTACCATTAAATGGACTTGCCAGGGTTCTTCGCTGAAAATAACAAGTATTTGAAGTTCAACGCCTTACTGGAACTGGTAATGACAATACATTGCGTAGCAATTCAATGTCTTAGAAATTCGAGACTCGAAAATTGGATAGGTTGTTATTGAGTATCTCAGCTACAGAATCAATATGCTCTACATCAATAAAGAAAATGGCATCTACATAAATTTGATACAATGAATGTCTTTAGTTTGTTTCAGTGATCTATTTATATCATCGTTTATAAGTAATTTAGCCGAAACTGGGGAAATAGGACTCCTCATACGTGGGCCCAAAACTCCTTTCTATATATTCAACCGTTGAAAAAAAACACGACCTTCAAATGAACTTCAGAATCTCAATAAAAAGTCCAAAAGGAATCATTGTGTAAGATTTTATCATCATGAAACCTATTTTAATTTCCTAACTTCCTAAGTATCTTCCTAACTGATGAAGGCGAATGCCGGATATGTTTGATTCAATCTGTGACTTGTGCTCTTTTTTTTTTTTGTTTTTCAAGATCTTTTAAACTATTCCATGACTAGAAGACAGAAGAGTCTCTTCATTTTGAAGTTATCCGGAATTTATACTCTATAGCCATTATGTGTTGATGGTCCCGCTAATGTCAGACTGTCCCTGGATGGGTGCCAATTGTTTAATGCAACGTGCTTCAATCAATAGATTTAATAGAAACTTATTAATACAAACAACCTGAATACGTCGCACGTACCTTAGAGCAGAAAAATACATAATCGTACTGAGAACAGCAGGAATCTCCAGTTCATAAATAGGAACGAATAAGAAGGGTGCTTGCACTACCTACAATTATAACAGATATCGATGTACTCTTCCCGTTGAGGCGGTCCGGTCCAAGTCCTGACGGGGGGATGCAGAGTATTCCTTTTCTCTTATTTACGTAATATGTCACCTTTGTCGCTTTTTATCTTCTCCTCTGGTCTCTATGCTAAACGTTCATCCATGTGTTTGTCGTGCATGCTGACCCGTGTCAGAGGGAATGGGTGTCCTAATGAGTTAAGGGGTCAATGCGATCCTACGGGAATCCGTATCCTAGAGACTGTCCAATTCTTTTGCGACGGTATATAATAAAACATCCCGTAAATACGAACAAATCATTCGCTACAGCTGTCAGTAAACCGAAACCATGTACATCTTCCTGTGGCTATCAGGCAGATTTTGAGAAAATACAGAAGCCACACACGAGCGACTCTCGAGTGCAGATGCTTTGATGAACCTTCCACCTTCTAAAAGGAAATTGTTGGGTGTATAATAGTAACACCAAGTATAAATTGATTTTATCTAAGTCAACTTCGTCTACGTCCACCCATGTATCTTAAGTCTCCCGGGAAATACTCTTTCCGAAGTCCATCTCGGAGTCGTCCTCGGCAGAAAACACCCCTCTCACCAAAAACCGGTTCGGTAAAACCTTTCATGTCAGATGGTGATCTCGTAAAGTATACTTCCCGTAGTCTCCCATGTATTCTATCATTCTCGCTCACCTAGGAGTAGAAATACTGAGCTATACATCCGAAAATGATTTTCTTTCCGACAGTGATCACGACGACTACCCCGGGGAGGGCACAAATGAGTAATTTGAGTTGACAGCAAGAAAAAACAGAAACATCGAGAAAAAAGCCCAAACATTAACATCTTTCCTGAAGTCTGAAATGTTAATATCCATTTAGAAGACTTGAAGATTTTATTGTTCAGTCGTGCTTGTCTCCAGGAGACCCATCTCTTGTCCGAACACTCTCCCCTCTACACCTGTTATAGGGCGGAGTTAGATGACGGACCTCGTGGACACGGTGGCGTCGCTGTGCTCATAAGTGCTGCAGTTCATACCAAAGACGTATCTGTAACCAGCATCTTTCAGATCGTAGTAATGCGAGTAAACTTTCCATCCCTTTATTTTACGGTAATGCATTAGTGCCCTGGGCAGTCTTTTTCCAAGGATATTGCTGGTCTGTTGGACCAGTTGCCGCCTCCATTTCTTGAAGTGGAGGACTTAAATGCTCTTAACCCGATCTGGGGTTCGTCTCACACCTGCGCAAGGGGTGATACAAATGAAAACGTGTAGATAGCAAGGATATAGCGCTTCTTAACGCAGACCACTCCACCCTCTTCTGAACAGCTCCCGTATCTTTCTCATTGCTTGATTTAGCCTTCTCTCTCCCCAAACTTACATTGGACAGTTTGAGTGACATTACCGATTTATATGGGTATTGTAGCATTTAATTGACTTTCATCTTTAATGCTTCAGTCGGAAGAATAACTTTTGTAAATTCTTTATTCCGGTTCTGTACGAAGCAACAGTACTGAACAAGTCATGCGTGATGCATATGCCATGTAAAGTTCCGTAAGACAGTCTCTGAAGCAATGCAGAGCCATTATTACTAAAGTGGTTGTTCAGCAAGCACTTTGAGAAGGACCTATCTTAAGCTAGACAACCGCGAACCGAATTCTTAAATGATAAAAAAAAAACTTACATTTTGCGCATCTACTGGCTGATCCCGGAATATGAAATTTGAAATTTGCTCCTTAAGTGAGTCGTATGTACATGAGTGAGATGATATGAGTTTTTACATAATTTGGAGTGGAGACACAAAGTCTTCCCACTATCCTTATTTCTACATTTATCTAGGCCACATCCCCTCACCTACGTCATTTCTCAATTATGGTATATCGTAGTCATAACTCAATTATCGGAGTACTCAAGTATCGTAGTTTGCGTTTTTTATCGTTTGTTATTCAGTTCTCTTGATTGGATGCTTTGTCGTATAAATCCCCCTAGCCGATTGGAGAGGATTTTCTTGCGGACATAAACCGTCCCCCAATTAAACACAAACAATGTGCGTTCAATAGTAAATCCCACAGTCTCCTGAACGGCGAGACTGCCCCCCCCTCCCTTTTCTGCCGATTCATGGAGATTCTCGTAAAAATTCTTTTGAAATCGATCTTTATCGTCTGGGCTTACGTTTTGAGGCCACGTGCTCTGAAAAACACCTTTTTCAATTGATTTATTTTCTGTCGAATGTAAATCTTTTAATTTGACAAGTTTCCTTTCCAAAATTGGAGCTGTGGTGAAGCTCTCCGGATTTCATCCATCTTCAGTTCCTCCTTCCAATAAAACACATCGTTTATATTTATAGGTTTCAAATTCTGAGGTCTCTCTTCGTAACCAACCTGAGAATTATCTCTTCTCATTTGTATTGGCTCTTAAGAAAATCAATCACATTCAATTCATGAGAACATCAGAACGATTCAAAATTTTCCTACGTAAATGCTGCTGGACTTAATTTAATCTCACCTGAACTGAATATATGATGACTTTTTTTATATTTATTATAAGTATTTAAAATCTTGTGACAGTTACCCAAGTGCGGGCGTTTCTTTTTTGCTTAGGATTAGTTACCCAATCGGAGAGCAGAAAGGTGGGCAGAGAGATTTCTTCGAACTGAAGGAAGAAATTTCATGACTGACCATGCAATGCATTACAATACTGCTGATCATTACATAATCACATCCAAACAGAGGCTCAGAATTGAGAAACGAAGTTTGGGATCAGCATTTGTTGCATTGTAATATAACATAATATTGACGTTATATTAAAATTATAACGCCCACTATTAATTCAGTTCCGAGAAATTAATATTCAAAAACGTTCCTAAAAATTATACACTAACTGGTGCTCAATATTAATGTTTTGGTTGGGTGACATGGTATCGTGGTATCGCGCTGGTTTAATAATTCCGACGTACCAAATTCGATTCTTATGTGGGTCTGAGTATTTTTAAACTTTTGATTCTAGTTAGTATTAGGTTGGGCATGTTATTAGAAATAATTCTTTAATTTAAATACGTCTGTTGGAATTGTAATAAAATAAGGAGAGTAATAAAATATTAAATATAAATTTAATGAAATGTTTTATTGTCTGAAAACTGTCCCGTTTCACGAGATTTTAATATTTCGGTTATATAGTGTTTTCAGGGTGCAGGTGTCAATCTTCGTTCAGTAATTGTAATATTTTAATAAAATTTCATCTTCGCACGAGATTCGAACTCTTTATTTTGGAAATTCGAGACCTGCACAATACCACATCGCCACCGGATATTGAACAATATTTTGAGTATTATCTGTCAAAGTACCACGACACTAACATTAGTAGAAATATCTGATAATAAATGTTACAAAAGGAGGTTGAAAGTATTTAAGCTTGTTAAAACCTTTTCTAGTTGAAATAGGATGAACTGAGTAAGTAGACGAAATTTTATATAAATAGGCCTATTGGGACAAATTTATGAAAAGACGTAGATAGTGTAGGTAAATACTGCAGTTGATACGTAGTGTTTGCATGCTGCATCATCATATCTAGTCTTCAGAATTTTGGAAAAATATGTTACGAAGAATAAAATTGAGAATAAAATTCAGTTAAAGTTTGATTAAACTTGTATGAATTGTTCGGAATAAGCAATTGAAGGTTATTGTGATTTGTGTGTTTTGTTATTAAAAGAGAGTTAATTTGGAAGAAAGGACAAGTGAAAGAGAAGAATGTATAAAAGTTACTGAGGGTAAATTTCAAGAATTTACATTGGAAAATGGTGGAGAAATAAATACGAGTTCATCAAATACTAGGTCAATGTTTACTAACCGACGACTTTAAATTAATTATGTCAAAACAAATTATGGACCGAAAAGAATGAAAGTAGTAGATGAAAACTGAAGTGAAAAATACATTTGCCGCTTTTAGTAGACGCAGCTAGTCGCAGTCTCTGAAGATTGAGATTTATGAATAAGATTTAAAATACTGGACCAAATAGAACATGGCTGACATTTTTAAACGTCCAGAGAGTTTACGAGTACATATGCTCAACTCGAGGAGTCAGCTATAGATGGGGCAGAAGTAGCGCAACCTTTGGGTAGAGGCTCCAGTTACATTTGTGCATATTAGAGTACTAGCCGCTAGAGATCGCTCGAAAATGCACCAGAAAACTACTAGGTAGGTGGAATCTTATAAAGGAATTTAAAGAAATACGTACTTAAAATATACTCAGTGAGATGGGGAAGGATTGGATTTATGCAATGCAGTGTGTTAACTGATTATTTTATACAGTTAACAACATGCTGAAATGTCGGGGAATGGGAAAATAGGAGTTTTAATAAAAACGATGTGTATCAATGTTCACAGAGTTCTTTAAGCATTACTAGTTTACCGCAGTCCGAGAAAGGCGAAGAGGAAGCATTCTCGCGACGCACGAGGGGTGAGAGGGAAGTAAGATGAGTCATGCGAATTGTACAGGAAACAGTATGACAGATTGAAAGAAATATTCCAAGGGGATAATTTCCATCGCGAATCAGCACGTATGCAAATGCAGATTAGAGATGGGATTGAGCAGATGGATGATTTTTTTTCTTGGGGGTTTAGGGCTCGTTACGGTCATTAGAATCTTTAGCAGATGGTTAAAGTATTGCGAACTTACGAATAATTAATAGGTATTTTTACTGGAGACAAACAGTAATTTACGAAGCACAAAAGTTTTGGTGAAGAATGTAGCGCATCATAGTGATTTGGACGGAGGATCGCCTCACGTTACGATTGCATGAGATTATCAGACTCGCAAGATATGGGAAGGGATATGGATGTAATTGTATGGAAGTATTGATTAAAGTCGTTAAAAATATGAGAAAGCTACTACATGGTTGTGAGACGGTGGAATGGAAGATTTCTAAAGGTGATGGCGCAATGAACGATTTTACAGAAAATATGGATGGGATGCAAAAGGATGAAAACATACGTTAATTGCGAACACAGAAAGTAGATGACGGGAATTTGAAGTCCTAGAATATAGAGCTGTAGCTGTATTCATTCCATGGCGACGAAAAAGTTTCTAGGAAATGTGGCGGGAAAGCGGGAGGTACATAGAAAATTAAATGGAAAAAATTTGGAAAGTATCAGGTAAAGTGAAGATAGATACAATTGGGGAAACATTGCGAAATGATGTAGTTTTGCCGTTTGAAATATAAATAAATTGAAGGTGTTTTGAACGAAACGCAGTGTATAGAGATAACAAAAGTAGAGAAGATAAAACCGTATTCAAGAATATTTGTTTTGGAAAACGGTGTAGAAGAAAACGAGGGAAACTTTCGCTGATATCAATTTTTAAAAAGGAGGCTAGTAGGAAACAGGTTTTAGAGAAGGCGAGAATATGTCATATGGAGATGAGAAATTAGACAGGAAAATAGGGTAATGGATCTGCCACAAATTTTTTATAAAGATGTTACATGAAAACAAAAAAATATATGGAGAATTCAAGAGCTACCAAGTAAATATTGTGCACCTCTTTGTTGCCATAAATGCTTTCAACTTCGGAAAATTTCACCAATATGTCCCGACATATTTTCGTAAGCGTGATAAGCGTTGAGAACAGCCAGTATGCATATATTGTGAAAAAGGAAACATGCCTTCAGGACTTCGTGTTTAGCTTGCTTGTGTCCCGAATATATAGCACAGAGAATAATGGAAATAATACAGATTAGGGCCATGAACATTCTGCAGAAATACATATAGCGTCAAGGTTGTTGGGAAGCTACGTGCAGGTAAATCAAATACCAATAGGATGTATATAGGATCAGGCAAATATACGCGGGAACCGGGTTTTCCTTCCACTAAGACATGAATTAATTAGTAAAAATTGGCATTATTGGCCAGTCATAAAGTCATGGGCAGCGATGTATGTAGCAGATCCGACATTACGTGTCCTGGTTATGGGGAAATGTACAAAAGGGAATTACGAAACTACTCATATAAAAAGAGGGCAGATAAATTTTGGTTTGAAATATGTTCTGTCAATTCAGGGAACCAATAGCACTATATATTACAAAAAAATAGTAAACGAATTGCAGCACGTGAACATGTTATATTGTTTGGATTCATATGCTTGTTGAAAATTATGGGGGAGGGGGGATAATCGTACTACATCCAGGGGGCGTCTCATGGAAAACAATATGGAGAATGGCACATCTATGGAGAAAATACATTGATCGCCTCAAGAGGTGAATCTTAAATATAATTGACTGTAATACATGGATGTGAGCTCTATGAACAAGTTAACAAATAACTGGAGGAGTGGAAAGAGATTACGCGGGTATTGGTAGGTGGAATTTTGCTAACTTGTATAAATGAGACGGGAAATCACTTCCTACAATGCCGCTTGAAACCAAATTCACCGTTCATGGAATTCTACCGCTTGAAGTGGAATGGGAAGGGGTTGATATGTTAACGTTGCCGAAAACTATCAATATCGATAGTAATTGCGTTTTTGTGACCACTGAGATGAACACACATTCTTGCAATGTAGTTCAAGTAAATGTTCATCTCCCGGGTGAGGGTGGGTGGGGGGTTGGCTTCTTATATATAGGATTAGAGTGGGTGAAGGACAACATGTTAAAATACACAAAAATGATCGATATAAATATCGCATCCATTATCTTCGATGTATCTGACAAAAACATGGACACTTCTATACACGCAACATCTCGTGCAACGCAGAGTTCAGGGGTGAATAGTTATGACCAAGCCTCCCGGGTTACAACTACTAGTGATATGCTTTAGTTGATACGTTTTTAGAAATAAATCTAATTTGTATAAACGTTAAAAAAGATTCAAAATATTTATGAAAAATAGGATTTTCATGTCGAAAAAGGAACCACGTCGTCATCCGTGGGTTGTTGTGTTGTGCTGCTCTAGTATTAGTACCCTTTATTATTGGCATCCATGTGAATGCGGCCAAGAATACATCGGCGAAACAGGAAGGCCCTTAACCGTGCGATTAAAAAACACCAAAGAACCGTCCGCCAGGCAGAAACCTTCAATTCAAGGTTAGCTAACCACGCCTGGGAAAACGGACGTCGCATTCTATGGGAAAAGGCCTCCCCCATCACCAGAGAAAGCTATCTAAAAATACGGAAGATCAAGGAAACCGCATACATCCGCCTGGCTAGTAATCCAATAAGTCAGCCTTCAATCGACATACATCCCGTATGGATGTCAATAATAAAGGGTACTAATACTAGAGCAGCACAACAGAAGAGGATAAATATATCACCTACACCGTCGGGTCGCAGTGGCCCAATGGAAAAGTCCTCGCCTTAAGAACCAAGGTACTCTGGTTCGAATAACGGTGCTGCTGGATGCCAGAAGACGGACGTTGACAGAACGTCCGAAACGTTGCAAAACGGAAATACACCTGTTGTGTAGAGATAAACAGGTAAAAACGATGGATAATGTCCAAAAAGATAGTAGTAAAAACCAAGAAATACTGCATATGTTCAAGCATAATGTTCGACATTAATTTTCAGGTGATTATTCGCGAGTGTTGCAGATTTTTCGAAAAAAATATTTCCGTCTTACGGGAATACGACATTGAGATTGAAGGCCGTTGAGGAACGTATTGTCGGAACAGCGTAATGTGCCCCAAAATTGAGATCTTAAACTTTTTTTTTTCGTAAAAGATATGGAGTATTCGGCACTTTTCGCCAAGCACACCACTTTGGGGGCGTATTCTACGTACGAAAATCTTACTTCTCCCCAAAATTCGAACCCTTTTCATTCGGAGGAAGAACCCAGGCATATTTCAATATTGCATGTTTTGGAAAAGGACCTCTTTTCTACTTCCGTAGAGAAGCGCCAAGAGGAGAATACGACAGTCGTCGTTTTCCTTTGGAAGCTCGCTAGAAACACGCAACTTTTGACATCCACTGTATATCATTTAAGCAAACATTAATTATTACCTCATTTTTACGCTAGTTTCGGTTCTAGAAGTTTTCCTTATACCTTTTTACTGAGAGTTATGTCATTATCCAGAACCCGTTGTGTCCGAAAACATCACGGACCGCCCTCCAACTTTTTTAAAATTCTTACTATAATCTTTGATAATATTATTTTGTTTGATTCGTCATTTCTGTGATGTTTGCAATATGTTCAGTTTTTTCTACATATCATTATTCCACCTTTTCTTTATAAATAGGGGAGAATAAGCAGGATTATCCACTGCAATGCTTACCCATTGGAGAGCAGGCTGAGTCCGTTCTGGTGCATCTACAGTAACTGCCTCATTCTTTACACATGTTCAAGATACCAGGTATAACAGATCTGTAGCATATAGTTTTGATGTCACTGGTTTTAGTGTTCTTTTGATATTTCCATTGTTTTCACGTGTTTCTGTTTTCCATTGCCAGACAGTGACCGGGAGTTAGTTTCCTAACCTTCTCGGGATTTAGAAATTAACTCCTAAGTAAATAGCACGCTTCAGATGTGGGTGGCAGTTTTCCTAGCCGAAAGTCAGATCTGAGCGTACTTTTCGTCAAAGGCAATCGTTAATGCCGAACCGCATTCAAATTTATTTTTTCAACCCTTACAAAAACGTGAATTTCTGTCCTACAGTCAACAATTTATATTTTTAAGATACAGCATTGAGAAATATTATCTCAGCAAATCTGTGAATCTGTAGAATAAAAGGTTTTCTGAGTTTTTTTATTTTTCTATACTAAATAAAGAGAAGGATCACAACTAGTCAGTATGGGTAAATGGTATATATAATCGGGAACTTTGTTTCGAATCAATGTTCCTATTCTGTACGTGGTACCTTACTACCACATTTTTCTTTTAGATTCTTTTCTTCTTCTTTTTGTCACTGTTATTGAAGGATCTACTGTGGAAAAATGTCTTGATACTCGAGTTTGGGCATCACCCGTTGATGCACACAAAAATGAGTTACACCAAAATTTACCTGTTTGATTCTGTGTTTATCAATGTGAATTAATTTGTTTTTCCTATTTAAATTTTATTGCAGGTTTAAGGGGGAAAATGCCATTTTTTCATTCTTTCAATCGGAGCGCTGACTTTGAAAATTAATTGTTTAAAAACCACTCTTCACAACCATATTTTAATGACCGAAAGACACGTCCAGCCAGAACCGTGAAAACGTTGTGCTATTTTGTTTGTAAAATTGTTGACACCTTTTTTATTTTTCATCAGATGAGCTTCAAAGTATGTAAACCTTTAAACAATAAGTGACAGCCATGACGCATGCTTTATCGTCTTGCTTTCATCCCTCTCCCCGGCGTTAGTGTCTGTCATCAATACATAAAACTTGATATCAATATATTCACTAAACCATGAGCTTTAACTTGTATTCGAAGATTTTTACTTATAATTACGAACAAAAGTAAAGAATGGTTTATAAAACGGGATGTAAAATATGAGATATTGTACCCCAGTAATGGCTAAATAGCCGCGGAACGGGTTTAATATTAAATAAAATGATATGTATGTATATATAATTAGGAATTAACAAAACCAGAAGTGTCAGTATGAAAAACCTATTGTTTCTATAATAGCTGGAAAACTATTCGTTCTATAGCAAAAATTAAGATAACTAATATCATATTCTATTTAAAGAAATATAAAAGAAAAAATATAAGAGCTTAATCCGATTATTAGTAACAGATAATTAATTTTCCGAATATGCTCACATTTTACATCTTTGAGAGGGGGGGGGTACTGGGAAATTTGTAGAGGTACTTGTAAAAATTAACCTGAGGAAGTGGTCTGTCAGTTTGCCTTGGTTTTTTTTCGATTCATAACCTGTATTGACTGGGCTACAGGGAACAAGAACTTGCATTAATGATATCTGAATGAAAAGAAATGATCACTTGACCGACAAAATTAAAGACTTCAGTCATCGAGCGACGACAGAGGACCCATCGCCAAGGGTAGTGATCTGTCCTGATACAAGCACGATGACTTAAATGTGGTGCCGCAACACAAAATGAGACGCCTATTTGTATGTTTATCGTCTGATAAAACAAAAATGTATTTTAGGGGAACTACAAGAAATACTTGCGGAGCGAAAAGGGGGAGTGCGGAAATAAGTTGAAAGGATCAATTTCGTGAATCCACCACTCTCCCTAAATTGAAGTTAGTGGACCCGAATTCATTCAAAACATTTTAAGAATGAGTGAGAATATCTTCCTTTTCCTATGAGGATGAATTAGTTAAATTAAAAAAGAAGGCACTATTATGAGACAGGCTCTTCCTCCACAACTCATGCTGTTCTCTGCACTATCTTAAACTCATTTTCACGGAGAAACTAAACTGTCTCGCTGTACTACTGCCCCCTGTCCTGTCTCAAATCTTGAAAGCGACACTGACAGTGGCGCAGGATAGCGGGCGGTCTTCGGAACTATCTTCTTCGCTGTTAACACCGTTTCCACGACGCCAGCTGTTCTCTCGTAGTGTGACTGCCCTCGTGTAATGGGTGCTTTTGTGACAAGCATTACATTTTGTTTCACTAGACGTGAGCAAAATATTTGTATAAGGAATTTAAGTTCCACTATCTAACCAATCCCATTCAGAGAATGTTCACACCCATCCTCCCCGTCTCTTCCCTGAGTGACCATGATAAAATGTTTTACGTGAATGAGATAGGTATTCGTTTGGGGTATTAGCACACAAAAGTTAATGTCGATCGCTCCAACAGTTTTCGTTTTTAAGTAAAAAAATAGTGAAAAATGACATCTTGCAACCTTACGTTCATTCCGTATAATGGAACGAGTGGGGATAGCATTGCGACGTCCACAGTGTAATAAGGACACAACCTTACTATGGACTTGGCGTGCAGATTTCTCTGACAATTAGGGTTGGGTGTATACGTCACTCTCGAATTATTGTTGGTGTCGCAGTGTACCTTTAAATATGCATCCTATCTTAGTAGTAAGTTCGACGGATTTTTTAAAACTCCGAATCTTACGAGACAGTAAAAATTGCAAATAACGAGGCTGGTCTAAGATGTCGCACGTTCTGAAAAAAGCACCATCCATTACACACTGACAGCGGATAGCACGGTCATCTGAAGTTTCTTATTCACTCTGTTAAAGAGCGATGAGATTACTTTTTATTCTGTCGTAAATAAAATTTTAAAATTTAGTTTGACATGACTTTAAATTACAATTTAAGTGTGCTAGCGAGTCTTCATGTACTTGAGAAGAGAATTGCAATGGTTTTGCGACAGTCTCTAATCATTTGCTATTGTTAGTTTCACGTTGCTGGATTCGTAATGTGGCGAAACCCGTCACACCTACTAATACGACGAGATACACGTTGAAAGTCGCACTGTGACACGAGCGATACTTCGAAAGATTGACTAATCGTTGTCTTGGTGGGTGTATACCCCATTCTGGCGGAAAAGAAATCTGCACGAGTGTTTATTCACATGAAGTGCTGCAAATATTCTCCTACTCTTAAAGAAGAATGCTTCTTAAAGAACTGTCAAATTTAGCACCTTCGTATAGCATTGTTGTGGGAATCAGATAACTCACGAATTTGAGGATCGTGAAACGATTGCTTTATTGGAAATTATTTCAAAGAAAAGACAGGTCATTTCAGTATGTACTTCCAAAACTGAACCAGTTGAAAATCACTGATTCGCTGTTCAGGACCCCTTATTAGAACGGTCCTAAAGTTTCCATCGAGAATAAGTGAACTTCTACTGTTTCAGACAGTGGGAGATACTGTGAATCAGTGAATGATACTCTTGTTTTCTCATTAGGGCTTAAAACTGATCAGTGAAATGGGTGCTCATGAGAAAAACTGTGGGCGATGCCTACTTTTTCTTTGAACATATCACCTTGCGTGCAATATGCTGCAACACTTCGCCATTTCCTTACTAGCGAGCACTGAATTTCACATGTGTTGACTTCCACAGTAATAGTGACTCAGCGGAACAACTAATCTGACTTCAGATTTGTTGAGTAAGAGGCGTGTTTGCTGTGAAGGTATACCACAGAAGAATGACTGTTGTAAATGCAATCATTAATATAAAGACTTACGTGAGTTCAATTTTGAATTTACAGCTGATTTTTGGAATAACATTTTACAATAATGTATTGATCAATGGCGCGTCAGGGATCAAATGCAATAAGGAAAATTTTGGTTTATACAGTGGAACCTCTTTAACTCGAAATCCTCTCCAAGACGAGGAAAAAGGCCATTCCCTTCTGTTGAAGTACAGAAAACCCTACAACTCGAATTATTTCGACGCTATAACTCGAACTGAATATTATTTCCCTATGATGTATTATCCATACATATCACGCTCTTCAACTCGAACTACAAATCTAGCAGACTCTATCTATACCTCGAAAAAAGTAAGATGTAAACTTTGCGACCTCTGTAAATGGAAATACTTTTCGCAAGACTCTTCAACAAGCAATAGTTTCGTTCTCGTTAATAACCAATTCCCAGAAATGATTTCGTACTTTCATTGATAGATGTAGTGATGTGGACAATATATTTAGTGCCTTGTTTGCAATCGAAAATACAACTGACAAAGAATGTGTTATTTGCTTGACTCAAGAAAATTACAGATTTCTTTTAATATGTGCATATTTTCAAGTTGTTCTTCGTTATAAAATAATCTTTATAAATGTAATTATGTACAACACAAATGTAAAATAAGTCTATAAGCCGATTTTTTAATTTTCTAATGACTTCAATAACATATAACTCGAAAACTCGTTATCTTGAAACTTATAACCTTTCCCTTGAAGTTCGAGTTAAAGAGGCTCCACTCTATAACTTTAATGTTGAATTTAAATATTATTACAATATCTTTAAGATTTTTCAAGATAATAAGCCTTAAGTGTGTAGGCAACTGAAACAATTTCATATAAAGACTATTGGGTAATGTCAGGGACCAAATTGCCTCGTCCTACAAAGTAGGAAGTAAAAAATATAGGAAGGAGGCAAGCTACCTCCTGCATTCTCCTATCTCTCTCTCTCTCTCTCTCACATTAGTAGAAGTCCTGATCCAGAGATGTTCTCTTACTAGTAGCTTTACTCTGACACAAACACGAAATTATTCCGTAGTCTTGGTGGTCGGAATAATTCACCTACTGGATAATAGTTATTGCAAACTATTTTTTTACCCTGTGAGTACAAAATTGTTTGCCATAGCGATTATCCTGCAGGTGAATCATTACGGTCGTGAAGGGTAAGGATATGTGAGTGAAAGGTGGTGAGTCTGGGAGCACCTCTGGGTCAGGACGTGATGAAAGTAGGGGAAGTAGCCAGTCGCTTTCCGATATTTTACACGTAGGTAGGGATTCTACCTCTACTTGTATTTGAATCCTTTCAAAATCAGTGTATATGATATTAGAATGTGAAAAACTTACAGGTGTATAAGTTGATCCATTATAAAAGACCGAAACTTGCAAATATTCATTTCTAATAGAATAAATGATCGTGGTAGTAATGATTGTGGCAATACGTGGTATCTATAAAGTAGGAATATGCCCGATCGAATCAGGACGATGCCCTCAATAACTAAAACAATCTCAAAATTGATTCATATAGTATTGTGTGTAAAGAGAAATCCATTTTACTGGGAAGGAAGCTTTTCAGAACAATCATATTCCCTTCTTTCCCTACCATTGAGGTTGAGAAGATAAACATGAGTTGATTTAGCGAAAGTGATGGAGTTCTCTTAGTCCAGACACTCGGTGTTTTTTACCCGAAAAAGTTTTTCTGATTTTTTTGGGGGGGAGAGAGGTTAGTTGATTGGGGTAATTGCGAATTTCAACTTTGTTCTTGAGAAATTTCGCGAAGTATGAAAACTTCTCTAGTCTTGGATTTTTCATATATTTGTCCTAAACAGTTCAGTAGTGTTCTTTTGTGGGGCTTTACGGCTCGTTGACATCGAGGTGAATGGAGCCCTAAAAACTTGTACATGTAGGGAAAATGCAGTTACGCACTAGGGAGAGCCAACACGATTCTCCCCGCGTGTGGGACTCGCCGAATGACAACCATACCCACTAAAAACCCTCCTGAATTACAACATACCAAAAGATATCTCAAAACCAAAAATCAAAACATTGGGGGACAAAAAATTAGGAAAATGAAAGAAACACTAGCCGTAATAGCATCGGGATCGAAAAGAACAAGAGGTGACCAAGGAAGGCCAGGAAAGAGAAAGGAAGGAACCTCCCACNTATATATATATATATATATATATATATATATATATATATATATATATATATATATATATCGCACGACTGAGTTTTTCCCCCTTTCATTTCAATACTGAACCCGCTAGAGTGCATTAAATTTATTCTCTTCGATATTGGAAAAATTTCCCTTGAAGTTATAGATTAGTTCTGAAACTTTGTTCCTTATTGTTTTTTCGAGATATTGATTACAAATTTTGACGTATCCCCTTCGACAACTTGGGAAAGAATGAAAACAAGGTCAAAAGTTATTGCTTTTTATAAATTTTCTTTGCTCCTTTTGTGGAACATGTTTCAAAGAAAAATTCTGTTTTCAACAAGAAACTATTAACTATTTCCTGCAATCTTATTTCCGTGCGAATTCGTCCCGAACTCTCTCAAGGGGACGCAATTGAAATTCGTATCCGTGCCTCGTGATACATTAAGGAGTAAAATATCAGGGTTTTTTTACAAATCTGCGTTGTCGCTGATTTGAGCACAAGAGCGCTCTCTCACGTTGTGTTAATCTTTGTAGAATGGGTTGCACTGAAATATTCTTCGAAGTACAAATCATTCGCCTTTTTTTCCATTCGCTCTCTTTGTGGTACGATATGCTGACATCCTCGTGTGCGTTGGTTTTCTTGTCTTGGGCTTTTCTTCTTTTGTTTAAAGACTTTACATGTATCAAGTGTCCTGTGACTCACTTCAGTACTTTTAGGTCCAAAATCAGGAGATTACAGTATCGAGACTGATGCTGGAAATAATTCACTCCCGCTGAAGGAAAGTATCCTCATTCCACCACATCGGACACAGTTCGCAGTCGCCGCCCTTTTATTTCCATAATAATTTGGGAGACTTCAGAGTAGTGATGTTGACGCTCCAGAGTAGACTGGCGCTGGCATTCCGTCCTGAATTAATTTCCATTGTACTTAGAAATTATTCGATTTATTCTTCTCTTCTGGTACATATGTGGAAATGCTTGTCAGAAGCAGCAAAGGAAGGGCGCAGCAAAAATCCTCTGAAATTTACAACATTTCGGTAGAAAGCTTTCTGAAACATTGTCACACGTAAGCGAATATTAGATAATTACTGGAGGGGAAAAGCGACAAAAGTAAATTTTTGAGAGAGAATTTGATAGCAAAAGTGTTGGCTTGCAAATATACTTCATGTTTTATGTATAGGAATAATTAATGTTTATAAGATTAAACCTGCATTTCTGAGTTTAATGTGGAACCCGCATTGCGTGTTTCGTTACGTCGCGACAAGGGAGGAGACTCGAGGAATTACAACGGCTATGCCTATTGCGAATGAGTGTTTGGAGATGCACTCAGTGTTGTGGTGTGAGTACAACTCGTATATTTATGTATCCTAAAATGTGACTGACAGTTATGCGGCGAGTAAAAAAAACATTATTGGACGATAAAAGTAACGATCCTTGAGAAGGGTTGGAAGAGAAAGGTAATGGAAATACTTTTGCAAGAATGGCATGATACGTGTCAGAAAGGGAGGAAATGAGTTCCTCAAGATATGACGTTTGCTGAAAAGACGTGGCAGTGATTTCATCCGGGACCAGCTGTAGCTGAATTTTTGACTAATCATGTGGATACCAATGAATATTTGAAAATGTCATATTTCAAAGACGTGGAAACGTGGGACTGGGATACGCGAGAACACATGTTCTGGGACTGTGAATTATATGGAAGAGAAAGAGCAAAATATCTTCGAAAATGAGAGAAAAAAGAGGTTGTGTTGGAAATTATTTTCCAAATGATAGCAACAAAAGAGGAATTCAAGTTATTCAGAGACTAGACCATTTATTTATTTTTTATTCTGTGGGTATAAAGTTCTAATAGTATAGAGGTATTTAAGCATACATTTAAATTACGCAAAGAGCGTAAAAATTATCGTAGTATGTCTTACGATGAAAACACGACATAAATATATAAATGAAAAATATTAAATACTTCGAATTTCAAGACGTCCTGCGTGCGTTCTTTGAAGTACCCATTACCTCCTTCCTTTTGTGTTGGTGACAAGAATTGCCATCAGCCTCTCTCTGACGCTTGCAATGAGTTTCACCGAGGGAGTTATTTTCCTCATATATTATGTTGGAAAGCGAGTGTAGAATGTATTTACGAAATCGCTCTGAAAGGAATATTGTTTCTTTAATTTTTCTGATCCTTTGTTGATTTTCAATCTAAAATGGACGGTTGTTGAGAAAATACATTCACATCATCTGTATTATTCGAGTGTCTGTGTATTAAATAATTAGATTAAATTTTAGATTGTTTTCATTGAAAATGTATTGTCTCATTATGATAAGGAACTTAACATCTATAATTTCGATTTCAGAAAATTTTCCAAACTACGTAAATTTATGGAAAAATTGGAGAACTGCAACTATGCTGTTGAGTTGGGCAGACAACTCAAGTTTTCGCTAGTTGGCATTGCAGGACAGGATTTAAATGATGGAAATACTACTCTTACTTTGGGTAAGTGTCTTTTTATCATATCAGTTTATTCAGCATCCTGAACTTCATACAAAAATATTACTAATGTTGCACGAAACAAAACCTAACTCCCTTTCTCGTTCCTGGATATGTAATGCTATTCTCCGTTTTATTAATCTCTCTATATATCAAATCTCACGATAAGATACCTTTGCACTTCGTGCTCACTTATAAAATTACTGTTGAGTGATATTGTAAAACTTCTTATATTCCCTGTACTTTCTCCGCAATGCGTTTGTTAACATATGTTTCCGCTTGAACCTCAACGGGAGGAATATGCTTTGTTCGAAAATGGTGAGTTACACGGAAATTGAAGGGGGATGATAATTTCCTGTGTGATTTTGCTTGATGATATTAGAAAAATCAAAAAATTTTGTCTTTGAATTACGTTATTCGAGTTGATGAATTAGTCCAAAAATTCATTGAAACTGGGCTTTTTATTTATAGTTCATTTCGATTTTGACCTCTATCTTATAAGGGAATTTTTTTTTTGCGTTTAGACTGGAGAACATTCAAGTTTTGTCAAGGAAGTATGAAGGTCTACTTCACTTTTTTGTTTGATCGAAAGAAAAGACATATCTATAAAAAAATCCAATTTGCCGACTTGTTTTCGTGTAAATTTCAGTTAAAATTGCATGGACTCTTATGGAGAGAACTCTTAGAGGAACATTTTTTTAATTGTGGAATTTTAACCGGTGAAATAAACCAATAAAAGAAACTGTCGAACATGTCCAGAATGTATTGCAGGAAAGAACACTCCGAATATCAACAAAATTTGCGGATGAATAACTTTGGAATCTGCAGAAAAATGCGTTAAAAGTAGAATGTGGCCGCCATTACTCAGTATGCAGTGTGATGCATTGATTCTGTTCGGCTCACGACCTGACGACTGTTACGAAATACAATTAATTTTGTTATGAAAGAAAAAAACCATTATCAAGTTGTCGAATAAAATTTGGATCCGTTGGGGTAATATCTTAATAAAAGTTGTATGGGCTCTTACGCCGAGTGTCTTTGAAGGGACTATTTTTTTAATGAAGTTAAATGTAATTTTCATTTATATTGGTACAAAAAACTATGGCCCGAGACAAAAAAATTTATATAGAAAAAAAACGAAATTTGCCTTGCCTTTACGGACAATTAAGAAAGTTATTGAACAAAATATTCTCAAAACTAGATAAATCTAGTCAAACTAGATATTATTCGAATATAATGTTTCAATTTAAACTATAATTAATAATTTTTTAATACACCATAATTAATTTCTGTTAGAATGACTATTTTGATATAAACAGAAGAGATACAATTATTGAATATTTCATAATTGGTTATGTACGATTGACAGTGCCTGGAACGTTTTTACCTGAAGCCAACGTTTCTATCTAATTCATGTGTGCTTTTGATCTAAGAGATCATATTGGGAAAGTTAGAAGGGGCGTGACTTAAGTCTCCTCACTCCGGTGGGGGATGACGAAACTAATGAAGGAAGGCTCTTGGACTTACATCCTTTACTTACGTACATCGTCTTCCTATTTAATATAACTGAACAAGGTTTTTGTTCAAGAATGTACGATATTATAAATAAAAGTAAAAATTACGATTTTAAATCCAGTGTATTTTAAATGTATGTTCTTCAAATTTTTTGTCAATAATTTGATGACGATCAGGTAATTCGGATAATCTGATCCTGTAAAGTATGAAGGACTTTCGTGAAACAATGTACTTAAGGCATCAACCTTTTTCTCTTAATATACCTTTCTGCATTGTAACTGAATTTCTATGTTTCTGGCGGAAATAACAAAAACTATGTATGTCATTGTTACTCATACAACTCTCGCATTTCACGCAAAAAATTTTTTTTTTCCTTTTTAGAGCTTTTTTGTAAATTTTGGTTGTCTGTAATATTGAAATAATCATAACCTTCTTCGTATTGCTGAGCGAACACACTGGTCACAGTCATCAGGCTTCTAGTAAATCAAATTGACATTGGCTATCTCAAGCATAAGGTCCAACTAGGTTTAACACCACATATTGTAGAATCTTCCACCAGACAATGTTCCGAAATTCTGATTTTCTCAGTTTTGGAAGAAATTTGATGAATTTGATTAGTTTGTAAGGAATTTCTCAAAGTGGCTCAAATATAAGAAATGGAAATTTTTGTGAAGCTTCCGACTAGAGATAGAAACCGCTGCGTTAATCCATAAAATGTTGAATAAGAATACTACGGAACAAATTATTAGTTAGTTTTTTGTGTATGTCATTACGTCTCTTTTGAACAAACGGCCGCCAAAATTTTGTATCTACAGAAACAGCACTATAAAAACTTATTGCAGATAATGAGTGGTTCTAGTTTTGTCCTATATTTACGATTTGTAATCTTTATTCTCGCTGTACTTTCCTTCCCCTTATTAAAACATTCTCGCATTAGAAGCATCCTACTTTTCTTTGCGATTTGCCTTATTCATTACTTTGTCTTAATTTGTAGTTTTCATTGAAGTGGTCATTTTCACATGCACGAATATTACATTCATGTATACAAAATCTTACGTGTCGTTTGGCTGGAAATTACATTATGTTAATGTACGAGTCAAATAATAGGATTGGGAAATAATACAGATTTCCTATTTTGTACACAAAGTTCTTGCCACTGTCACCGGGCTTCTAGTACAGTCGTCACTTTAGCGCTGTAACTAAAAACAAGGAAACTCACAGATAAACTACTATAGGGAGGCCCACTTCTTATTCTATCTTCTTGCTGCCAGAATGCGTGTCGAAATTCTGACTTTCCCAATTTTTTAATACATTCATGTATCCTCCCAGGTTTACGACCTTACGAAGTTGTAAATAGAGTTTTTGCATAACGTACACGCTTCCTAGCGTAAACGCTACGTTGATGACGTTAACCACGTAAAACACGTGGAAAGAAAGAGTATAATCGATGTATTTTGCATAGCGTACCTTCGACTCAAATCATGCTAAAAATTTTAGACCTGAGCAAACTACTTCTGTGCAAGCGACACAAGTCAACTGTACTGTGAGTACACCAGCAAGTGGCCATACAGCACACACAACCAACAAATCTCTCATACCCTCTCAGGTATCAACATAACCTCAAATCCGGAGAATATGCCAGGACCTCTCACTAGCGTGCTATCTTTCAATACCTAGGAAGTTAGTGTCCTTGATTATGACGCGTAAACAGGTCGGCCAACATACTTACATCCGTTCACCGTCCGTTTAACATTGAAAAGTTACAATCACATCACGAAGTAAACAATACTCCTAATTACTTCTATATATTTCATACTACCTGTCGAGAATCCTAACTCATATTTCGGTAATTATTTGCTTTCACAAATGTGTGCACTATATAGCGAAGAGCTCTATATCGTCATGTCCCTTTCTTACAGTATTTAACTTATACGCTTAACCTCTAGTGATCACCAGATAAAGGAATGTGTACATTAATAACACTATCATGATAATTTGATATTAGCTATTATTTAGGCATACTGGTTTCTCACTCACGGATTTAAGTGTTATTTTCAATAATTTCGTCCATTGACTTCTGTTATAGATCTAATAGATCTTCCATTGTCTTGGCTAAACATTCATTACTATGTATTGCACATATTTGTGAAACTAAATTATTGAAAATAACACTTAAATTCCGGCTGCAAGATGAAGGCATATTTTAACTTATGAGTTCAAGTTAAGCAGCAAGTTCATTGTTCTTTAACATAATGTTAGAAAGGAAATGAAGTAACCATAGATAAACAAATTGTCCAATTTCAAGAAAATGCCAATGCATCTTGCAGAAATCTGAGTTAAAAACACGTGTACTTCAATCTGTCATCTACTGAAGACTGGCTTGATACATTACTGAAGTTGTAGATGATGCCCTAATACAACAACTTTTGGTAATATTTTTNTATATGTATATATAAGGGAACATTTATTATTATTATATTCACTTAATGCTCAAATGTTTTGTTATTAAAAATATTGAAAACCCTTATTGCAAATTTGACTCGGAACATGAAATTCGTCATGCGTTGGGGGACTCATGCATGTGTGTACATGTTGGCCAACCTGCTTACACGTCATGATCCATGACACAAACCCTGTAGGAAGTCAAAGATGGCCACTAGCCTACCACTAACATCATACGCTCGCATCTATGCAAAACTCGCTAATATTACGTACAACAGAATCAGCTTTGTATGTGTACGTATGCTTTAGACTTGTAGTGTGTCCGTTGCGAAGCGCAGAAATAGATAGACCGAGGGTTTCGAAATTCGGCACTCGTTTTTTACTGATGGGGTCCGAAGTCACTCATTGGGGTTTTCAAAAGTTAAGATTTTTTAAAAAATTATTTTAAAATTGTTAAATTTTAAGAAATTTATGTAATTTTTAGGATGTCTTAGTGAAAGTCGCGAAGCGCAAAAACTGCGCTAAAGATTGAAAACTCAGATATTCGGCACCACATCCAACAGGCTTAAGGCATATCTTCAGGACTGGTCGTGTGGACCTCCGACCGATTTTTTTCGAATGTCAAAGATTTTTTTTTTAATTTTAAGCGTTTTATTCGTTGTCACCGCGAAGCGACGAGACTGAAAGACTTCAAACTTCGAAATACGACACTTTTTATTTATTCATAGATCGCATCCCCCGTTAACAATGTTATTACAGGTATTTCTGTTGTGTATTTCTTCTCTTTTACTTTCTCTGTTCTCCATGTATTTTTCTCGGATCCAAAAAATTGCGTCTAGTTTCCTGCATATTTCACAATAATTAACATTTCACATTTTGAAAACTGCTGGCAAACCTTAGTATTTCTTCTGATGTGTAAATACATTTTTCTTTCGTGAGTCTATTTCCTTGTGTCACTAATCAATCCTACTTCTTTCTCATCTCATAAATTTCATATTTCTTTTTTATATTAATTAGTTACTCTTGTTGTTTATATTGAAAACTCCCAAAATAATCACTTCTCTTATTTTCACATAATCTACATTCCTGTAATACTGACCCGTCTTCAGTTTGCCCTCACATACATTGTTTTTCCCGTCTTTTTTAAGTATGTGAAGAAATTGACGTTCCCACTCACTAATTTATATCATTTGCACCATAAATGCACTAGATGGTTCAAACCACTTTTTGTTTTTGAATTTTAGCTGTGTGTATTCAAAGACCCGTCTTTTCTTTTGTTGACTTCCCTCTCTTGCCATCCTAACAAAAGCTCTCTAGTTAGTTTTCCTCTCCCTTCTCATTTTCTCTGCTGTTTCTCCTTTTTATTTCTTCGCTCAAAAGCAATACAAATGTGGCTCATAAGTATTGCTTACGTCAGATGGGCAAGCTATATGTGCGTGGGTAGACATAAAAAAGATAAAGGCGTGTGAACCTTAAAACGTATTCAACAAACGGATTTACAGACAACCAATTACTTTTATTGTCCAAAGTAATTTACATGGTTTTCTGGACATTGAGCGTCAATTCATTACGATTTAACTATCTCACTATCATCCTTAATGTGAGAACTTTGCAATTGAGCATCTCAATCAACGCCATCACATATTACAGCTGTCATCCGCAAATGACGCTACTACACTACTATCGGACTTTTTATTATAGATCCCCGACTTCTAATAGCTGTAGGTAGTACAAAAAACTCTGAAAAACACAGTTACCACCATTAGATTTATATTTTTGTTTTGCATATACATGTGAAAAATTTGTTTTTATTAATATTTTTTTTTTAACCTGAGATGTTTCAAAAAGCGTGATATTTTTGCGGCTTTTTCAGATACGTCGAATTCATTATTTTTTTATAAAACAAACTAAGAGTAACAAAAATAATTCTTTTCAGAAAATGATCACTGTTGTATTTGTGACAACATTTATTAATTACAAGCTTCTGCATGCAAAATGTAATGAGTTATATTTTTTCGAAACCGCTGCTAAAACCGACCTGACACATTATTAAGGAATAAAATTTATTCTATCGTACTCAGGTGAATGTCATGATCACGTAACAATTAAATGTAAACGTTTAAAACTATTTGTGTAACATCCAGCAAGTGATAAATAAAACCATGCTTTCAATAAGCGACCAGCAAAGGATTTCAGTCAGGCGCTTTGTTGCTGCGCGTATCGCTCCACTGACTGGTAGTTTTGTCAGCTGTGAGTCCAACCTGTTGAATGAATACGGCATTGGCAACAACGCGCGTGACGAAAATGCACCGCTGGCCGATTATCCAAAACATAGTTCTATTTATCACTTGGAGGTTACATAAGTAATTTTAAACATTTACATTTAATTGTAATGTGATCATGGCATTCTTCTGAGTGCGACAGTATAATTTTTTTTCCTTAAAAATGTGCCTGGTCGTTTTCAGCAATGTTTTTGGAAAAGGTTAATAACTCATTATATTTTGCAGGTAGAAGGTCGAAATTTTGAAATGTCACAAACGTAATAGTTAACATTCACTGAGTAAGAATTATTTTTGACGCTTTTAGTTTAATTCATAAATAATAGTAAAGTCGACGTATCGGGAAAAACGGTAAAAATTTCGCGTTTTTTGAAAAAACGCGAAATTTTTACCGTTTTTGTCAGAACCATTTTTATAACTTGAGTATAAGCAGAAGAACATGACAAATTTAATGGTGTTAATTAGTTCTTTCTGCGATATTTTGTGGCATCTACAGCAGATCGAAGTGAGGGGTCTATAATTTAAAAAATCCGATAATAATCATTGGTTGAAGTAGCACATTGTTGAAATAAAAGAGAACAATGAAGGACTCAACACAGAACCCTGTGTTACTCCACAACTGACAACTCTTGTAATCCCAGCGAGTTTAAATGATTGTTTTCTATTAGTCAAGAAATCCCGAATTAGCGAGTTAGCCATCCCCGGATGCCATATTTATCCAGTTTTTCTAAGAGAATCTCATAGTTAACAGTATCAGATACCTTGGTGAAGTCATACCGTATTACAATATTATATGTGCCCTCACCCACATCTTGATACATCAGATCGAACTTATTAGCCAGGGCTTCGGTATTTGAAAGCTTCTGCGTAAATCCAAACTGCCTATTCGAAATCAGCTCAATCTTATTAAGAAAATGAAGAAATATAATTTTTATACTTTTATCAACACATTAAATAGCAATGAAATGTCATCTTTCACTTCTTTACTGTTTTAATTTTAAGCATTCTTAAGATATTGCGGAAAGATACCTCTTTCTTGCGATTTGTTAATTAGGACTGTTTGTGAGTCCGAAATATGGTTTACGACGTTTCTTCGTACCTTCTTAGAGATTCCATTAGCACCTCCAGCAGTTAATTTTCCATTAAGAATTATATGTACCTCGTATTTGTAAGTAGAACCAAGGTTAAATTGCGTTATCAATCCTCGTTACATGCTGTTTATAAACTGTCTTCTGAAAAGTTACGACTCAAATTGGAACCCCCTTTGCTGAAGAATTCATATAGATGGTTAGCAATCTCTCTCTGATTACTGACGTCTACGCCACCAACATTAATAGATTTCATTGTTGTTTGTTTTTATTACGTCCAAGCTTTTTATTAATAAACCTCCCGGAGATTCTTACTTCCATTGTTCTTGAGAAAAGCTCGAGAAAAAAATCTTACCTTGAAAATGGAATTTTTCAGAATGTAGTATTTCTTGTAATATTCTTTTAAAAACGAGTTATTCTTATCTCTTAACTGTAAATGTAAATTGCTTTTCGTTTCATACGAAATTGTCAAACCTTTCGTTACCCAATCTTTCCTATTAGCATTTTCGATTTTTTTTACAGTATAAGAAGTATTTGTCATTACATTAGAAATAAGGGAAATGAGTTCTTGTTCATTCAAATTAATGTCTTCTGATCTTGTGCCATCAAAACTATTCGCCGACTAGGACAAAAAAAATTCTTGAATCTCCCTTGTTACATCCGTGTGCAACATGTATCATGTGATCCTCAGTCGGACCAAAATACATTCCTAACGCAGCCAAAATACATTATTATTACATTGTAGGTTTTTTGATAGTTATTTCTTCATGTAAACATTTATCATCCCTTTCTCATCTGATGGCTTTGAATTTTTCTTTCACATATTGTTAAAAATCAAATTACATGGTCTTTGGAATCCATGAAACACGGAAAATCTAAAATTGAAGGAAAAAAGAACATGCATAATTACACGGACTCGCTGAGAACACAAAATTACTTACACGGAAATGTGCCAAAGTTCGGACAACAAACATTACTTCTTAGTATTAGTATTTTGTGTGTGTGGTTTTTTTCCCCTGACCATTCAAGGAACGAAGTAGGTTGTGTATACTTGCACTTGGAGAGAAGTTTTGATAGATCTTAAACTTACCACTATTTCGTTGAATAAATTAATTCATAATTACTTAAGAGTTCAGTTTATTATTATTATTATTATTATTATTATTGTATAGGATTGTTATAATCTAATTGTTTCTAAGATTTTTTCTGTTTAGTTTTTTCGTGGTAGCAAAAATTGATTATACTCAAAATTTGGTTATAAGCGGTACATGAAGACACGAGTTTATTATTGTTGCATTATGTACCATAATGCTATAACTGAAAGAACATTAATTGACCTTGCAGTCTGTACACTTGTCAACTTAGGTATTAATGCATCGTCTAAGTCATGGGTGAAAATTGCGTTAGACTGGGTCTCGAACCCGGGACCTCGTGCTGTGGCCGCAGGTGTGCTGTCTTCTGCAGCACCATTCTCGACTTTCATGCCCCATACATAATATTCGCCTGTTCCGGTGAACCTGCGTCGCCATGCAGGGGATAAGTGACCACAGGCGGTGGATTATGCTGGGAGAACTTGTACTAGATTTCCACGTACCTATACTTCAAGTCATGTACCTTTGCTGAAAATTATACAACATGGCTGCCTAACATGAATTGCCACTTCCACGAATTCAAGTGATGTCCAAATAAATATTTATAGTAGTCACAAAAGCGACTATTTGCTGTAAAGAAATACAATATGATAACGCAACAAACTAAGACACAAGGTAATATTCGTTCCACACGCTCGATGCAAAAGGAACATGATAGCGCCACGAGAGCAAGTGCATTGAATTGATGGCCGATATTGGCATTAGATTTAAGTTTTCAGATATTCGAATGTCCTGTCAACATAAGGCGAGGTGCATCTATCATTACTCTTATCGACGTAGGCGAAGAATGGGTGCTGGCTACACTGAGCACGAACCCTATACCAACATCAAGCCAATTAGACTGATAATAAATTTAAAAATATATAATTTATTGCCAAGAGAACTGTTACAACTGCCTAAGACCACGTTGATGACTATAAAGTAATTTACTGCAACTACGAGGGTCGTTCAAATATAAACGAGAACTTTGACCTTGGGGTGCAACAAGAGAGCGAGGCGACTCCGGTCTTGGGTGGAACAGTAGAGGGGATCAATGAAAGTAGGGAGCGACCACTGGCTGGGCGTTGAGACGGTTGAAAGGGCAGTAAGAAACATGAGTGAGAAGGAAGTACCCACGTCCGTTGCGCAACGCATAATTATTAAGTTTTTGGCGCGGGAGGGAGTCCGCCCTGCTGAAATTTTTCGGAGATCGCGTGAACAGTTTGATGAAAATACCCTTTCACAGTCAAAAGTGTTTTTTTTTTTTTGGCACAAAACTTTCTATGAAGGACGAGAAACAGTGGAAAATTAAGCCCATGTTCGCCGGCCAAAGACGAGTTTGACGGAAAACCACATTGAAGCTGTTCGTCGCGTTATTGAAGGGGACCGCAGCTTCACCGTCAATGAAATTGCGTCTGAAGTTGACATCAGCGTTGGGAGTATCCACACAATCATCCACGATGAGCTTGGTTTCTCTAAAATTTCGGCTCGTTGGGTGCCACGCCTTTTGTCAGCGGAACAACAAAATGTTCGTCTCCACATTTGCCAACGGCTCCTTAGTCGTTAACAAGCCGAGGGGAACCCTTTTCTCACTCGCATAGTGACCTGCGATGAGACTTGGGTCCGCCATTACACACCAGAGAGCAAGCAGGCGAGTAAAGAATGACGGAGAGTTGAAGAGGCCACCCCAGTGAAAGCCAAAACGCGGTTGTCTGCTGAAAAAATTCTCGCAACTGTCTTATGGGATTCAAAAGGCGTTCTATTGCTGGATTTCCTTCATGAACAGAGAACTGTTAATGCTGCCTACTACTGCTCTCTTCTGGATCAAGTGAGGGCTGCTTATCGAAACAAAAGACGGCGACAACCTATCAGGGACGTCATTTTGCTGCATGACAACTCTTGGCCCCATACCGCTCATCTAACGCGCCAAAAGCTAAGTGAAATGTCCTGGGAAACCCTTGAACACCCTCCATTGGTCCAGATTTGTCGCCTTGTGACTTTCACATGTTTGGACCACTGAAAATTGCTTTAGGAGGGCTTCACCGATGATGCGGGGATTGAGAATTTCGTGCGCAATTGGCTCAAGGACCGCCCCCCTTCCTTGTACAGTGAAAGGATGAATAAGCTTCCGATTCGGTGAGAAAAATGTGTAAATAAAGAGGGAGATTATGTGGAAAAATGACACTTGTGATTAAGCGTTTACTTTTGTTTATAAATTTTTTAAAACAAATTCTCGTTTATATTTGAACGACCCAAGAAATTATAAACACAGTGCGTTTCCGTTCATACTTTTTTCTTAATTTTAATTTCTCGAAGCAAAGAAACGACTTCGATTATACGTGTGTCAAGTCTAAAAAAACGCTCAAGTTCGTTATTAAAGCCAGCATAAAGCCAGAGGTGATGTGCGCCACTGCTACTAGTCAGCGATTCCCATTCGCGAATGCCATATAAAAGGTAAAAATAGTCATTTAGCGCTGCTTTCTTCTTCCTCCTTTCTCCTTCATTCTCCCTTCCTTCCTCTTATTCCTTCCTTCCTCTTATTCCTTCCTTCCTCTTATTCCTTCCTTCCTTCATTTCTTTCTTTCTTCCTCTTCTTTCTTCCTTCCCTCCCGGACTTTTGGACTGACCTTAGATTCAAAATCAACTGAGTGAACGATCTCGAATAGAAAAAAAGAATAACTGTTATTTAGTTGAATGCCTTGATGTACCCGATTTCAGTGGTTTGGTTTCTATTACTCTGTAACTTAACTCCATATTACTTACATGAAAACCTAACAGTACATTATGTCGGCTTCCGTTGGTAAAGATAATTTGCTGATTCGTCCCTCAGATGATATTTGATATATTATGAAAAACTTATTAAACGAGATTTTATCATTCAACTTTCTTCTGTACTATATTTTCCTCTATTAGCATAAACTTGCATTTCTGCAGCATATTTTTCTTTTGGTTTTTCGTACATTTCACAGTAAACCTTTTTGTCCTCGGGAGGTAGAGTATTCCACTTGCTAGTTTATTGACGCATAAGTTCTTGCTTCGATGGTTCGTCATCTCCTGGTTTTTGTTCCATTCCTAGTCTCTTCATGACTATTGGTCGCTGTTCGGGGCGAAATTGGAAAAAGGGATTGGCTGGTCTTTTAGGAGCATTAGGATCTTTCTCAGACCTTCCACCGTGTTTTGTATATTTTATTTTGGTCCCTGATCCAGAAGCAGCATTTTTTCTTACAGACTTTCTCTTGTTATCTTATGAGACGTCTTATCATGATTTTTATTGTAGTGGTGCTTTTCTGGTTTTGGAATAACCTGTGGGCAGGTACTGGTGTAGGTTCGTCCAAAGGTAGAAAACTGTTCATTTCGCCAGTTGTCACCGTACTGGTCAAGACGATTCATTAAAATTTTTCTTTCTTTTCTGCATCGTCGCAATGTTATCGTTCATGGAGGGGAACATTTACCTTATGACCTAACATGATCATATTTTTATCTAATATGAGGATCATATTTTCTTGTTGCGTCAAATAAAATAAACAAGGTATACATAAATATTACTTACGTTTTATTTACATTCTCAACCCTGCCTACCTTCCTTTACAACTAAGTTACTATGAAATATTTGTGTTTGAGTAACTGAAAAATACTTGATTATTTGATTGAATTAACGTTAGAATATTCATTTAACTTTAACGGGTTAATTAAACTTCCGTTAAATTTTCGTCGACTAACTAATGCTTTAGCGATTAATAAAGTTAACTTTTATAGTAACGAAGTAACTTTGGCCACCTCTTCTCAGGGGATGACAAAAGGGTAGTCCGCCTTCTGGCCACCCTTTCCGCCGACGCTGTAGTCCTGATTCGATCAGGAGATTTTCTTTTTAGTGCGAAAGATTCTCTTGTAAAATTCGATGCCCAATTTCCAATTGTTGGTTGCGCGAAAATGGAATCTTAGCAAAGCGAGAGCGAATGGCTCACTGAGTTTCGACTAAAGAACCGCCATTTGTTTAATTCTTCCACCACGATGTTTTTCCCACCAAGCCATTGCTTGTAATGAAAACAACCCATTATTACGCTGCTGACGGTTTCATTCCCATAACTCTTCCTCCTCCCTAGCCACTACAATGACTGTGAAACAAGAAAGATTCATGCGCCCCACCCTGTGGGAACAAATTTAATTCCTGAAAAATTCTGGATTCTCAATGTCTTGTCTATTGTATTGAATCAGTTTTGGGCTATTCCATATCAAATCAGCAGTTTTGATAGATTTTTTACGTGATCACCTTAAATTTTGATAACATATGATACGTAGGTAGCCATCATATATTTTTTTAAATACAAATAATGCAAGTTTTAATCAAAACACTCAAAAAGACTCGATACAAAATATTTTAATTGCTGCGCGAGGTCTCCTAATGGAATTACAAGAGCTAGGAGAAAGGTCATTTTACAGTTTATTTCAGCATGATAAATTAAATGGCGTTTCTATGTTGCTCATTGTTTTATTGGTATAAAGCTTTCATTCGCATTCGCCAAAAATATTCCTCAATACTCAGTGTATGTTACTGACGATGGCTGCTATGCAGCCGAAAAAGCTTTATACCAATAAAACAATGAGCAACATAGAAACGCCATTTAATTTATCATGCTTTGATAATGTTGCTAAAGCTCCACAATTACCAAGTTTATTTCATTATCTTTACTATAATAATCTACATGGCATACATGAAGGAAGAAAAACAATATTATATTTAAATCAAAATTTTGATTTATTTCTCCAAATGCGTAGTTCTGAAAATTTTCAAGGTAATACCAGGAATATTGTATAACCTTATAATTCATCTGGTTAAACTTAAATGTGGGACTCAATTGGATTCAGTTTTTGAAACAATAAAATGTAGTTCTTCGCCGTGTACTGTATGTGGAACTAGAATTTTTCTCTTCATTCTTGCCTTCTTAATTCTCTTAACATTATTACGAAGTGCCATGTAACTGTTTCGTAAACTTGTTGAATATATGTAAACCTTAAGAAGGCTCAAACCGGAGTCCAAACGTACGACGATTAATTCAATATAAAATTTGTCTGTGCAGAATCGGGTTTGATATTTATAATAATGTGAATATTACCGCAAATTATTAATTTTATTTGATTAAATATTGCTCCAGTATGATGAACTAATGTGTATACTGCCAGAAGACTGTCTAATTGATTCACGAGTAAAAAATGAAAAATTCGAAAGAAGGTATATGTTATATAATATTACTTAACTTATTCATAAAAAATATTCACTGCATATGTACAGTTAAATATTCATTATTTAAACAATATTTAATCTTACGTGTTGTTTTGACTTCCGGATGTCTGCCACGTCAAACGCATTTGTTCTGAAGACTGCAGAATGGCGGTCGAAACGTCGGCTGCTCGACAATTGACGCGCCAAACACCCGGAAGCTAAGACAATATGGACACCGGGCGCGGAAACCCTACGACCATCTTAGACGAGTATGAACACAAAATTATGAAGGGAATGCATATTGTAATAGGGTAATTCCAGCCATAGTCGTCCTAAAATTTCCCCGACCCATTCAGATTTACATACGCAGTTTGTACTGTTTTTTGACAATAAATTTATTTATTTATTTTGTATATAATTATTCGGGGGGCTTGAAACACTGTAGAAGTAAGAGGGAAAATATTTATCAGGTTTTTATTGGGATGTTTTTGTTTAAACTACTATAAGTCGATTTTCGCTCAGCGTACAGAGCACCAACGTCGCGAGGTAAAATACCGTGAAAATTTCCATGAAAGTCCCTTGAAAATTGAAACTCACTAAATCTACCGATAGTAGACATTTTATTTTATAGAAAAAGTAATGTACATACACTTAACATGGCAACATACGTCTAAAATTTCAACTAAAACGTCAAAAAAAATTCCAGAAATAATTTCAAATTGATGGAATTCGACAGGGGTGTCCAAAGGGGGGGGGTCGTGACGCAAACTGCGTCATTGAAAATTTTGGGAGGGGGTTCGAAAAATGGAGGTTTTTTGGAAGTTTAGAATATTTAATACATAAATAATAAATATACTTTTAAAAATAGCATGTATTAAAAGAAAAATCACAACAATGTATTCATTTTTAAACTTTATGGTCATTTTAACATGATTAATAATTTCAATTCATTTTTGAAACTGATGAATAATTCGTAAAAAAGACATGCCGCACCGAGTTCTAGACCGCTGAATAAGCAGACATGAGCGTGGGATACGTGTCGGGGGGTTATTTCATGTCTATCAAAAGACCGGAAGACCCATCGCCTTCGCGTGAAGAAGTGACAACAGATACCTGCCTTTCCATCTTGCAATGGGAAGATTACTCAACAGACGACCGATCTGGAAAACAGCGTTGCACTGAATATTCATTGCCTTGCCTCCAGTGTATAAGTTTACTGTGCGTGATGAAGGTCGGAGCTGGATTTTGTATCTCGTCTTTTTCCCCCCATGTTTTGCCATTCGGGAGCCTGCGTGGTTTTTTAATGGTATTTTACCCGATTTGTGAGGAATTGATCAATTTTTACTGTGTTGACAATAGTTTTTGCGTTCCTTGTGAGTCATAAACTCTTAGACATGACAAGTGGATAGAGCTTTGCCAAAAAAAAAAATAATAACAATTTTAAATACTTTAGTGATGTGCAATGGTATTGGATCTTCCGAGTCGTACTCTGAGAAAGTGTCAAGCGCGTTCAAGCGTTACTGAGTGCGGTTTAAGGTAAGGAGAGAGGTAGAAGAAAAAATTACATTGATATTGGATTCTTTAATATAAATTTCGTTCACGAATATTTGCAGTCACGCACAGCTATACTCGTTACAAATTATGCAACACTTTTCTTGAGGATTTTCATGGCCTACGTTTCTTAAAATCGAGTGACAAATCTGCTACTTGTCTCATCCAGATGCTTTATACAATTACAAGCAAAGTAGGGACATGTATCTGAGGTGCTTATCCAGTGCAATAATCCGATGAAACGTAAGAAACCTCGAAGTCTCAGTTTAGCGCATATGAATATATATATATATGGTTCTGTGGAATTTTAAATATTCAAACTCTATTCGACTACTTTCCTCCTTTTTAGCTGCTGAAATATATATTAAAACTTAATTATGATATTTTAATCTCATTTAAATTTATCTTTTGTCAGTAAAATGGATATAGGTGATGAACATTCTTCTTACTTTCTCTTATACGTGGTCTAGAGACATTACTGTAAGCAAGAAAAAGTCGCGAGACTTTAACAGAAATATTAGTTTTTAGTATCTCTGATACCGAAAGTATTTTTAACACGTGCGTAATACCGAATAGCCTGTAAAATATCAGAAGGCGACTATGAGAACTACCTCACAATAAATCAATACCGCACAGTAAATAAAAACAAACAATCTGAGAAGTGAATATTCACATTAGTTGATCTTCAAGTGTTAAAAATGTTGTGAGAATGTGGTTTACTATCTATTTCACATTATTAGTGCATTTCTTAGCCCAGTTGTCAACAATAAACTTTTTGTAAACAAGAGCATCTCTTCAGAAAGTATATTTTGATAACATTACATCCTAGCGTATCCGTGTGGATACGGCACCTTTCTACAAGCGCAAATGAAACAGAACATGAAAACTAGTTTAATGCCTCTCAAATGATATATTTAAAAAATGAATAGTAAGAAAAAATTAATTCGTGCACTGAAGTAAAAAACTAGGATTGTTTGGAATATTTTATAAATCAGCAAGTCATGCGTGCTATTCATTATATGTTTAAAAACAGTCCACTTCAGAAAAAAATATTTTGTTTAATGCACCACTCACGTGAATGCTTTTTAGTGTTAAAAAATATAATGTAAAAAGGGAATACATTTTCATAATGATTTAAGAGTCGTGTATATACCTCAAAATTGAAAGTGCTAGCAAGCAAGACGCTAAAGCGTAGGCGCTCGTACCTGCATTGCAAATGAACCGGAAAACTGCCAGATATAGGAATGCTAGAAAATACATAATCGACCTCATATGCGAGACACTAATTAAACCCTCCAAACCTTTAGCACTGAGGATAATGGTCGTACCATCCGAAAGCGATGATTTACATATAACTCGCCATAATTAGTTCCCCCATATTCTCGCATAACCTGTCAATGCGTAGCAAGCACCCTCCACAATGATTTGGAAAGATAGGAACGGACTTCGAAAGACTATCTTCATTGCGTCATATCATTCACGATCGTCATGGTATAGGTAGGGAAGTATCCAAGTTTACGTAGAGTGAAGAATGGAGTGAAAACGAACGTATGANTATAAGAGACAGCCTCTGACCGGTTAACACGGGTTCTTTGTGCGTCGCCCTTGGTACAGGCAAGCTTCGTGACATGCCGCCGGTTTGAACTCCTTGGAACAAGCTTAATAACACTGATATATTCCATTTCACGGTCATACAAATATTTACGAGTGGGAAACAACTCTTCGTGATAAAAGTTCATGGTATTCACATACTTAAATTCTACAATTGTTACGACTTATTTCGCACATTCGTCATCCGCGTTTCATTTGATTTTCAGTTCTATCATATTTAGATTTTTCTTCTCAAAATTTTATTTTTTAGTTCTAGTCACGTAATACGAATTGATTGCTATTAATTCTCATTACTTTCTCAATGGCGCGTGTTAAGTCGCCAGCGTACGTCTCCGCGCCACAAGCCACGGTAATCGGAAGCGTGCACCGCGTTCAAAACTTTCGCCACAAAATCAAATTTCGGCATATATGTGAATAAAAATATACGTGAATACAACGTTAAAAGAGTGTGTAAATAATATCTACCTAATATAATCCCAAAGGTATCCATTTAGCTCGTAAATATTAAACTGCGAGCGCTCGATCTCGAATTTATATTGAATTTTGCGCGCCTCAGTTTGCATGCCGCACCCTTGTTACCGGAAGTGCTATGTAAAACTATTCATTGTAATTTTTAGAATGTCATGTTTCATTTGAGTCCTCATTCACTAGAATTGACCCCATGGTTTCGACGCTAGTCTTAGAAGTATAACCTGTAACTCAGATGTCCTAAATATTCCACCCCCCCCCAAAAAAAAAGAATGAAACCCGCGGAGGAAAGTGCGAGAATTTTAATATGTTCTAGAAGGTTTTTACTATCGATTAAAAAAGATTCCAGCTTTAGGTTATTTTTTTACGGTAAGGCCTGTTTTTGCTTAATTTTCCTGGACTAGGGGTACTCCCGTTTCTCCTGCCTATCATTTGACCGCAACATTCACCCGTCATTCACACTCGCGTCATTCATTCATCATCCGTCTCGGAAAGGTGCGTCGGGAATGACATCCGGCACTCTTGTAATTCCCTAGCTATATCAAGAGGCACCATTCTTTCCTTCATCTCCGACCCCTACTAGACAAGGGAAAAGGAGTTAAGGAAATCAATTAATCTAAAATATGAAGATTGAGATCGTGAAAAATCAAACTCTTAAATTTTATTCATTATGTGATGGGTAGGCGTGTTGATTGTTACTTTCCTTGATTGGTTAGTCTTAATTTTGAATTCGTTCGGATCAGTAACAATCCATTCAGGTGTTCACTAATATTCCTAAGGTGATCAAAGAAAATAAACGTAATTTACCTTTGTTTTGTCTTTCCTTTCATATACCAATGACTGTTAATATTTTCCAGCTCTGATATGGCAGTTGATGAGGGCCTACACTCTTTCGATCTTGACGCAATTGGCAAATACTGGAAGCCCAATCGTTGAGAAAGAAATAGTAACGTGGGTCAACAGCAAGCTAGGGAATGCTGGCAAGAAGAGCTCTCTAAGAAGTTTTCAGGTAACATGAAGCAACTTACTTCTTTATATATCCTTCCGTGTTCAACTTTCAATGATCATTCATATTAATATTGTTATTAACATTTTGTATCTCCTGATGTAGTCAGATATGTGCATTGTGTAGGGGAAGATGGGAAAGGTGAAGTAAGCGCGTTCTAGATTTGACTTATGGTCTTTTGCGGCCGCGTTCGCTCAAATTCCCGGTGGTGATTTCCTTTGTAAGGCCCTCTCAACCCATAGCAGAACTTGGGGCGATGGCGCAAAGGTATAACCCCTCTCTCCCAACACAAGAGACTCACCATATAACGTGTTTTTTTCTATTGGAGTTTTGGGGGTTGCCGACGTCTAGCTAATTAGAACCCTGAAATCATGGAAAACATGGTTCATCAGCCTTGTCATAAGAGTTAAATGAGCTTGGTAGTGGCGAGTTACACTATCTTTAATAATAATAATAATAATAATAATGAATTGATTGCTTCACACTTTTATATTAGAATGATCCTGCAAGGTAATATTAATGTCATGTAGTTATTAAATTAATACTAATGAAGATTGCACATGATGAAAACATACGCATACAGTATTGAATTGTATAAATAAGCCGAAAATCATTGTTTATGGATTTGTTTCGTGTAGCGAGGAGGAAGTTTCAAACGCTATTTATTACCGTTTCAAATGTAAATATGTTGAAAACATCTGTGAGTAGTTTCTCAGTGAGCAGTTTTTAAGTGAGTTGGCATGCTATCGTCATAAAACGTAAAACACCCAAGTTTGCACTGTAATGGAAATAAACCCAGAAGACTTATGAACGTTATAGCAAAATTTAGTTCACTATTTTGCGTTGCACCATATCAAGCAAAACGTTTTTTCAGGGCTGGTTTGCTTTGAAATAAAAAAATTCTTTGTTAAAATTTGAATGCATGCAAGATCTGTAAATAAAGTAATGAGACCTTTCTGGTGCAACTGAACGTCACAGCGCGCTTGCTCTAGAGGTGTTAGAAGGGGAGGGAAATCAGTTTCAAAACGCACCTAGCGTCAGTCTCCTACGATCTTCCATGCGATTTGTGTAGTCGTTTTAGTGAACCTCTGTCAATAGGCTCGGTCGTAGCTTAATGTAACGTTTTCGAACAACGTTACGCCATAAAATTGTGTGTGAGGCTCAGAAAATCTGTGGAGGCCACGATCTAGCTTGTGTTTAGGAGTGATAGCCTATCAACGATAGTTATTTTTTTGTACGTCCCCGAGACAAAGCGCCAAAATGCCTAATGCGACACGCCAACATCCCTCGCTAAAAGATAGGCCATAACTATGCTTATTGTGCTTGAGTGCTTTCTAAGTGAAAGTGTTGAAGCGATTGAAGGGAAGGGTCAACCGAGTGAGGCCAGGCAGTGTTGTGAATTGGCAACTACATAATGCACCAAGCCATTCCTAGTCAACGGTTACCTGACCTACTATCCGATTTTTTATTTTAGACCCCTGATTTCTAATAAGTGAGGAGAGTACACAACAAATCGCAGAAAAACAGTTTCCACCATTGGATTTGTAATTTTGTTTTGCAGCTACACAAGTAGAAAATAGGTTTTATGAATGAGTATTTTTTAAACCTGAAATGTTTCAAAAAGCATTATATTTTTACGGCTTTTCCTGATACGTCGACTTCATTATATTTTATAAAATAAACTGAGTGACAAAAATAATTCTTACTCAGCGAATGATCAAGATAGTGTTTGTGACATGTATTAATTTCAAGTTTTTACATGAAAAATATGATGAGTTATTAATTTTTTTCGAAAGCACTGCTAAAACCGACCAGACACATTATTAAGGAATATAATTTTTATTGTCGCACTAAGAAGAATGCGATGATTACATTACAATTAAATGCAAACATTTAGAACTATATATGTAACCACCATCTAGTGAGAAGTTAAGCCATGTTTTCAATAATCGGCCAACTGTGCATTATAGTCATTCGCGCTGTTGCCAATACCGTATTCAGTCGTCAGCTGAGGAGTCCAGCCTGTTAAAGCTATACCAAGCTCAATGGAGTGCATGCTTTATTTTATTAATTATTTATTGCTGTTATTTGCTTTGTATCTGATTGTAATTTAATGTATTTAAGTTTCATTAAATAAATAAATAGTGGAGTGATACGCCCGGCAACAACGCGCGTGGCTGTAATCCATCGCTAGTTGCTAATTGTAAACGTGATTTTCTTTATTACTTCATGGAGGTTACATAAATAGTTTTAAACGTTTGCATTTAATTGTAATGTGATCATGGTATTCTTCTGAGTGCGACAGTATAAATTTTATTCCTTAATAATGTATCTGGTCGTTTTTAGCAGTGTTTTCGAAAAAAAAAATTAATAACTCATATTTTGCATGTAGAAGCTTTAAATTAATAAATTCATTTCTTATTTTGTTATTGTTATGTAAAATTTATACAAATATTTCTAACTCACAAATATAACTCTTACGACAACTGCTTCGCTTATCCTCTCACAAGTGAAGTCATGAAAACTTACTTTGACCTGAACGCTCTTCGTGGCCAAATGGATAACCAACCCTACTTGCTCACGTAGACCAGTGAAACTTCTCTAATGAACACTCATTGGACTTTTGGGAAATTTAAGTAAAAAATAAAATAAAAATCGGACATTGAATGGAGTTAAACAAAATAATTAAGGACTTATGTTTTTTTTATTTATTGACGGAACTACTTAAAAGTTAGTTTTCGACATTTACGTTTAGGTTGAGTCTGACTTAGACCATCAGCTGATAAGAAAAAGTATTAAATTTCAGTACATCGGTTGCCCCACCTGGAGACTTCAGGGTTGGAATTGGCATCTGGAACAACGCCACTTCTATCGTTCTGCGAACATCAGCTCACTGTCATTTCTACAAAAATGCGGCATGTTTGACCTTGAATAAAATTTTGAGCGTAAGTGGGGTCGGTATTTCATTTGAAATGACCTTACGGTGTGTCACCTTATTTCACCTTATCAAATTTTTCCTTTGTGGAATGTTTTATTTTACTCTGGCTAAGTGACTCCAGGAAAAATTTTCAAGTGTGGGGCATTCAAGGATGGTATTTGAAGACATAATACGTGTAACAGCAATGATAGGTAAAGCACTATAGTGATATTTAGTAAACTTAAACATTTTTATGTTCGCGATATTTCATACACAAGGAACGTGACATTTGCGCATTTATTTAATATTTATGTGTTTTCATTCTTAAGAGCCATTCATTGCGAAAGCTTAAAAATACAATACTTGAAAGATAATTACATAGTGGTTAAGGAAAAGGAAATTACAAACTACTGGTTACTTTGGAACATTACTCAACCTTTGTGTACTGGATTAGCACAAAGTGAATGGGTCATAAACGTATTGAGTTGTCTTCATCCCCTTCAGACGGTTAAATATCATGAAATTAATTATATACACACATTGGCGGATCTATGGAGAGGACTATTGCCCCCCCTATTTAACCGTAATCTCAACCGATAAAATTGAAATTGATAAAAGGTACAAGTATTAATAGATTTTTCACACACTAAATTTTCATTTAGAGGCAAACGTAATACAAATTTGTATTATAATTTCTGCGTATATGTGTACCGGTTGTAGCTACTTGCAACACTGGGTGTGTTCCATGCAGGATAAACTTTGCAATATTTGTATGAGCGATACAACGCAACTGCATTACCGACATCTCATGACTACCAATGACAGAAGAGGAATTAGAACGAAATGGATTACCGCGCCTCCTACTGCGACTAATACGATCATATCTGCATGACCGACATGCGATCTTAGACATCGGAATAGAAAAGATTATTCAAAAAGTTACACAAGGAAGCCACTCGGGACCAATATTGTGGAACACCATGATGAATATAGTACTTGAACAGATGGCAGAGGCGAATGTCGAAGTCATAGCGTACGCTGACGACATTGCGCTAGTTGTGGAAGGAAAAAAGTCTCCAGGAACTTGAAATACACAGCACATAACAACTTGCAATTTTTGAACATGCTTGTACAGGGTTGCAACTTAGGATCTCACGGACTAAGCGTGAGGGAATTGTGTTCGACTACGCAAACCTGTGTCGAAATCGCAGGGACCTTATAATCCGCTTTCCCTATTGACGATTGAAAATAAAAAAGGCAGTGAACTACCTTGGGGTGTATATATTAATGAACGATTGACATTCGAAAACCACATCGACCGTATTGGGGGAAAAGTGAAGAAAGTAGTGAATGGTCTAATGAGAATCATTACAAAACATACGATAGGAAAGCAACAAGTTCTTCAGCCTTACAAGGGTGTAATTGTTCCACAAATTACGTTCTGTGGACTCGTGTGGCATGAGCGGAGTAAATTGAGACACATGGAGTGCAATCTGGTCCACTACCAGCGGCTAATTTTAATATTTTGGAGTGGCACATACAAGTGTGTATCGACGCTGGCGCTCAAAGTATTAATGGAGGTACTGCCGATTGATTTGGAGCTACACCGTCATCTACGGTACACGGTGCGTCAAGGTAAAGAAGCTCGAGTGGGCGACGTGATAATGTAATGGAACGTGGATGGAAGGGAAAGATCAGTCGGGCGTTAGTTGGATGCTGAAAAACATATGTGGAAGGTGGTGAAAGAGGGTCGAAATACGTACAGTTTCACAAATGATGTGAAATTCAGTTACAAAAACAAAATGGTTTCATCCATCGCAACCGTTGTTGGAGATTCTTACAGGACATGGCGACTTCAACACATTCTTAATCAAAAGGAACCTACGAACTTCAGACTACATATGCGGGATGAATTACTTTTGTTTGTAGGTTGATAACTAACAATACAGACCGTTAAAACAAAACGATTTATTAAGTACATGTAAAAGAACATGGAGCACTAGTATGTGTGTCCATGGCGACGGGCAGCTGAAAAAAAACTAACTGTTAAGGGGAGAGTTCTATATGGCGCGGGCTACAGTGCCACCAACTGTCGAACGTGAAACTTCCGTCGTCACACATTCAATGTCATACATAACATTTCCTCCCTCTTTTAAATTGCATTTTTTGGGACTACGGTGAATATCATAAGGATGCGCGGCGTATGCGTGTAAATCTGCGCGGTATAACTGTTGTAACTGGTGTCGAGGCTGGTGCTGGTGTTTGTTTTGCACGGATTCCTTGTGGCATCTTCTGGGCTGGTGTCGCGGTAGCTGGCGCTTGAAAGTACTGAATCCGTCGTGGTCTTGGTAGAGCCTTGGTAGCGGCACGTTCGTCACTGGCCAGTTCCTCATACTCTAGGGTTGGTTGCCTTTCTGGAAATAGTCGATGTGGCGCTTGATCCGTTTCTCTCGGTGGCTGATCGCATAGTGTAGATCTCCGATGCGGGTTGCAATGGTACCGGGCAGTCCCTTGTCCAGGTTCGGGTTGCCGGACAGAAAGTAAATACTGTCCGACGTCGAGTGTGCGGAATGTCGTGTCCATTTATATATCGCGGACATCTTGGGGTCTCGCCAGGTTGAGACGAGTTGGAAGTTCCCGTCTTAGAAATACTTGGGAAGGAGATTGTCCGGTGGTGGTAGAGTATGGCGCTTTTTGGAACTGGCGAAGGAATTCGTTCAGATTGGTGAGTAGAGTTCCTGTGGTGATCCTCATGGCATAGAGGGCGTCCTTCACTGTTTGGACGTACCGCTCGGCTTGGCCATTGGTTGATGGGTGATATGACGCTATCAGTTTGTGGTACTTTACACCACTGGTCTGCTAGAAGGCCTTCAATTCTTATGCGATGAACTGCCTGCCGTTGTCCGCGAAGACTGACTGGAGTGCCGTACGCTGTGAATAGGTCATCCATCAGGGCGATTGTTGCGGCTGCTGTTGTGGAAGTCGTCAGCTTGACCTCCAGTCACTTGCAGTAGGCTTCTACGATAATGACATGGTGTCAGCTACTGGGCCCACGTAGTCGATGTGGATACGTTTCCATGGTGCCTTCGGATACTCCCAGTGGTGGTCGCGGCACTTAGGTGGAGAATGTGCATGTGTTGCAGGACTTAGCGATCTTCTCGATGTCGAAGTCGATATATCTGGCCAAAAAACGAAAGAACGCGCCATTCCTTTCATTTTTACGATCCTCAAGTGAGCTGCGTGAAGGTCGTTGAGGGTGGCATCTCGTTGTACCGGTGTGACCACTACTCGGTGCTCACACGTCAAGCAGTTGGCAGTGAGCGAGTATTTCGCTTAGGTTGCCTTGATGTTATGGCGGGCGATATCGTGGCCTCCTCCCAAGAATTTCACAATTCTGCCAAGATGAGGGTCCTTCTTGTCTCGTGCGATGTCTTCTGATCTGACGGGTAACTGCTGCGTCTGGTGCGCGGTTAACAAATCAAAGTCGTCGTAATACTGTCTCTTCGGAATTAAGTGTTGGATCTTGTTGACAGTGGATGCTAGCTGCGCTCTGAAGCAGTAGTCAGCGTTGGCGTTTTGCTTCGATGTCTTAAATACAACGGTGTAGTTAAAGTGTGCAAGATAATCGGCATAATTGGCCATGCGACTGATGCACACGACTGGTAACGACTTCTGTGGGTGAAGGATCTGCGTGAGGGGTTTGTGGTCCTTTCTTGCCATATGTCCGGTAATCATCGTTGAAGAATTTACACTTATGACGTGGATGGTCCCCACCACACCCAGCACACGATGAGTGGTCACATGATGTTCCTTGATTGACTGAATGTAAATCTTGTTGAGGTTTCGATTGGTTGGACTTTTGTAGCCATTGGTTGCCTGCCTTCCATGACTGTGGTTTTTCATAGCCTATGTGATTGGTTGAATCAAAATTTGAAGTTATGTTCGGGTTCTTAACCTCGTCGGCTGAGTTTCGGGTGGCTTCGAGAGCGCATGCTATCTCATCCGCCGTGAAACTTTCCGGTTTCTTGGCAATAATCTCGTCGTACATNTAACATGCGGTCTAAAAATGTACCGTACTCACAGTGTGTTGCTCCTTGTCTCAATCGGAGAGTGAAGCTGGCGATCGACACTTCTGCATGATGCTCGGGAATTTTATGCTCAGCATATTTGTTGGCGGCGGGTGTCAAAATTGTCCGTCAATATTGTCTTGATGTCGCTGTAGGAGTGTGTTTCCGGATCGACGGAACTTACGAGAATCTTCAAACCGTCGTTCAGTTCGGCGCCCATGTAAACACGTGCGTACTGTGCATGCTCGTTTACAGGAACCGTACTCAATCCGAGCGCCCAGGTGAACCGTGTGAAATAGCCTACAGTGGTCCCATCGGCGGCGCAGTATGCTGGCATCGAGAACTGTGGTCGAGGCGGTGCTATTGACACTGACTCATTTCCGGTTGCATCTTACGCGGCGGACTCCTCGTGGTAGGGACGGGAACTTGGCACACAAGCCAAGGCTAAAGGGTGCAGCCATACAATGGCAACAAGTGGAGAGATATTACATACGATAAACATAATAAGAGAAATTTAATCATTAAATTGTGACCCCCGGTAATAGCCTGACGGCTGAGGAACGGGGATACAAAACAAAATGAAAAAAAAAAATGAAATGTCTGAGAGCGTTGGCGATCATTGCAGAAAGAGCTTGAAGTTAAGTTGATACTCCATCTGCCATTATGAAGAGAAGTTGTGCACCGATAAACTAACCCGCATGGCGTTGAACTTAGTTCGTTGGCACGTGGTCGCGTTGGGGTTACGTTCCGCACAAATAACACTTCTTTCTGGAACACACACGATGTTGTTTATGAATCCCACTTCTGACACCAAGTTTATGTTCGTGGGTTGATAAGACCGTTTAAACAAAACGATATATTAAATACGCGTGAAAGAACATGTAGCAGCAGTATGTGCGTCCCTAACGAAAACAACTAATTGTCAAGAGGAGAGTTCTATTTGGCTACAGTGCCACCAACTGTAGAAACTTCCAGTCATACACATTCAGTCATGCACAACAATGACGATTCAGTGGATACTTTACGACTGCGTGCTGACGGAGGAAGAGAGGGGACGATGGCTCCAACAACTCAAGCGACGAGGACTCGACAGTGATAAGGACGTGACGAAGTACATAGCGACCAAGGAATTCCAATTCGACGAATACGTGATGACTATTATGACTTATACGAAAGTCATATAGGGCTAGATAGTGAATGAGCTCCTCACTTCACCGTGATGGGGACGGCGACTACGCTAGCACCACCACTAGTAGAGCAATAACCGAACGATGATGACAAACACAAGGATTATGGGCACGTATTTAATAAGGAAAATAACTGGGGACAGAAAGGCAGAGGAAAACAAATATAACAATTCTAGAACAGAGATTTGATCAAGGGAGAAAGAAAAAGCGGCGACAATCCCAGGTAATGACCGAACGGTCGACAAACTGGGAGATGCATAAAATGAAAATAAAAGAAAAAAGAAAATGACGGAAGGGCCTGAAATGCTTGAAGAAGGAACTTTCAGGCTGGCCCAATATTTCGGGCCAAGCGTTTCAGGCCTTTCTGCCATGGGTTTCCTGCTTAATAGTAACAAGCAGAATATTTTTACCGCAGTCAGAATAGTTCGTAAGAACTGCAGTCAATGCTCTTTCTAACATTTATTTATTCAATTTATCAATCTTTTTATGCTCTTACGACATTTTCTGATTTGACCCATTGTCGTCTTGTTGATAGTAGGCAGCCTTAGTTTATCATTATTACATAGGTTCAATCAATAATAATTATTATTCTTTGTACTGGTTTGTTTTGTTTTATTTTCAGAAAAAAAATTAATTTGTTTGATAACAAAACCTTAATCGCACATCTATGTAGTAATCTTTTTATTTCATTTGTGCATAATGTTTTTCATTGGGTATCGCATTCCTGATATAAATTCTAAAGAACCAACAATATAATTTACATATATTTCGGACCGGTCTTAAGTTATTTCAGGACGAGACCAATAATAAAGGGTTCGACTTAAAAATTATTTCTAGGCCTTCTGTCATGGGGTCGTCTCAATTTTCCAAATATTATTTTTTTTTATAATTAAGAAAACGCATATGGACGTGTTATAATAAAATGAAAGATTTTTAATACTTTAAAATAGAAACAACAGTTCGATACATATTCCAAAAATCGGTATGAAAGTATCATAGTCTTTATTGGCTTGGAAGGTTATTATAGCACATCTCCAACATTCATTCACGCGTTCATTTCTTGGGGGGGGGGAACTCGTAAATTTGATATAACAGACAAATTCGCCTTGAAATTTGAGTTCATTAAATTTTTATCAATATAAAACTATAAACTTGTTGAACTATGAGAAAAAACAATGAATTTAAAGCATCAAAAATGTTAACGCAGCTGCGGGATTGAACCAGGTACCACGCCGCGAAGGCGAGAGATCGCAACCGCGTGTCAAAGAAAATTTTCATATTGAAATGTTTTTAATGTGTTATATATAATTATTTTAAATTTTCTAGAAATAATACTTATCCCAGATGTATTTCACTTCACAAGGTCTATCCCGTTTTGTTTGCAGGACCCAACTGTGGCAGATGCGACTTTGGTGATTGATTTAATAGATTCCATTAAACCTGGAACCATCAACTACGATCTTGTGAAAAATAGTGGATCAGATGAGGTATGTGCAATAATGCAACTCATTTCAAGAATATTCTTAGTTTTGTTTCTACAAATACTGTTTCCTTGAAGGTACTCATGATTTATATTTGGGTTATAAGGATAGGTATATTCTTAACCGTTTTCATTCAGTCTTGCTAACAACATTAAACGGAACTTTACTAGTATGGATGGTCTTTTATGCAACATGGACTTTGCATAATATTTTAATAATAATATTCATATCAGAATTCATCTTTTTCTAGCGCAGGACTACTATTGTTCTTTGGGTTATTGTTTGTTCTAGTGAACATTAAAAAAAAAATACTTTAGCAGTTATAAATTTCAAATATTTCAATGGCACATATTAACCATGGATTACTGTATATGTGAATATAAAAATCACTTCTTGTATAACTTTTAAAAATTGGCCCAGAAAGGGAATTATGAAGATAAACTTTAAAGGTTATAAAGAGACAAGTAACTGAAATTAACAAAAGTGAATTGAATTGAAGGTGAATAGGGCTCAAAAAACATGAACTAGAGATTTAAAAACTTATCTCCATCCGCTAGACCCATGAATGGGACAATTTAAGTTTCATAGCTAAATAAGTATAATATTATTAAGAACGATCCATGAAGACTTTATCAACATTCTTCAGATGGACCATAAGTAACTTGAATTTTCATACTTACTTCACTGCAGTTCCATATGATGGGTGGGATTGGTTGGATGCGAATGGATGGACGAGATTGGGTGGATTTCATTGGTAATGGTAGCTTCAAGTGGGGTCATTTATCAGTGTCATTGAGGACATTTATGGATAGCTTGCTACCCCTATGTCTCATATTTTAAACAAATTCAGAGATAGATATATTGGTAGATTGAGAGAAGGGTTGCAAGACATCAAAGAGGCAGAATTGTGCACATATTAGCCCAGTCAATGAAGGTCCAAAAACATCGATTTTGGGGTGCATGCTACATCTTCTTGCATACAGTCCTCTCCCTGGCGTTAGTATCTCACATAAATACATAAAAATTGGTATTAATATATTCACAAAACTAAGACTTAATACTTTTACAGGAAGATTTTTTCCGTATAATTTCACATATAAAACCTATTTTACAAAAACCTACAATGTCAATGTGAAAATAGATTTTTTTCACGTATTTTCTATAATTGAGGGAAAACAATTTGTTTTATCACAAATATGAAGATAATTCATGTTGTAGTCTATGTAATAATAAATAAAATAAAAAATATTTGAACTCAATCGGATCATTAGTAACAGAGATAATGAGTTTTCTGTAAATGTTCAAATTTTGCAACTTTAAGGTGGGGGGGTTAAGCTCCAGGGGTATTCTTAGACTTTTGTGAAAATGATCCTTGGGAAGTGGTCCATCAGTGGGGATAAATTCAGCTATATACCAATTTTTTTCCATTCAAAACCTTTATTGACTAGGCTATATCTGTGCATGTTTGTTTTTGTTTTTTTCCACATAAAAGAGAAAACTCCCAAAGTACCTTTCAACTTAATAGTGTCTTTCTTCAAAATATTGGCAATGACAGTATGGATATTGATTTCTCAGGGAAATATTCCTATCTAGTGCACCTAGGTTTTTCAATTGTAATGATAGTAGAACCAGTCCAGTGCTATTTTTGTTTCAGGATAATCTGGCAAATGCGAAGTACGCTATTTCAATGGCGAGGAAAATGGGAGCCAGAGTGTATGCCCTTCCAGAAGACATAACTGAAGTAAAACCAAAAATGGTTATGACGGTTTTTGCCTGCTTGATGGCCATGGACTATGTTCCTGATATGGATGTTAAGCAAGATTTGTGAATGCATAATTAATTTCCTAATTTTCTGTAATTCATTCCTTTAATAATCGTAATTATGTAAGACTTTTCATATTTTGTCTAAGTTATAACAGAAAGTAACTTACCAGTATCATTTTTTTAATTTTATTTTATTTGTTTTTGAAAATTATTCGTAGTGCAATAGATGTAGTATAATATATTAGTTACCCCAATTATTGGAAGCTCTTAATTCCTTAACAATTCGTGTGAATTGTTTTCTCGGAAGGAAATGGCATTTCTTGATAAAAGAACACTAAAGTTTTTTTTTTATGACTGAAAATGAAAATGTGCTGTGACATTAGCACTGTAGATAAAACGCACATTAATGTAATACATTCCTGAAACTATTCTAAGAAGCTCATTTTGTCCAAGCTGATTGTAAAATTTGAAGAGTATTATAATTTCCCACTTCAAATGTAGCACTCGTGTGGTGGGTGACTTCATCATAATAGTATTGATCACAAAATGTGAGTCACAAAATAATATTAGAATTTACAATTCTGTGTTTTACCAATGCTCTCAGTATTTTGTTAGAATTTTTATTTATTACAATTTATTCTACAACTGATGCACTTGTATCTCTATTATTCTTGTTGGTTTCAGTTATTACTACATTAAGATATGCATAAAGACTGATAACTGGCAGGAAAATGAGAACTGGAGACTTTGTTTGAGAAATTACTTTCTTGTCAAGATAAGGAGATATTGATGGTATTAGGATTTTAGCACTATTTCTAGCTGAGTAACTGGACTTGTTTTATGATCCAGTGAAACTCAGCTGACATTTGCCTACATTTTCAATTATATTATTTCTCACAGTTTGTTTTATAAAAGCTTACATGTAACGTTTCTTACAAAACATGAAATATGCAGGGTACTTTGAGTATTGCCTTGTATTGAAATCAATGAAAGTACTGGAAGTCTTCCGACTGGTGTGATGAACAAATAGAATTACAAATAGAACTTGTTCACAGGTGCATTAATGTTTTCAATGACTGAAATCATGAATTCTTTCATTAAAAAAACCAACAAAACTGGTGTTTGGTGTTCCAGAGTGGGGGTGTGTATCTAAAAGTAAAATTGATAGGGTTCGGGATTATGAGTCGCAAGCAATTAGTTTCCTCTTTGTAATGAATTCCTGATGATGTGAGGGCGAGTGCAAAAAGACTTTGAACTTTAAATGTGGTTTTAGTTACTAAATGCATTAGCGAGCAATGTTATGGCAAGTGAAATGAAGTATAAATCATTACATTCGTATTCATATAGATTTAATTTTTTTAACACATTGTGTCTGCATTATATTTTGTTTTATAATTATTCAGAAGTATTACAGTGATAATTGGGATTTTATATTACATTCCTAATAATTCTTTCAAACAATTGTTGAAATTGTAGTTATGTTTTTTATCTAGGAATTATGAAAGGAATGTTCAGGTTTGAGCATTTTGCAAAAACTTGATCGAGTTAAGTTTGACTAAAATTCAGTTATTGAATAGCTCTGGGTAGGAATTGTTGAATAGTTTCTTTGTAGAAATAATTTTAAGAAATAAGATTTTTTTCATCAAATTTAGCTTACAAGCAAAAATGTTTCCTTTCTTCAGGTTGCTATATTGTTTCATAAGTCAGTGGACTCCACTTTAAAATCAAATTTTTATTATGTGAGAATATATGTGTATTGTATTTCTATGTGTTGTTTAAAATTTGATACTTATACATTTACAAATTTTATTGGAAAAAAATTCAATAATTTTGCTACTAATAGCATACTCTTTCATGAACTGTATAGACAATGTAAATATGTGATTTCTGAAGTATAAAATAAGTGTCATTTTGCAATTTAGAAAAAAAGTATGTGTAGCCATTGAAAAGTTTTGTATGGAAAAAATTCATTTTAGTTTTTCATTTAGTTCAGAATATCATGAAAAATTTAGGTAAATCCATTATAAAAGTCTTGAGAGGAGTGAATTATGTATGTTAGGAAAAGTTTCTATCTAAAGTGGTTGTGGTATTTATGATACATAGCTAAAGTTCTGCTAGTTATTCTCTTATTATATGGCAAGTTAATGAAGTAAGTAAAATATGTAACTTTTGTTTTGTGAAGTACATGTATAGTGTTCTGGCCAAATAATATTCTTCAAGTATCTTGTGAGGGTGAGTTTTGAAACCAGATTTCCTTCTCAAAGGGTTTTTTTCTGTATGCTCTGATTCTGTAAGATTTGTAAATTCTTTGTGAACTATAATTATTTTAATGTTTTGTTAATTTGGTGAATAGTTTAATAACAGCACCCGAAGAAATACAGGGTTTTTTTCCCTTGATTTTCCTCTTCTTCCTTCATTTGCATAATTAAAAGTTAACTTTTACCTTAGAACTGAATTTTCTTAATATTCTGTGGTTTCTTTTTTTTCCCACTGAAATTAATTTAGTGTTTTTTTAATATTGTTGTAAATTGATTTATGTATGTATGTATGTATTTTCGATTCGGCCAACAAGGACCACGAAAGACTAGTACCAGTAAGGCTCAGTTATTGATTTGAGTTTACTCACTAGACTTGTCTTAATAACGGACATCGGGGCAGCATCTAGATATGATCCAGACCACTGTATCCGAGCATTACAACTGCGGTTGTTAGTCGCAGAGGTCGGACTCTTTGTATCTATGTCCCAGTTTAATTAGCTGGGATTTACAAAGAGCTACAAATGTTATCTTGCCCCGCCCGGGTATCGAACCCGGGATGACTTGGTGACGAGCAATCACGCTGACACCGTGGCCACAATTGGGACTGTAAATTGATTTATATTATTACAATTTTTCTTCGTGAGCCCATTGCCATTCTATTCTACAAATTTTACTACAAATAGTTAATAACTTTATTTTTCTTATAAAGCTATAGGTGGCTTCTTTTGAGTTAAAAAAGAAAACTTTCTCACATTGTTCCAAAATTAGTGAAATTATCCTTATGATAGATATTGAAGGAAAGCCTGTTGATTGCTGAAGAGAACGTCACTAATTGTGCTGTTTAGGACTTGAGCTCACTTCACACAATGCCATTTTTTACTCCCAATATAGCAAGCAATTTTTGCGTCCCAAGTCCTTTGATGTCTGTGATTCAGACAGCTGTGATGTTTGTCCTGCTGTGTTGACTTTACACGATGCATTTTACCGCAACAGTTTTGATGTTCCAATGCATGCGTTGTACAGTTCGGGGAAAATGGACATGGTTATAGCTGAGATAGTTCATCATACACATTTAGCAATTGGCATTGATATGTTAATTAAAACAGTAATACGAACAAATAAACATCATGACAACGTAGTATATTAAATTGTTTGGTGTAATTACACAGTTGCAAACTGTGGAGTGTTTGAAATATGTTGCTTAATAAGCTCCAATATAATCTAAAATGTCAAATAGAATGTATTTGTGATATTTTTCTGTAAAGAGATTTCATTTATCAATTACTTCTTTTTGCAAATTTTTAAAAAATATTTCTTGCTCTAACCTTGAGGTTACTTAAAATAATATAATTTGTCATGGCAAATAATTGGTAACTTAATGCATAGTTTGATTTTGCAATTTATTATAAATTAAATATATTAAATGATAACTCTTTGTTGCATTTATTTCCCTTGCTAAGGTATTCTCATTTCTGAACATAAGTTTATTAAATTAAGTTGCTCTTAATAAAAATAATCAATGCCTATTAATTAGGGAACCAAAATTACCTTTTTCATTGTCAGTGGTGTGCTGGCTTCCACCAGTAATTGTTTATCCACTATTATTTATTTCAAATATATAGTATGTAATTTACTTTTGCAGTAATTCATCAGTGCTAGATTGGTTGACACTCCATCTTAGCACGATCTAATTTTTGTGCAGTTTTCCATGCAACTTCCTTACTCTTTGTATGGTGCCAGAATATGCCATACATTGCAATGACATCTTTTTCTGTCCTTGGGAACTGGATGGCTGACTTCATAGTATTTTTTATGCAATTTTGGAGCGCACAATGTGTTGTGTGGAGCATGCATTAATTTTTAATCTATGATGATTTAAAGCAAGGTCAAATTCTGACTTTAAAAAAAGTAAATGTCTTTTGAAGTACGATTCAAAAAGAGTCAAAATATTGGAAATTTTCTGCTTTGGTGTGCATGTGGGTTGCACGAAATTATAAAAATCTGAGATGTCTTTCACCAAAATTCTTACTTTGTTAGATTGATGTGGAATGACTGCATCATTTTGTCTTAGAACTACATTTCATTACTTAGCTATTAGCTCTTTGTATAAATGTCGGGTATTCAAAGAGGATTTCACATGAATATCCATTTATTGCCAAAGAGTGAGGTGTTAGCAAACATTTCTTATGTATTTTAATTTTCAGCATTGCAATAAAAAAATTGCTTCTAGAAGGAACTAAATTCTTTTTTTTTGAACCCTTAAGTACTGCCCAAAATGTTTCATTTTTCTTGCATTTGTGTCTAAAATAAAAATCCGTTTTACACCCAACTTTTTTTATACTTGTATTTTGGCCTGCGAGAGGCCTCCAAGAAATATTTGGATATTACAATATTACAGCAGCAGTCTCCAATCAGTGGTGGTCTGCAGGAGGATTTGGTCTTCAATTGTAATTTCTTTGTTCAACCTAAAACAAATTATTCTTCAAATGATTATAAATAATATGAGTTCAATACAAAGATACCAAGATTACTATAAATTTTAAGTTCCCCGTTTCTAATACAATGGTGCTAGTTTGTTAATTGTACACTGCAGCCCCTGGGAACTTTGGATGCCCTAGGCAAGAAACATTTCCGCATCCCCATAGTATCAACAACCTCCTCCCTCCCCAAGGCCAAAACAAAATGTGACCTTGTCATTCCTGACATATTCACTACCTCATTCCGTTGTTACCATTTGTTTAAGCCCCTACTCCTTGAGAGGTGGCTAAAAATTACCCATACACAGAATTATGTTCGTTGCATTGGCACCCCTGATTTACTGATGAACCAATGTAAATTCTGCTTCAGGCGCCGTAGTGTCCAATATGTCGGGATCAACTTATCAGTGCTATATTCCATCTTTCCCGTTCATAGGTGTTACAAGTGGGTCTCCAGGCGCCCACTATCCACCCCGAAAACTGTTGTAATGGCTTTTCGATAGAATGTAATTTGTTCAAAGTTCTTTTGTCATATTTTCGTAATTCGTTTGTGAGGTCAATATTCAATATACGACGAAGGATAATATTTGTTTTTAGAAACATTGAAAACACTAGGAACAAAAGTCAAAGTGTCTCACTTCTTCCTCGGAAGTCTCCCCTCAAAGGCATGTGACGCTTTGCACCGAGCTGCTCGGCGACAGCCACTGATGGAATGTGTTCAAACATTTGGTCACTACCCACGACGGAAAACCAGACTTCTGTAAGATGTTATGAAAGTCTGAGGCGGGGCGGAGTGGCTCCGTGAAGTTAGCCAGAATGGATTTTTATTCTCAACCGATTCGAATGATCTTGGGCTTAAATGAAAAGTCTGACTTTGCTCAATTTTGCTCTGGTATTTTTATACTTTGCTCACCCTTAGTTTTTTAACTGTTAAGCAATGAAACTATTTTCTAAATTTTCGACTAACCGTATATCCTGTTAATATGATCATGGAATAATGAAATTATTTTTTATCGATGTATTTTGACCTCCCGACTTTGCTCACCAACTACTTTTGAGTGCAGTAGCTTGTTTTTGTAATAAAAAATAAAAAAAACATTGTTTATTATACATGCACGTAGGTATTTGTAACATATACGGCGCGTAATTTGGATTCTTCCACGGTACCAACACAACATGAAGCTCAAATACTCCGTCAGCACAACAGGTGCTATTCTCGCTCTTAAAATTAACTAATAATAATGGAATAAAGCATTTAGATATATTTATCCCAGAATCGATGATAAACCTTGCAGTAGTGCAGCATGGAAATACAAATAAGCGAAAACCATTCTAATAGCAAGTAGTACCCATAAATTATAAAGGCCTGTGGTTGTAGACCTGTGCTAAGGAGGGTTCTCAAATCGTTTTAGTATATTCAGGTGTAACAGAAATTTTATTGACATTTTATCACATATTATTTTAATATGTGTGTAATATGTTCTCAAGACCAGAGTTTTTTTAAACTCGTGAATCTAATATGATAGTTAATGTAATATTTCGATAACGAAATGTAACTTACGATGAATTTTCTTCATGCCAGTGAACAATTTAATCGCGATCTATTCAACCTGCTGTTTCAATGGTTCCCTTACACTTTACCTTCAAGCCCGCCTCTTATTATACGGACCACAGATCCAAATCCCCGGTGTCTGAAGTATGAAAATTAAAAAACTCTATTTATATATTTCATATATTGATATGAATTCATATCAATTCTTGAAGATTGGTATCAATGAAACAGTTCTCTTATTANCCCCCCAATACGCATAAGCAGGTTTGGTCGTTGCGTTCATCCTGTGAATTTCGAGAAGCGGAAGTATGGAGGCGTGTTTTGGTGCTATGTCAACGCGAGTTGAACAGCTTACTGTTATCGAATTGCTGAAAAAGTGTCTTCTACTGAGATTCATCGTCGTTGAAAGGCTATTATTGTTGATAGGTCTACTGTAAATCGATGGGTAATAAAATTTCGTGGTTGCGATTCTGGAAAAACCCATAATTGTTGACGAAACGCGCAGCGGACGAGTGACCAATGCCTTAGACGATAAGCATCGCAAACTCGTCGATGATTTGATTCAAAATGATCAACGAATCACTCAAAAATGTATCGTAAACCATGTTGGAATATCCAAGAAACGTGTTAGTTTCATTGGGATACCGTAAAATCTGAGCACGATGGGTACCACGCCGTATCACAGACGAGAACAAACAGCGTCGATTGAAATGCTGGGAGCAACTTTTGCAGCGGTACAGTGACGAAGGAGACAACTTTGTTTTGAGTATTGTGACGGAGGATGAGTCATGGATCCATCATTACGACCCAGAAGAGAAAAGACAGATCGTTGAATACCGACATCCGTCTTCTCAGACGAAAAAATTCAAAACACAACCATCCGTAAAAAGCTTCTTTTGACTGTGTTTTGGGATGCTCACCCAGTTTATGTGACAGATTTTCTTGAACGAGGGGCTACGGTAAATTCTTCACAGTACGTACAGACTCTAAAATTCCTGCGACGTCGAGCTTGTCGTGTTCGAGACAGCCTGGCGCCAATAATCTTGCAACATGACAACGATCGTCCACACACCTCGCGCGCAACTGGAGAGGCTCTGCGAAACCTGAAGTTTGAACCGATTTCACACCCTCCTTATTCCCTCGATCTTGCGCCTTGCCATTTTTCTTTGTTTATTTTTCCTCTACTCAAGAGAGACCTCAAGGGTAATCTTTACACCTCGGACGTTGAGGTGAAGGCAGATGTCAAGCCCTGGATTCGAGAGAAATTGGAAGAATGTTTCAGTGATGGAATGAACGAACTTGTTACATGTTGGGAGAAATGTATTAGACTTAACAGTGACTATGTTGAAAAATAAATATATGATTTTGAAACTAAATGATTGTACTTTGATGTACTTTTTGCCCGATCTTGCTATTTGTTTTTGTTCGCGCTCTACAAGCGTGTGTGCATTACTTTTCAACCTACCCGCGTATTATATGACTAAGATGGAATATACACAATATGTAAGGTCATAGTTTTCAACTCACAACGTACCAACTCTTCGTTGGAGTCTTCGTGTATTATCTTAAGGTCGCATAATGTATTTCACAATGCTAGATTGAACGTAAATAATACAATCAAAGTTTTTTTCAATTTCAATTATTTCTTCTGTACTAATTGCCACTTTGCTACAAATGCGTCACTAGAAGGTCCTTTTCATTTCTTTTTCTCCTTCTATCTGTCACATAGGGCAGCGTCTCCGTGGAGGCGGGCGCTTTCGTCAATTACTATAGTCCACAATGTAGGTCTTGTGCATTATATCTGTCCGTCTCAGTCCAGTATTCTCTCGAACCGTTTGTCTTATCCATATTATCTCGTTTCATCCTTCTCGCTTCTTCAGCTGATCTCGGATCATCCCAATTCTTGTTACATCTTCCCGGTACCTTTCTTACCTCTCCTTACTCCGTATCATTTCTTTGCCATCTCTCACACTCCGTATACGTTCCTCTTTTAAATATCTAATGTAACCTGCTCTTTCTTCTCAACACAGTACACAATCCCAGAAAACATGGACTGTAGTTTCCTCCTCTTGGCCATAAACGCAGCAACTTTCAGTTACTCTTCCAATCCTCTTCATGTATGCTCCAAACTTCCTATGACCGTAGATGAGTTCTATCACATGCGGTGTCAAATAAACAATCTCCTGTTCCTATTTGAAAAGTATACTTTCTTAATGTATTCTGAGGTATGTCTCCACTCGGAACTCTTGCCAACCACTCATCAACTCTTGTTCCACTGTCAACCTTATCCTTTTATTCTCCTATCAACGTTTCCCACTGATGTTAATATCTTCTTTTTAAATTTATCTCCTAAAACGTAGTTTTTCTACCTACAGATCTAGTGGCATAAATCCATAAATGACTTCTAGAGCATCTGGTGACAAAGTGCTATATCCACCTGAGAAATTTCTGAGACATTCGCTGCATCTGCTTAAGCTTTCTTTCAAACTTTACCTTTGTCATCACATGTCCCCACACTCCGCAGCCATAAACTAACACTGCCCATACTGCACTTTTATACAGTTTTATTGCGTCCCGATTATCTATATTGAATTTTGAGACACCCACCCTCAGCAATGAATTATAAACCCTCTTAGGCCGCACTATTGCATTATCCAAATGTTTTCTACAAAGCTTCTTCTCGTCCAAAATTATTACGAGATATCTATGGCTTGTATCTTCTGCCCTCATAACTTTATAATTGGATTCCGCCTATTCGTTTTGGATAGTCCTATCCACATTGCCTTTGTTTTGCTTTATGATAACTTTAATCCAATGTTTACTGCAAACATCTCTATTTTAACCAATGCCTATTGTGCGCGTCGCTCTATATAGCGGCGACCCTTTACTTCAGCCACAACAGCCAAATCATCTGCGTATGCAACAAAATGTAGGTTATCTTAATCCATCCTTTTAAGCAAACTGTCCATTGTGACAGTCCAATATAAAGGTCCAGTAGGCGACCCCTGTGGGTATCCTATTGTTGCCTCGTTAATTATTCTTTCCTTCACCAAATGTACATAAATGTGTCGGTCTGTGAGATATGATCTCACTATCCGCATCAAATACCCTAGCACAGACATCCGTTGCAGTGTCGCTAGTATAATGTTCCATCGCACTGTGTTACTTTACCACCGTCTCTGTCTCAACTCTTTTCCTAAATTCATTTTGGTGGCTACGCAACATTTTTTGTCTTCCAAATATTCCTGTATTTTGAAGCTTATCCACGTATCACCAATTTTTTCGAAGTTATTATAAAGGATATTGGTCTATATGACCTTGCGTTGCCCTCATCACGGCGCTCGTCTTTCAAAAATAACTTGACTCTTGTAATTTTCCAGTGCCGTGAAAAGTATATATCGTATACAGTCATTGTAGAGTTCCAACATCTCATCCTTAAGAGCACTATAGCTATTCTACACCATCTCATGGGATATCCCATGATAACGTGATGATTTCCTCGCACGTAGCCCCTTAACAATCTGCCTGTCATCTTCTCAGTCAACTCCGCCTCAGTCATCTTCTCAACCTCCAAGTTACTCTCCTCGTCCACTTCTTGCAACTCTTATTTGTCTCCTCCCGGGACTTATGTCCGGAGCGTTCTTTCTCTCACCCTGCTATATTATTTCCAAAACTATGCCATACATCCTTTGATTTTAGGCACCCCACCGCCATGCGATATGGAATTATCCAACACAAACCTTATTGCATTTCCTCTAAATATCTAGCCCAATTCCTCTTCTTTGTCATGAGAACTGCCGCTTAAAATTTCCATCGGGTGATATTGAATTCTCGCCATAATAGGGTCTTATCCAAGCGCTTACGCGGGCAACGCGCCAACTCCCTTAATCTATCCATTTTAGCAATACTATTCCTATGTTGCTGGACTTTCCGGTTGGTGTCGCATCTGATGGTAGTAGCTTGACGTTTCGACTGCCTTGCTGCAGCTTTTTTCAGAAGTGACTAGTTCGGTGGTTGCGAGCGTAGTGCTCTGGAGCGAGTTGTGAAGTGGACGTACAGTGGAAGAACGAAGGAAAGAATACATTAGGGACTTCAGCGGTTGTCTTCCACGTCATGGACACGGGACATGAGATTGTTTGATCAGACCGCAGTGATAAGCAGGGAGGATCGCTGGCGCCACAGAGTCATCAAAGAAGCTATTGAAATCAGCCGCCAAAAGCAGAATTTTTATAACGACAGTGGTATCAAGCTGGATGACTTGTGGCACCAAGTCGTACGCAGTACTCCAGCACATAGAAACCAGAGCATGCCCTACGCCCAGGACCCCCATTTCCGCACCAGCCAACAGCCCCACCGCAAGTGACAGCGGAACATCCGACACCCACGCCCGCTCTTCCCACCTCTCCCCCGGCGCTCAACGTCTCATTGGCGCAACGCCACAACTAATCCCAACGCACTACCCAGCCTCCCATTGGCGCACATGTGAGCCAACCCCAGCGTCCCATGCCGCTTGACGTACCTAGACGTGGAGTGACAACTCGCTCTAGAGCACTACGCTCGCAACCACCGAACTAGTCACATCAGAAGAAGGTTGCAGCATGGCAGTCGAAACGTCAAGCTACTACCATCAGACGCGACACCAACCGGAAAGTCCAGCAACATATGGCTCCGGCCGCGGAAGCCTTCAAAAATATTTATACTAAATTATTTCTATGTCTACGCGTTGTTAACGTTAAATCAATAATAGACATTCCTTTACTTCCCACGAATGAATATTCTCCAAACTCACTATCAATAATCAAACCATTTTACATGATGAATTTACAATCATAGTTCTTGCATTATAAATAATCAAAGACTTGATGCGTGAAGAAGCGTCAAAAGATATTTTTTGATCTATATCCAATAAAATTCAGTCAGCCTCAATAAAATTCTTGCTATACATCGATTAAAGCAGAATAGAATGAGATAAATTTTGGTATATCTCGTTTTCATGTGGGTCTTTTGGATTATTTTATATTCGAAGCAAACTCGAGCGTATATAATTTTACGATGACGTAAGCTTAATATCTTGCAATTCTCACAGCGTCTGCAGTGAGGCGGCGTTGAAGAATAAAGATTCACATGTAATAAATTCGACTATTTGGGAACAGCAACATCGCTTTGATTTTTTTCTATACTTTTTCCGAAAATGTGCCTCGGAAATCAACATTTTCGTGTCAACATTTACGTTCTTTAATATTAAATATGATTTTACGGCAGAACTTGAAAGAAAATATTTTGATGTACCTCTTTACCATTCAGCAAAAATTTTCTTAATGAGTGTGAATTGCATAATTTTATGACTTTTGTAAGAGGAGAGATCATATTTAAATAAAACGTGCTTAGTGAAGCAGCGGGCACGTGCGTGGTACATAGGAAAGCGGAGCGCGCTCCGAACCTCTGCCGCAGCCCGCCGTGTACCTCGCAGTGCACAACTGCTCTGGTTTGGGCTCTGCCTATGCTCTTGATGAGAACTGTTTTCCCACGCGGTAGAGCTGTCGCGTTTCGAGTTGGCGTAGCCGATAAGACCATCGATATTGTCTTTTTGCGAACGTCATCTCTTTGTCGGGCATTTCTATAAACATCCCACTTTCCATACAGCTCGGCGCCTATGACCCACTAACCAGAGACGACATGAAACACACATGCCTCGACAATTTCAATTGTCGCTTCTATTGTCTCTGGCGTTTTGAAGAAATATTGCCAACTCAACCTCCGACTGAAGAGACGCGACAGAGGGAAAACAAACTGAAGCTCAAAGCCAATACAGCGTTCTTTGGGGTTGGTGTAAAAAAGTGAGGTAATATTTGGGGGAATACTAGCCCAAGATCAGACAGGATGGCTCAGAGGGGCGTTTCCAGAGTGTGAGCTGATTGTAAAATAATCTTCCTGATTACGTTGTGAAAGTGAAAAAGACGATAGTTCGCAGTAAGTACTGGAAGTGAATAGTAGAACATTCCGCCAACTCGGTTTCCGTCAAGTCTACACGGCACCGTGCCACGCCCGCGTCCTGCTCTGGTTTGGGTGAGCCTTTACAAAGTACCTAGTTCGAGGGCGAGATCTGTGCATTGTCATTGCTGATGTCGAAGTGCGCCGGACCTTAAGTCGGCTGACCGAGTACTGTACCAGCCAACAACCGGTCTTCCCGCAAATCTCTTTCTTGTTTGCATAGGCCAGGTTTCTAACGATTGCCTTGCCTCATTGTTGTGAATAAACGCAAAATCTCACATGAGATCGTAAATGGTACAAAAATATCAGAAACTAAAACTGATCCCATCAATATGTGTAATTCTGGGAACTACTCGACTGATTCTGGATTGCATTTACAAAACAAATCTAATTTGTCTCCAGACAATCTAACATATTATATAGCGTGACTGCACATGAATTGCTTGTTTACACAGTTGAGGAAAGTACTTAATTTATCTTTATTTTCTGCTTTAATGTTTTTGCTTTGAAAATTAATAATGTTCACTATAAATAGATTTGAAAATTATTTCACTCTGACTTTCCCACAATTCTTCAGGAGGGGGAGTTTATTTACACAGACTTATTTCCGTTCCTGCAGTTTACCAGGAAATCACGAGTCATTGTCATATCAAGTATTTACCTTTTAACCTATTTTGCACTACCACATTTTACAAAAACATTAAAGCAAAAAAACTATACTACCTATGAATAAGGAACATTTTCGCCCGTTGCCTTGATACCGTAAGAAATCGTGAATTCCTAAAAATATTTATCTTGTGGGGCATATATTGTGATAGCAGTATTTCCTTGTAATCTTCAACTCACTTTCTTAATTTTTGGAAACCAGCTTATGTCAGTCATTCGGTAACTAGTGCTTTGCTCACTGCCCATAGATTGTGAATATATTTCATACATTTCGTGTTAGGTCACATCAATAATTGTACCTAATTTTATACTTTTCTCTTAGTATTTATACGAGAAAAGACACTGTTATGATGGCATGGTTATTCAGTTATCATATAATAGCATTGTGTAATGTAATTCTAGTGTTTTGAAAAAAGTAATGGAAAATTGTAACCACGCATCAGTGCGCCACTTTTAAATGACATGCAGTCTGCTCAGATACTCTTTTGAACCAGTACCCTCCCCCCGGCTGTTCCTCATTCGGTAGCACCGAGTCGAGGTCAATGAAACCCTCAGCACCAGAGCCAATTGAATATTAACGTTTGGAACTGGAGTTTTCCGACGCCACTGCTTCAGGGTAATGAGTCCAAGAATACTGGAGGTAGGAAGAGAAACTAAGATAGTAAAGGGAGCGATTCGAATGCTCATTAAACTGACCATAAGGACCTCACCCTATTGTGCCAATGATTATTTTGTGTAATGAAATTAACCTCATTGGTTAAGGTCATCTGTATCTTAATCAAAACACCACGGATGTTCAGTGTAAGAAATTGCACCTTAAGCAATGTGGGGAATAAGTAATTGCACTATTATAAATGTAGAATTCGATAAGTCTATTCAGTGACTTCTGGAGCATTGAGTTGAATATTATGGCAAGAAGTGAGAGTCTCCACTCCTGGAGATTTTCCTCCTGTTTGTAGTAATCTTTATACGAAAAAGAATGGCGGCGTTGTGTTACAGAACAAAAACGTTATCACCGATCCATGATCCACGCCACCCAAAGGATAAAATTTTAAGAGAAAAAAAGATAGATCACATATATATGGTGAAAACTATAAAACATTGCTTGCTTCAGTTATAATTTTTATTCAGATTCTTTAATTAATTTTTTTATAGATGAAGATAGATTTAAAGGTTAGTTCTTGAGTCCGTTTCCTTTACTAAATGCGGGATGATCGTGAGGAAATTGGGATAATTTTCTAGTAATTTGTTTAACTTATTTTGCGTGCATTTATTAACACAATTAAAGCGATTTGGATTTCATAGATAAGGAGGGTCTCGTATGATAAACATCAAGCATGCTCTATAAATTACGGACGAAACTTGACGGTCTGAAAATCAATACATTGATACACGACGTAAATAATACTAATGAGGCACTACCGCCCAGTGATCCAATGATGAGAAGGTTCTTCCGCCAGCAGGAGCATGTGGTGAGACGAGCCCGAATCCCAACTGCTCGTCGACCAGGTGGACGGTGCGCAGGTGGTTGCTCGGCGGCGCACACACAGCAGGGAATACACTGCCACTGCCAGTGCAGACACGAACAGCAGACCCAAGAGGCCGAACGACAACGCTAAGCGAGTCACTGGCAAGCACAGCACCCGTTCTCCAGTCACCCTCTGCCTTAGATCTGCACAAACACATCGTACGAATGTCAATGTTGAGGATTTTTTCTGCAACACTGTAGTGGTGCCCTGTTGGAATGGAGCTTTCTGCCAACTGTGGTCTTACTGGAATTCTCATTAAAACGTTTGAACAGAACCTCGTTACACCTTCGAATGTTATACCATGGGAGTGCAGGTGTGAAAATCAAAGTCAGAAAAAGAGCCGAAATGTAAGATCATTGTTTCAAAAAGAACGAATTGGGAAAAATTTTCATGAAGAACTGAAGAAAGAAGTGGGAATATCCTCTTCTTGTAGGAAAATAATATGTTAAAGGATATACTACGAAGAAAAATAAGATTGGAATGAAACATGGAGGGAATCTATAGTTAAATTACACCCAAAAAAGAATAGAAAAATTGGCTTGGTATAGTATTGAAGGAGGCGCTGTGGGGAGAACGGAAGAGACGGAATTGGCTAATCTTGTGATGAAATTTTGAAAGAAAACATAAAAGGAACATTTGACAATGTCAGGTGGAGACATAATTAACACATTACAAATGAAGCAATTACTAGGGTATCTATTAAATATAGTTAAGTCTTATTTTGAAGAAAGAACGATACAGTTAACAATAGGGAATTCAAAAATAATTCAAGAGGTCAGAATTGGTTGCCCACAGGGTTCATCGAGCGGTCCACTTTATTGGAACGTAGTGATGGACAATATTTTATGGGAATTGGAAGAAAAAGGGGTGCAAATGGTTGCGTATACTGATGATCTAACTGTGATGACATATGCAAATTCATGGCAAGCATTAGAGCAAAAGATTAAGGAAGTAATAGAAAACTGTACAAAGTATGTGACATTTGATTTATAAATATCATCAAAAACAAGACTAATATGGTTTGGGCATTCGCGAGAAAAACGAAGGAAATTAATTGTCAAAATTAAGAGAACAAAAGTACAAGTGGTCAGAAGTAATAGGTATCTTGGTGTAGTACTGGATGACAAGTTAAGTTTCAATGAAAACTTAAAATACATAAATAAGCGAGTGCAACAAACCTTATATAGCATGCTCCGTGTGGTATTATGGTATAGCTGGGAAAGACCTAGAATATTATATACAGGTGCACTACGGCAAATAAGGGGTCTAATGACCTTGACGTTGACGAGCCCTAAAGCCCCACAAAAAAAACTACGGTAAATAATGACGCACGGATGTGTGGTGTGGGTAGATAAAATGGCAAGCATCTGCTATGAAAGGAAGTACAGGTCAATAGAGAGACAGTGTTTAATGCACATAACTGGATGCTATAAGGCGGTGTCGACTGAAGCACTAAATGTGATTATAGGCTTGATGCCAATCGATCTCTATGTTCAACATTTCAACATATTGCCTAAAACAAGAAGGAAAATTAACCGTGAATGAGATGGAGTTAAGGATAGAGGATAAAACGTCAAGGAGAAAATGAACTAAAATACTACTTGAAGCTTGACAAAGACGATGGGAAATAACGAGGAAGGGAAGAGTAACATATTAATATATCCCGCATGTAAAATATGCAGTAAAAGACAAAAAATGATTTAATCCACCAAAGCCAATGCAAGAATTCATTACAGAACATGGAAATTTCCTAACATATTTGAAGATATTTGGGAAAGAAACAGATGAGAGGTGTAGCTGTGGATTAGATCGAGAAACGCCCGACCATGTGCTATGGGATTACCCAAAGTATGGACATGAAAGAGCAGATATAAGGAGTATAAAAGACTAGGTGTGTTGAATATCAAACAGAAGTGGACATTACTAACAACAAACAAAATATCGACTATTATAGTACTTTAAAACGTTCATTGCAGGAATAAGAAAATGTATGTGATAGTAGATGACTGGACACGCATCTACGTGGCGAGGACGGTGAACGGAACGTTCTGTAACAGCTAAGTAATAAAGTGTGGAAAACGCAAAAGAGATACTAAAATGTAAGAGATCCTCGTTTTCCTTATTGCTATGTATACAAGGAGACCGTTAAGGTCGTATTAATAAATTTTTTAAAAAGACGATTTGAAAAGGTCACCAATGAAATGGTTGAAAAGTTTCGAAGTTATTATGTAAATCTCTCATTATAATTATACAGCAAATGTATAATGGTACAATATTTCCGCAATGTTTGGAAGAGAGGTATTTAAACAAATAGGTGATATGATTTAAAAAGATTTAATACAGAATATGACGAATATTATTTTGCTTGTTTGATATTATTAGATATTCTCTTCACAAGCACTTTTAAAAATTACCATTACATTTTTGGGAGAAAAAATAACAGCAAATTATTATTCTCGACATCCAGGTGCAATGCACTACGCTAGGTGGATGGCAACATTTATATTCACACCGCAGAAAGGGGGGTTGCTCTGGTAGCAATATTCAATTCAATAATATCAGATATTGAAGAACAGAAACAATATTTGTACAAAGTATTTAAAATGCACCGTTGATTGCTACCAGGTGATACTAAATATACATTGTAAGATATTTCTAATACTTATTTAAATCTATGTATTGAATCTAAAAAACTCAGTAAAAAATTTGTTCATATAAAATTTAACTAAAGCATAAATGTACGCGGAAGAATAAACAGCTATAAATTTCTCATAGATTAAGTTAAGACCTAAAAATTTATACTTTAAAGATCCTAAAAATTTATACTTTATTGATCACCTTCATATCAACTGTGAACATAGTGGAGGTATCCTGAAGAAAGTAACCTTAAAATTCACTTTCCTGAAAAATAATTCAAATCAAGTCACATTTTATGGCTGCGAGTTAACGAATACTTTTCCCAATTGAAATTCAGTGTAATAAATAAAATAAGGTATAAAAATTTACTTTAAGAAAGTTGCCAGCATTTTAACACACTTATTACAAAACTATTTCTAAACATTCACATTTTCGCCTTGCATGACCCCAAAATTTTATCCAATTTTCTTCATATTGTGAGAAATCAAGCCCATTTTTCACCCTCTAAAATATATTAGAGGAGCAATCAATTATTTTATATTTCGTATCTTGGGAACGTATATATACATATACTGTAACGTTTCAATACCATGCAGTGTAAATCACTAGATTACTTATCTCATCTATCAGGTCTTAGGTTCGTGAGTAATATGATTCTTTGGACATAATGTGAGTGAACACCATTTTGATGCAGTAAAAAACTTAGATGATATCAAGAAAACATGATTTATTACGACACACACTTTTGCGTGAGAGCAACACAAAAACAATACAATAAAAACTACTTAATCTTACACCAAAACACACACATCCACTCACTCTAATATTTGTCCCACCAAAATTCACAGTTCGCATCATCGTGTTGTCGCTTGTTTTATTTTAAAGTCCTTTTCTGATGTAAATGAGTTTTGCACCAGGCAACTATAATATGTCTTCTTAGTTCATTTTAGATAATGATTCACTCACTCACAATCCCAAACTATTCTTGAGGATGGCAACCTTACAAAGAAATCAGAATAGATCTCACCAGTTGTAGATTAATGGCCTTTGAAGAGAGTACAACAGCCTTCAACGTGTCGATGACCTTGGGACGCACCAGCCAAACTTCGTGCTCCTACCCCTTCGAAAAGTCAGGTGGTCTCTCACACAGTTGTCATTCCAGTATCGAAAGTTCATTCACCGAGGGAAGTATTCGGTATTACGCAGTGCAACAACTTTTCTCAAGTGCGACGAAGTCCTTTCGTACAAAACGGACCGCAATTAACAGTCTCTGTATTCTTGCTACTTAATGAGTCATCAGTAAACTATCACTTCAACTCACGAAATGTTCGCAAACTGTCTGCGAAATACTCGCTGAATAACAATAAAATATTCGCACAGAAAGCGCGCAAGAATAAAAGAATGATCACCGAACAAATTCAGCATAAATTAAGACTGACTCCTGAGAGTGATCGTCGAAGACTGAGCTCCGTACTGATCAATTTAGAATGAGTGCCTCAAAGTGATCGCCTCCGAATGAATAATGAACTGGATAAAACTTCATCTCAGAATGATGAACTAGAATCAATAATAGTTCCTCTCCCCGAGAGTTTTTATAACTTCCCTACTCTTTTCGTTGCCAACTGCCTTGGTATGTATAAAACTAAGCACAACCTTATAACCTACAGTTGCGTTTCCATCTTTGCGCTGATTGGTTTCTTACTTGTACTGACTCTTTCACAACCACTTTTTTCCGTTGCCGTGAACACCTGCCACAGTTCAACGATTTTTAACCATCTTTAACATGTTTCTGAAAACTTCTACTGGGCTTTTTGATTGACGGTTCCAAAACTGGCAGGTGTTCTCGTTTGCTTTAACGTATAAAAGTTTGCACCAACTGAATATTATGTGAACGAACGATCATTAACCTGTTCATTGTGCTTCTAATTAAAGATATTTAATTGGAAGTCACTATATCGAGAGTGATATATTAGAGCAATATTTACCTCCCCGAGTATTAAATTGTGCCCAATGCACCTAAGAGCTCTAGGACGTCCGACCAACCGGGACTAAATGCCCAATGAGTCATCGGCGACATCATCCCCCCTCTACTAGTGGAGGCGACTTGCGTAAAGGGAGTAGTAGCAGTAACCATAGTATTAGCGAGCAGTGCAGAGCAACAGCGAGAGAACGAGCGAAGCCCTATCAGAGCAGGCGGCAACGCGCTTCGAATAGTCCGAGAGTAAGAGTTGGCGAGGATGGATGCGGGGCATCGGACTTTCTTAATGCAGCGTGTCGCCTGCCAAGTTCGCAGATACTCCGTTCAGTTTTTTATTGTTGTATGGTAAATGGGAAATGTAGCGTGCTGTTGAAGCTTATCTACATGGAGCGATAGGAGTTGAGTGGTAGGTCATTGTTAGAAGGTGGGCCGCTTAGCTGTGTTTACCAACAACTTGGCACACGTGATGGGGTTAGTAGAAGTAATTAGTAATAGTTAGAGTTATTGATACTCGGAGGAGCTGGATAGAGGAAGGAAGGTTTGCTTTTTAGTTGTCACAGCTATATATGAACTGGGACATTAATGCGAAAAGCTACAAATTTTCTGGCCCCATCGAACCCGGGAATACTTATGGTGAGCGACAACACTACCAACTGCGCCACCGCTGGGACTCTCCGTTCAGTTGCGTCATAGCGAGAACGACTTGGAAAAAAATGCTTGAGATACGTTGCAATTCTGAGTTGTCGTTGTAATGTTCTTAAGTATTTGTGTTTTTAAGTAGTTAATAAACTAATCTTTTTTTGTTGCAAATGTCACCTTTGTGTAGATTTATTTCTTTTAGTGTCTAATTGAAAATGATGTGATGTCTCTATGATATTAGTAGATCCAGGTAGGAAAGAACATCTCAATTAACGGTTCCCTAACAGGGGTCCGGGCGACATTTAGAGTAAATAAATAAATTTATTGTCAAAAAAGCAGTACAAACTGCGAATGATTACGTGGAGGACAATAAACTGATTTACTCTCCGGAAGCAAGCAAAGGACCATCCCATCAATTCCGATCAAGGGCCCTAAGGCAGAGGCGGATTCAAAAATTTCAGCAAAAATTCCTAGATAAGATGAAAAGTTAGCTACGAGTTATAATATTAATAGAATATGAATATGTTTGTAATTTAACGCAAAAAAATTATTTTACATGTACAAATTATTATCGAACTATTGACTATTTTGAGTATAGTGTTTAAAAATCATAAGAATTGAAATAACTTAAATTCACGATTTATTGTTACAATAAACACGCCCCTAGACCAAGCCTAGAGAACCTCTATAAGAAATCCGCCTCTACCGGAAGGAAAACCGGAGAAAAACCAGGGCCAGGATGGGAACTAAGAACTGTTGATTCACATATTTAACTCAAATAGTTCTTCATGTATAATTGAGATAGGAAGGAAATATCAGTCGCGTCATCCGATATATTTTCCAGTCTGACTTGCCATTTTCGAGGATGACGGAGATATGTCACTTCCAGAAGGTAAGAGTTCATTCGGTAAGCGAGTGATTTCCATTAAGAACGTAGCGCAATTGGAAGGAAAATTGAAGGAGAACGACCAAGGAATCTAGTGAACATAACGACACATCGTGATTGGTAAATGGGATGCGAGTTCAGTTGCAATGCATTGTCTCGAAGGGACTAGGAAGCAGGAGGGAGAAGAATCTCACTTGGTGTTGAAATTACGGAGCACATGGTTTTAGAGATCGCGAGCGCTTAGTTTAAGTTCGCGTACGAGATAAGACGGTTGCTGTGAAGTTCGAGATAATACTTCATCGTGAGAAGTAACACTTCGTTTTGTGATCTTCCGATTTTATTCAATTTCGGGGAATATGTCGAGAAATAGAAATGATCGAGCGTATGAAAAGAACTGTTATATCTCGAAGCACGTGATCGATGAAACAATATAAAGCAGGAGCGGAAATTTAAATAAGTTGCGTCTAGAACTATTAATATTAACTCGCAACTGAAATTGTACGTGTTCCGTAAGCCCAGGACGAACGTTCGTACAACGGTGAGAATCTGCAATAATATTTATGAACATTACGAGGACGAGAACTCGAACAGCACTAGTAACTGTGAGGTGTTGAAGTATCGTGAGCCTATACGAGAGTCCCTGTCGGTGGTCGAAAATCTAGCGACCTTGAAGCACACTTGACTGTGATATTTAAATGGTATCACTTTATGTGTATGGCGTAATGTACGATCTGGTCTTAACTGAATTTGTGGAGCGTTCTAATTTAAATATGTACATTTTGTACTCTTATCTTTTTGTGTATTAATATTAAAAAAATTCAATGTGTAATTTATTTTGATGTAAATATTTATTTTGTGTTAAATTGAATATTTCCTTGGTGTAATTTTTTTAACAGTAAATGTGAAAGAAAATCATTTGTAGTATAGCATGTTCAATCTCCGTGGGGGAGGAAGTTTTAGTATGGAAAGGAGTTCATATGTAGCAAAGTATAAAGTTAATTGTGAGGTATTCATTTGAGTTCTTTTGAGAAGGTTGTGATGTAAGAATTATAATTTGAGTGTTTAAGGGAAAATGGATTTTCACGACCTTAAATTCCAAGGAAATAAATTTGAACTATAAATTTACAAAACAGTTTTGTGATTAATTTAATGAGTCATTGGTGTATTGAGGTTTGTTTTAAAGGAATTTTCTACGTAGTTTAAAGTGACTATATGTGAACTTCGAGAAATGTTTGTGGTTGATTTAATGAGGGATTGGTGTATTGAAGTTGTTTTAACGAAATTTTCTACGTTGTATAATCGTATAAAGAATCGTATGTTTATTGCGTACTTTTGAAATAATCTTCCTACGTTTCAATAAATGTTCATGGTTCCTCGCTCAGAAAAATCGAAATTAGTGTTCTCTTTGCCCGTGTTGATCACACTCTTTTTTCAGGAAGATTTGAAAAGGGGAAAAAGGGGGAGGCACTGGCATAAACATAGGTGGATACTGGTGCCGCGAGGGACCTAATGACGGCGGTAAATTCATAGGTGAGTGGTGATGTTCGAATATTCGTGACCCTTCACGGTCACATGTACTATCTGACGCTCAAGAAACATTAGACTGACGTAATGACCATGGGAAAATAATAGAGGAAAAGAGCAGAAAGAAGTGTCCGTCTCCCAGTGACGGGGACGGTAACGGTCCTTTGACCGTCCAAGTATCACTGCCTAAGGCATAATATAAAATGAATGAGGAAATGTAACAAAAAGGGCTGTTTGTCGACTACGTTATGAAAATGGGTTACAAAAATATGTAAGGTTAATTCACTAACTTCTTGTTATTTGATTACTGTATATTATTTTTGGGATAATGTGCCCTGTGAACCTGAGTGGACGAAATGGGTGGTTTGCATTCCGTTTCTCTCGGAAACCAATAACTCATTCTCACCGAGCTCCTCTTCCCGCCTTTCATCCTTGGGCAAGAATTTAGTCGTCTTTACCTGTTTATATCTTCACAACAGGTATATTTCGTTTGCAACGTTTCGGACGTTCTATGTCAACGTCCGTATTCAGGCGTCCGGCAGCACTGGTATTCGAACCAGGGTACTATGGTTCTTAAGGCGAGGACTTTTCCACTGGGCCACTGCGACCCTTGTAGTCTCTGTCGGAAAACGGCCGTAACTCCTCAATTCTGCGGCATTCATATCTACATGTTCTCCGCTTCGGTACAAATGTGAAGGACTCTATATCATCGTTTTCTTCATCTTTCTTCGTTTCTATACTTTTTGGTGCTATTCTCTATTGTTTGTTTCAGTACCCAGTTTTTTCCGCGTTTTTAATATCTTACTTTCCTTGTTCTCTACAACCTTCATTTTGATGTATTCCTTCTCTAATTTTTTACTCACAATTTCTAATTCTTCTCGTATCATCCTATTCCGCTCCATATCCTTTTATGGAAGTCTAATTCTACATCCATTCTCTCATCAATTACATTAACCATCGTTTCTTCCATTTCTTTGATTTGTTCTCCTTTTCTTTCGTCGATCTTGTGACTAGCCATCTCATTGGTTGGTCGCACACTTCAGACATTCCTTTCTTGCATTCTTCTTTTAAGCTCCCTTTAAATTCATTAATCAATAATTAATTAATCAATTTACAAAGTACCAAATACTTTTTAACTTAATATTCGGCAAAATAATAATTTTGGAAGATAGGAAAACAATTAACATAATTAATTGTTTCATAAAATGACAACAATCTATTAATAAAGAATAGCCAATGCATTGAAAGAAATTGTGAGTCTGTTAATTTTTCGCCCCCGAACATCGCCAGAAACAGAAACTTGGGACGAACTGAAAAAGATAAAAGTGCGTGAAGCTTTGNTGTATAAGAGACAGGTGTGAGGGTGGAGCAGTCCTCCAGACTATTTTTTACACCTTTGTGAAGGGAAGTTGCTGCGCAATATGTTTCGTAAGAGTTGGAAGTTTGGACACCCTTTACATGGAGGAAGTCTCAGTCTATCACAGAAATCTAAGTAAAAACTTGTTACTACGGAAACTAGTAGATTTTGTGTAAAAGTATTAGTGATGAGGGATTTTTCTCGGGAACGTTGGAGCGTTTTTGGCTTGCGAGAGTGGGGACAAGAAAAAACCTGGGGCACTCATCAAATGGCAGTAGTAGCGTGCAGTCGTGTCATACTAGGCTGCGAACGAGTCATGACCAAAGATTAAATCCATGTCTTTGTCAATCACTTAGCAAGAGCAGAAATTTGTTTACTTTCCTCATTTCTGATGCGTAAAACATCTCAATTTCAAGCCAAACTGTCGTGACTAGGGCGCTAATAGTTGTTTGCGGAGTCGCGAAAAGCATAGTGCTAAGTGTGTCAGGTTTTTGTGTCTCAGGCATAGATCAGAAGCTAAGACTCTCGACTCTAAACGCTACTTTGGGACGCAAGAGTTAGGAATTATTTTGAATGGTGAACTGGTTGAATCAAAGAACCGGCTAGCAAGGAAATCGCCAGATGCCAGATTGAAACAAAAGAACATAGGAACTATCTGAGGGTCGTCGAACTTCCCGGAACGCAGGGAGGACGCGAACGAGAGGTTACCTCGTAAGCAGCCGCCAGACGCCCAGACGAAGACATCTCTTCCTTGGTCGCGAGTACAGAAACAATAACGAAGTGGAAAATCGCGTCTTGGCAACTATGTCCATTACAGACCGCATTAATAAACTTTTAAACATTTATTAAAGCGGTGCGCACGATGCAAATTCAATGTCTGTAGCCATAGTTACTTTGGAAGGGGTTAGTTATCTGAATGGGAAAAACTAGGATAATCGTGTGATTTTATAATAATTTGTGTCATTTGGGGAAATATTTTATAAGTTCATCGATCATGGGAAATGATAGGGTTAGTCATGGGTTTTTCATTGTTGATTTCATATTTTAATGTTTTGTTTCGTTTATATCTTGTGTAATTATGTATAATCATTCTAGGCCAATAAACATAGTTTATGATAAAATGTGTGCACTAATATGTGGTATCTAGTCACTTCCAAGAAGTGTTAGGTATTTCGAACCTATGCACTGTTGAAACTTTTAATGAAGTGTATAATCAGATATCCCGATACTTTACTTTTCGTTACAATTTATAGGAAAAATGTTAAAATTGACGTTTTCATGTGGTATTCAGGGATAACTTGGTCCCAGTTGTTCCGACTTGCGTGAAACTCAATAGCAAGATGCCACTTTGGCTCCTTAGCCTATGCTCTCATGATTGATCACGCTCAACCACTCAGTTATGCCCTTCAGGGGGGAGTTGGCAATTACCGCACACTTGATATTTCCGCGCCCTAACTATACGTAATAGAGGCCTAAACGACTGCTACACTGGGTGTCCAAATGCGACTTACCCCACTTCCGCTGCCGATACCAGTTCCTTTCAAACAACAACACGCGGATCACGCGCTCCACAAGAAAACATTTCGATTTGTGCATCAAGACAAAGTTAACTCCTCCAAAATTACAACATACCGTTGTCAATCTATCTGACCAACTTTCACCGGAAAAATTTTCTGTGCTGTCTAAAGGACATTACTTTGCCATTAAACCTAAAACAATACTAACAGAAGATAATAGCAAATATCGAATCGTCGATCCGGAATCTTCCACTGGACGACGCAGAAGAAATAAGATGTGAATCCGCTCGTATCCTTCAGCGCGCAAAATCGCCAGCGCGCAAAACCGCCACTTAACATCTACTGAGAGAAATGCACTGAAATCCATAAGGAATAACGAAGGTATTTTGGTACTTCGAGCTGACAAAGGAACACTACCGCTGTTCTCAACTCCACCGATTATGTGAAAAAAGTATATTTACTGAACTCAAGGTCGTACAAGAAGGTTACTCGGGATCCGACACCTCGCATACTTTGGGTTAGCAACCAACTTATAAAATAGTCGTCTATACCAAGTTCGACATAGAAAATCTTATAAAAATCAGAAGCCTTACCACTGAGATTTTATGGCCTTCCTAAAATTCATAAGGCGGGTATACCTTTGAGACCTATAGTCAGCGCAATAGGTTCGCCTACATACAGTGTTTCCAAATTTCTTTCTCAATTCCTATCGCCACATATTGGACTGTGTCTCCTATATTCGAAATTCTTCTCACTTTATTGAAAATATTCGGAACCTGACCCGGCAACCTAGTAACATACTAGTCAGTTTTAATATTGTTTCCCTCTTCACAATGGTATCTATTACAGACACCCTGAACATGATTCAGAAGGAATTTAGTGAAGACATAATCAAGTTATTCCGTCATGCACTAACTACAACTTATTTTCAGTGGAACAATGAATTCTACGAACAAGGGGATGGGGTGGCCATGGGAAGCTCCCTGAGTCCGGTCATCGCCAATTATTACATGGAACACTTCGAGACCACAGCTCTTAACACGGCACAGAAAAAACCACTATGTTGGTACCAGTATGTTGACGACACGTTTGTGGTTTGGAGCCATGGAGAGGAGGCGTTATTGGATTTCCATGAACATATCAATTACTATGGAAAAAGAGAACAATGACAATTACCTTTCTTAGATGTCTTGCTTTCACGTAACGGAAATGGTTCACTGGGACACAGAGTATGCCGGAAGCCGACACACACTGACCGATATCTTCATAAAAGTTTAAATCATCACCCCAGTCATAAGCAGTCAATGATTAAAAAAACATTGAGTGATCGTGCCGTACGTATCAGTGAGCAGCAACATTTAAACAAAGAACTAGAACATATTACTTTGACCTTACAGGCCAATAGATACTCCAACACAGAAGTGCGAAGGATGCTACGCACGAACAGAAAACGCGACTCTGGCCCTCGGGACACAGGAAATAAGATACATAGTGTTTCTTTACTCTATATTCAAGGTATCACAGATCGGATAGGACACATATGAAGAAAACATAACATGAAACCTATCTTTCTTCTAACTATCAAGATCCACAACCCTCTCCGTTCTTCTAAAGATTCCAGAGACCCTCTTCCTTCTACTGGCGTGTATAGAATCCCTTGCTCATGTGACGCAGTGTACGGAGTGTACGTACTCGAATTACAGGACACAGGAGGAACTGTCGGTTGGGTCAAACTGAGAAGTCCGCGGTAGCTGAGCACGCACTACAATCGGGCCACGACTCCGAGTTCTACAACACAACTCTATTATCATCCACTTCCCACTATTATTATCGACTCAACATCGAAGCAATTGAAATATTTAAACATAAAAACAACTTTAACCGTAAAGAAGAAGGTCTTAAGTTACGTAAGGTTTGGCATCCCGCCCTTCAGCGTGTTCTATCTAAGCCCTCCAGTGGCGGCCATGGGGAAGTCATCGTACCGGCGGCGGACCAACTTGCCACTACACATGACGCACTGGGCGACCAAGTTAGCTCGGAATGACTCGGCGACGGAGGAAACCCGTCCTAGCGCCACTGTCACATTGGCCGCTGATGTCACCGCCCGCTCTGTTATATACAGCAGGGTGTCACCAACTGAGATGTCAGTTGCTAGCTCGACCCGTGTGTTACGAACACGTAAGCACTGAGGATGCTCGCCGAAGATGCGGGCGAAACGTCTGTCTAGAAAGAAGAAATGACGACACGGCTTTCAAACCCGAAAGACATGTACTTAATATTTTCACTATTATTTTGCTGGTTTCTTCAATAAGAGGTAAGCTTTGTTTAAATTACATTATAGTAAAATGTTTCATTCCATTCACGGGTAAAAATATTGTAGAATCTATGTCCAAAATGCCGTAGCACATCTCGTATGGTGTCTATTTTTGAAGTTATAAAACAAAACGGGTATGACAATTTCGCGCCCAAAGCGTGGTTTTATCAGAAAATTATACGACTACATAAATTTTAATTTTCACATGACTACGAAAAAGGAAAAAAAAAACAATCTAGGAATCCTGGCGGGAAAAAGAAAAGTCTTGGAATCCAGATGACATAAAGGCTGCATTAGAAGTTGTGAAACATGGAAGCAAAATAAAAGCTATATCACGCAATTTTTACGCCCCAGAATCTAGACTCAGGGATCGCTGGAAATTAGAAGAAAATTCCGGTCCTCCTAAGGGGAGAAAAGCTACATTTTCACGAGTAAAGAGCAAGAATTTTGAAAATACATCGAAATATCGACGAAGACGTTTCATGGTCTCATTCAGAAACAACTACGGGATGCCACAGCTTATCAATATGCTGTTGCAAAAAGCATTAACCATAGGTTTTCATCAGAGAAGAAGTTGGCTGGAAAATGCTGGATATATGCTTTTAAAAGGGAATCCTGGAATATATTTGAGACTTCCTGAACAAGCTTGAACTAGGTGTTGGGATTTAATCGGTCAGAAATGTATATTTTTTTGTAATCTGGAGGCAATAGTGGCTAAATATGCAATTCAAGCCAATCGTATATTCAACGTAAATAAGACAGGGATCAACACTGTCTAGAAAGCTAGTAAAATTTATTCTTCTAAAGGAATGAAGCAAGTTGGCATTGCGACTAGTGCCGAACGCGGCGAGAATGTGACAGTGGTCAGTGTTTTTAGCGCAACAGGAATATATGTTCCTCCCATGTTCATATTTCCTCGACGGAGAATTGAGACTTCTCTAAGTGCTGGTGGTCCAGCAGGAGCTACTTACAAATGCTCAAAATCTGGCTGGATCAACGAAAAGTTATTTCAAAAGTGGTTAATAATAATAATTTATTAATCTGCAAGTGAGCAATACTCGGTTGCAGATGGAAAAGAAGATATAATAACATAAGTATACATAATACGATAATAAGAAATTAAATTACAAATTTTCGCCCAAGCGTCTATAAAATACTCACAAACGAAATAAAATGCTTAGAAAATTAGTACACTAGAAATGGGAAAGAAATAACATTTAATAAATTAATAATCTAAATGAGGCTCATATGTGTGTATATTCACATACGTACACAAACTCATTTTCACTTACAAACAGATACAGACACACACTCATACGTACAAGCATGCTTCAATATACACACATATATCATTACTCCTCCTGTACCCTTAACATAAACATGGATGCTGTAATATAATTAAAAGAAATTAATTACTATAAAAAATAAAACCAAAACAGGGTTGCCGTGAACAATCACGCACACTTCACTTCACATCATTACACTACATTACACTATTCACTCTGAGCATTTTCCATACCCTTAGTCACCATTCACTACACTTCACCGCACTTTACATATGCTCCTATTTGGAAGAAGCAAGTAGACGGTTGCTGAAACATTTTCCTCTTTTTGGTAAGTTCGTAAATGTTGTTGCAGGTAAGTTATTCCGGTCTACAAGAGTTCTATTCACAAAGGAGTATTTATCAATATCTGTTTCCTGCTTCCTACATTTTATTTTACGCTTGTGGTCGCCGCGACTAATGTAGTTCGGTTGGTGGAGCCAAGCGTTCACTGATTTCCTTGCAGGCTCTCCCATGTAGACTTTAAAGAAAGCACAAAGACGCGCGAACTTCCTTCGATTGGAAAGTGTGCCCGACTCTAAATCAATATTACGTGTGTTGTCCCTAACAAATTTTGCGGCCGTTCTTTGAATCCAGTCTAATTCATTGATGTGACCCCTATACGGATCCCAGCAAGTGGCACCGTACTCCAGTATAGGTCGGACTAATGAAGTGTATGCCAAGCTTTAAGATTTCGAGTTGCAACACTTTGCAAAATATGTTGGCAATCTTGAGCAAAATCCAACATTATTACTTCTTGACAAAGTAGCGCTAGTCACTAAATACGTATAAATTTTGCCGAGAAAATGTCTTTCATTTATTGACACTTCCACCCCACACATCTCACATGATGCAACCACTGGATGTGACGTTTTATGGACTTTCAAATCTGTATATTCCCGTGAGTGTGACGTATATATGAAATCTCATCGATATGAAAATAACACGTATAACACTAGCTTCTGTTTTCAATAAAACATATACTCGAGTAGTTACGATGGAAAAGACTGTGAAGCGGTTCGAAGTAACTTCGATATATCCATTCTATCCATTCTATCCATACATTTTCGATGAGGACGAAGATGAATTATCGGAATCTGTCTTTGTAGGACCGTCTTCTACTAGACAGGCTGATGGACGTGAGCAAATTCGATCAGCCATAGACAGTGAGTCGGTAGAGAAACAGTTCATTGACCATGAAGATTCTACGCTTAGTTTTACCTAATCACTGTCGATTTTAAGTCAGCTTGTGAGCAACGATAACGTTATATTGAATACTGCAGTGCGGCAAATCACACCATTACCATTCGTGGTAAACCAGCAGTCTAGTAAAAATAATCCTTCATTGGACACTACAACTCAGCTATCCAGTCCCCTGCATGAGAATTCTAAGTCAACTTCTGAAATTATACCAGAACAAAAGCAGTCTTTCGTTGATTCTAAAGACCCTAATACCAGCAAGACAATAAACAGTATTTTAGAGGAATTGAGCCCAGTTCCACAAAAAGTATTTATGTGAAAAGATGTGTAAAGAAACAACACTCGATCATCTTGACAGCAACACCACTAAAAGAACAGTTAGAAGAAAAAGAAAGAGGAAGTTGAAGGATACATAGAATACCGGGGAGGAAAAAAGGTAAGAATGTGAAAGAAAAACAACCTGGTCAAGGGACGTCTGCCAAAGTTTCCAGAAGTAAAGAAAATGATAGCGATGATTTGAAAAACTCTAAAAAGACTAAAGGAAACAAAACTATTAAAGGCGAAAACGTGAAAAGGAAAAATCTTGGCAAAGGAAAGTCTGTCAAGAGGAAAATATTAAAAACCGATAGCGAAGACAGTGATGACGATGATGTACCCCTAGCTATGTTGTACAATGACGATGAAGATGACGATACTAAGAATGATGATCTTTGTACTGTTTGTGGAGAATTTGGTCGTGACCGAGAAATGTGGTTCCGTTGCTGCTGCTGTTCCAATTGGATCCATAAATATTGCAGTGCAAATGATTTTGCGGGTACTTTTATTTGCGGTTTCTGCTATTCTCAGTGAGTAAGTATTTTTTAAAAGTCGTATGAAGAAAAACTAATTATTTTTATTATTGTCCAGTTGACTTTGAGATTTATTTAGATTTTTGAGGCTTGTTACGTTTATTTTGAACGTAAGTGCTTGTGCTACAAATATTATTTAACTAATACTAAAATGTTGGTAAAGAATTAGTAACTAAGTGAAGATTATTACAAAGAAGTTAATGTTAGTATGAAGAGTAAAGCTATAATGAAAAATGATAAAAAGTTATTTCTTGCCTAATTATGTTGTAACTGAAAATTATTAGTTTAATAATCATTTCTCAAATAAATGATTATTGTATCTAAAATTATTTGTAGACTTCGTGTTTCATGTGTATCATCTTAATTTGATGAAAACTTTACTTTTTTATGATATTTACCTTCGTATCTATCTTATATATTCTGTATAACATAGTTGGCACTGTTTTGTCAACCCGGCCACGGTATTATCAGCGCGGGGCACGATATTATCAGACCAGTTCGTTAATATCGCGCTTTCTCATTTTTTAGTAATTTGCCAATATTTACTAAATTATTTATTTTTTTGAATTCCAAATGTACTGAAAGTGTAGCCAATTAAATATCCTACCTATAAATAACGATCAGACTTTTCTAATTCTAACCAGAGCTTAGATATAACCATGAGTTCTTAGGGGCTCGGTAATTGCCGACTCTCCCCTAAGCGATTTCATTTTCAGCTCTACTTTTTAAGTAACTGAATGTACCCTAGGGTACACCGAGTACCTATGTTTCTCAATGGAATGTACTACATGTACTAATTTGTACTATTATGTAGTCTTTTTATTTTCTATTAAAATATAAAAGCAAATGTCGTATGAAAGATATTGGAAAAACAGTTGGATCTGCAAGAAACAACAGTCCTTAATTTACACCGATGTGCTTTTAATTAATACGCCTCTGAAGATAATTCTGAAGACATGAGCATATGTATCATTCATTCGTAAATAAGACGTTTAGAAAATTCATGTAACTTAAATCTTGCGATGTAATCCAAATTCTATCGTAAAGCAATAGCGAAATTTCAGTAAGAAACAATATTTACTGGCGTAAAACAGTAAATTTGGTCAATATATTCTACACTTCTTTGTTAGACCAAATGATTTCGAACTGATTAACTTTAAAGGAAAAATGAGTTTATTGCCTTATAATATTGTGAATAAAATTCCCCAATGTAACAATAATAACTTAAGAAATGTTCCTCAAATATGTGTATTGAAACATTTTCTCGTCTGGGTTCATTCGCATCCTTTTCGTTTTCCCAGTTCTTCCAATAGTTCTCCAAATATGAAAGCATTTGCAATTTCGCGCGCGATTGGCCAAAACAAAGTAAGGAGTGGTATCTGTCTGGAGGTATGCAAAACTCAGCGCTCAAAATCTAGAACTGCGAAGCATTTAGCCGCAAGATAAGAGGCACGTTTTTAATGCCAGAAATTTACGTGAATCAAATGAAGTGAATTTCCCTAGAAAATTCTTTCATCAATCTTTTTAAATTTTCTTCATTATTCACTGTATATTGTATTTATTAAAGATGTATATCTATGGTATTATTAATTCAAAATATCAGGAATTTTTCTTTTCTCAATCAGTCGTGGAAAAGTTTCGAATCTTTATTAAATAAATAATCCTTGCATAATTCGAGTGAGCAGTATTATATCGTCAACATTGAGAAGAGCCTCACACAAACTTAACAACTTCAATCGCGTTATTGAACGTAATGTTATGGTCTTGAATATCATTTGTTTGTGAATGAAAATTTTAATCATTTCTGAAGCGTGTGCGATGCTTACCTGGTTGTAGAATAGAAGGTCGCGGATCAACATCTATGCCAGGAGCCACCACCTCCACACTGTTGAATACTTCTAGCGTCTGGAAAACTTCACCTCGTTTATCCTGCAAAAGACATTGAATGCGATAAAATTACTTGATCTCAGAAAAAGCATAATAATGGTATAAGAAATGGTGAAGAGGGGCGACCCGTGGCGTAGTCTACGTCTGGGGACGCGGGTTCAAACCCGGTCCGATCCAAGTAGAATTCGCGGTGGTGGACAAAGCGGTGTTCGCGGCAGGTTTTCTCGGGGTTCTCCCGTTTCCCCTGCCTATCACACCACCACAACATTCAATCATAATCATTCACCCCCATATCATTCATTCACACGCCCCCGGGGAGGTGCGACAGGAAGGGNCCAGCCAAATCAAGTATCCCCCCCCCCATCTACCATCTCCATCTACGCCGACCCTGTCTAGCACGGATTAATAAGGGCGAAGGAGAAGAAGAAGACAAGAAATGATGAAGAACTTAACTTATGATTTAGTCTACTTGAAAAGTTATAAGATTTAAATTAAAATATCTTGGAATTATTGACCAGAATTTTTTGAACAGATCATACTGTCTTTGAAGGCTAGGTCATAAATAACAGCTTAGATCCTTCTATCCAACATTTATTCTCTGTAATATCTCTTTTATTCATTACTATAGTTTGACACTAAATGACGTTGAAAAGACTCATTTACATATCTGCTTTTAAAGCGTTTTTTGAAGAAAAAGGACAGAGAATGAAGTGATTTATTGACAAAAAACATTTGGTACCCTAGAAGAGACTGGGAGACTTTTCAACAAACAGTGAAGGTTAGGCTTCTTTATCCGGATACTAACTGTGGTACATATACTTAAAACACCCGAGAAAAAATCCAACTTTTAATTTTGCTAGAGTACTGAGGTACATACTTGAGGACACACACAAAATGCCCCGCATAATCCCTATTACTATGAATTAGGAAATATAATTCGTATACAATGGTCGTATACAATACTAAAAGGTTTTAGGCGCAAAATAACCTAGAAACCCAAGGTTCAGATTTTTGCCATAGGCTCTGTTTGCAGATACAAGTGATTATCTGATAGTGGGGACATTGCGAAAGAGAAAATGATTAACATGTTTATCATTTTTTAAAATTCTTCTGACTCATTAATAAGGAAAAATGAATCCGTACGTAGAGTACAATTTTTTATTTTTTTGTATACAGTCTCGGAACGATGATACTTGTCGAAGACATAAAATATGCTATTTTTGTGAAATGACCCACGTATTATTTCATTTCGAGTTAATTACTAATTTAATGAAAAATGTTTTTGCGAAATATAATATTTTGTATAATGCATCTCAGTTTTGTATTTTTAGATGTGTAATATGAGATAGTATCTCATATTTAGAATAATGGTATCTCATATTAGAAAAGACTTTTCAAAATCACCCATTTGAATGTTAAATGAACATCCCTATTTTCTTTCATTCGTGTTGCGTTCAACTAAAAAAGTCAGCAATTACAAATAGCAGTAGAAGAAGTATCAGAAATCATTGAGAAATTTTGAAAACAATTGTTATCAAAGCTTTTCTTTAAAAAAGTACCTCGTATTTTGTAACTTTCGCTTAACATATGAACATATATAATATGATATTCCACAGGACAGGCCATGGTTTTGAGAAAGGGGGATGTCCACGCATTTTTCTTTAATTATGGACTTCCCTTCCGCTGCCATGCCCTATGCGCAACAGAGAAACTCGTTCAAAGGTCAACTAGGACTCGAGACGCAATTAAGCCTCTGGCACACTGGACGGGGTCTGTCGCAACGACACAATCTTAACCGCAGCGGCAGGCGGTATGTTTGTACAAATTCTTAAAATTATCATGCGATCCAGGCGATCCACATCAGTTTGTTGAGAGGTTTTTTTCAAGATGGGAGTAGAAACGGAACTGTTCATTGAACAACTGGGAAAATACGCGTATTTATACGACACGTCACACCAGTTGTACAGAAAAGGTGGTGAAAAAGACATGTATCTATCGTGATCGCAGAATAGCTGAACATTACTAATAGGTACGTATATGTTTTTATTTCACAATATTATTTCATGTTTCACAATTTTATTTCAAAAAATTATTTTGTTAGGTTATTATTTATTATTAGGTACCTAAAAAGTATTATAAACAATACCCTATTAAAGTTATGTCCTACTGGCAAAATAATCAGCAAACTTTTCGTGGACTTCAATTGCACCATTGGTTGATCTTCGATTGGTGGCATCTGTTGGAAACAGCGCTTGCATAGGTTTTATGACTTCTTCGCTTTCATCATTAATTGGGTGCACCCAATATCGTCTCTTTTATCTGGTACACTGTAGTGCTAAAAGAAGCAGGAGTTGTTCCTCGTCAGAACTACTCATTTTCCAAGAAAAACCTGAAAACACTGTAACCTGTGCAAAACACTACCGCGAATTTACTCTGTGGAAAACAATCACAACACTGGATCGCTCACATAGATATCGCTCTGTATGAGACTTAGCCATATCGCCAACCACCGAGAAGATCGCGCGATCGCTGTTCGTCGTGACAGACCGCGTCCTGTGTGCCAAAGGCTTTAACGCGTTACCGTAGAGACGACTTCGCTTCTATATTCATGGTCGTTGCCTAACATTCAAACAAGAAAAACCATTTTTCTAAAGAAAAAAACACGCGTGGTTCCGCGTGGATGGACATCAAAGTTTCCTTAAGGCGACGAGCCCTATTTTGTATCGTTTGGCTTGTGATGCACACAGACCTCCACAGATTAACCCCCTACCTAGGTTTGCTGGAACCTTCAACGAAGAAGTGTCGGGTAATACGTGGAGGAGAAATTAAATCTCATGTAATAAATAAATTATAATTAAACGTCATTTATAACGAAATAAATTTTGTAAGTAAATGTATTTTAGTTGTATAATTAAATATACGGAAGTATTTTTAATTATAAAATGTGAAAGAATACAAGAATCAGTCGTAATGGTTGATGTACTTATGATCGAAGTTGAATAATTATTAGTTTCCCTTGCATGATTTTTTTTATTTCTGTAGAACCTCAAATAAAAATCTCACTGAACCCTACTCTGAGAACCTCACTCTCTCAAGCTGAAGAATGGAGGCGAGAGATTAAAGGATACTACCGTCAATCCTTGTGACGCGAAACCAGTGTGAGCACCATGGCTGATGTTGGTCGTGGCTGCGTCCAATGAGCAAGTGAGTGCAGGGCAGCGCACACGGCAGAGTTGCAACTCGCAACGTACATGTAATGCACTGCGCTCGGGAAACTTGAAAGCCAGGAAACGACTGCTCAGCTCCCGAAGCTCACAGGAGGTAGGTGACAGGTACGAGGCTGCCCTTTCTGAACACAAATATTCAGAACATTCAGGAAATAGTGCAAGAAATTAATCATCAACCAATTATACTCAATGAAAGGTCTTCCTTCAGAGAAAGAGTTGAATAAATATAATATTGACAAAGCGTGTAAATGGAGGCATTGTTTCAACGGATAACGTGTCACCTTCATCAAGAGTGAAACAGTATAGTTCCCTATCCCCAGAACCATTTTTGCTATACTTTCCGTGCGGAACCGTTTTGTAGGCCTACTGATTTGTGTAAACCAACTAGTATCAAGAACTGAAGTTCTTACGCTGTGCAACAGAGTTAGGGATAATACAGAGAGGGCCTAGAATTACCCAAGTGAAGAGCTTGACAAGTTGGTGACCCCCAAGCCAGTTAGTCCGTCCGCACACGGGTCGTTTGGCTTCGAGATCGGTTGCGGCTCGGACGTCTTGTCCTGACTATTTCCTTCGCAAATGAATGGGAATTGTTTTGGTCACATCTCGTCCCATGAGTCCTGGAGCGAATGGTGAAAATTGAGCAAGAAGAGCGATAAGAGAGATAATTAACAAAGGAAATGTTCAGGGAAACGCGCGCGGTCAATGCTCTTAAATACCAGGTCTTATGATAATAGCTTTTCTCAGAAATTTTTTTGATTGCTCTTGTCCTTAATCTCGGAGTTCAGAATCATCATTTTCAGGTGTAGAATTAGTTTTGCATATTTTGTTCAACAACATGACTGTGCCATTTAATATATCCTAAGAATTTTGCAGTATATTTATATGGCGCGGTGTATTTATATGGCCCATTCTTCTACATTTCAATAATTATTCAGAATCAGCTAGGCATTCCTTAAATTTCACCGCTTAGTTCATCCACTACTTTGTAATAAATTGTAGATCCATACCTTGTTCTTATTCTATTTAGAAAGTTGTCCGTCATTTTGGTCATTCGACGCAAAATAACTTCGTTACCATGGGCGTAACTTGGAGCATTTTGTAGGGTGGGTCCGGGACGCAGGAAACGTAGATATAGGATTATTTTTACCTGAGTCGTAGCAATCTCCGTGTAGACGTCCCATCCGGTCTCTATCTCAACGAACATACAAAAGTTTCATAATTATAATATGTGAAATGTTACAAAATTACGAATAAAACCGTCAAAAGTACTGATACATTTATTTTTAAACAATTTCTAATAGACAATTGTATTAGTTTAAGTTTTCTGTATTTTTCAGAGAAACACTCCAAAACCATTTATGCATTTTTTTTCTTCATATATTCATTTTTGAGGTGTAGAAGTGAAATATTGGAGAACCTCTCGTGTGCTATTGTGCTTCTTAACCATGTCTTTACTCTGTTCATGACTGAACGAAAATGTTCTTAAAACAAATTTCTGGGGTGGGCTCTAGAACTATCTGGGGTGGATACGGCCCACCCGTCCCCCCTCTAGTTACGCCAATGTTTGTCAATATCATGGGAGATTGTGAATGAATTCTTCGCATCTCAAAGAAAACGCCTTGGAAGGATATAAAACGAGAAATGTTGGAGATTACTCAAGAAATTCGAGAAAGAACAAACCAAATCTTTCTAATCTCCAGAAGTTCGATATTGGAGAAATACAGGGATCTTCATGTGCTAAGCACAAAGAATTAGAATTAGAGAACAATAAAAGTATCGTTGTTTCCCTTGTCACATACTTCCCCAACAAATTAACACTAGACAGGAGAAATGTTACGTTAGAATTTATTAGAAGAAAATTGTGTGGTACCTGAAAGTCATAAGAATTGCTACAAAGAAATTACTTCTAATTTAATAATAAAGTATACTACCGAGTGGAAGGATGTCCAATGGGAAGTAAACTTAGTCCAATTTTATTGGTATTTGTGATTATTTATTTAGAACGAAAGTGTTAGAGACAACAGTGTTAGAGATTTTATGCCTAAATATGTACGATATGTTGATGACATATTTTGCATAGTCCCTGAAAACAAAACTGAGACAACTTAAGAAACATTCAATAGTACTAATATTAAGTTTACTGTAAAAATGAAAATAAATGCACAATATATTATTTGCTAGAAAAAATACACGAAAGAATAACAAATTATTAATGAATTGGTACATAAAAAAACAATTAGGGTAGATCATTAAATTATTTATCTAACTCCACAACACAAAAGGAGCCATGGCATTCAACCTTAGAGATAAGAGTATAAAACTTTCAGACTGAGAATTTAGAACCAATAATATGAAAACAACTAATAGCAAATTGTTCGCTAATAACTACCCCAATAAATTTATGACTAAGAACATTAAGGAAGGCAGTATAACATAGAACATTAAAGAAGACAGTTAACAGACTAGACGCCGAGGGAGGAAAATGTAAGAGCAGTGTTTCCGCACAATAAATTTGTAATTCCAAAATTAAAGTAATTACCAAAGGAAAATAACATTTTTTTCATGTTAGACAATCTACGGGGTGTTTCAGAACAAGAGTAAATGAACATAGAAGAAACGTAATAACACGGATAGATTGAGGAATATAAAAATTTTGGATAAATAAAATAATAGTCGAAAAAGATATGTCTCGGAAATGTTATACTTTAAAAACAATCTAAAAAGCCTGAATTTTCGATCATACACCGAAAATTTGTCAAATATTTTCAATTGTTTGCTATAATCAGGTGTGTTTTTTGTTCAATGTTGTTCGTAATAACTAGTTGCCTAAGTGTCATATTTCTACGTTTTGTGAACTTGTTCAATAAATATAAACCTGAAGAATACTCAAACCGGAGTCGAAAGGCTGTTTTTAAATTAAATACAAAATATGTCGATGAATAGTCTTGTTGGATACTATTATATATTACAATGATAAATAAATATACTTTATTGTCAAAAAAGCTGTTGCAAACTGCGTATTACCATGTGAGGGATAATAAACTAAGTTTCTCTCCAGAAACAAGCTAGGGACCATCCCATCAATTCCGATCAAGGGCCCAAGGGCAATGACAGATTTAATACTTATAAAACACTTTTTAGCAAAAATACGTACTGCTATCAATTTATTATTCCAAAATAAATAGTAGATATAATGTGCAGTCAAAATTAATAATAACAAAATAATTAAATGACATTCCCGCCTATGGAAAATCCGCCACTACCTGGAGGAAAACCGGAGAAAAACCCGGGCAAGCATGTGGCTACAGAGATAATGTAAACAACCGTGCCAAGGTTGCGTACAGTGAGAAATAATCTATTATAAATAAAAAGGATCGAAAACAACATGCATGGAAGAAAAAAATCTAATCAACCAGTGCTTCTATAATGTAAAAGAATTTATTAATTCTAATAAAATTTAAAATCGTCTTGTTCTTTATCACACCATTGCTGTAGTACTTTCAAAACACTGATAATAATTTCAAAACAATTTTCCTGCATGCTTGTATTGTGTCTTATTATTCATATAAGATTAGGTTTATATGTACTCAATCTTGGCACGGTTATGCACACGTTAATTCTGTAGCCCCATCCTGGCTCGGGTTTTTCTCCGGTTTTCCTTCGGGTAGAGGCGAATTTTATATACAGACTCGCTAGACTCTTGCCTAAGGCCGGCATCTATTGGAATAATAAGTCTCGAATTTAATGTTATTTAATAGTGATGATTTGTAAACAATACTTTCCGAATAATCTATGGTTTGATAATAATACGTACTTCTGAAATAACTTTTTTGTGTTTTATTGAATACAAATTTATTGGTATTATGTTAATTTTATAACACTTGTGGAATTACTTTTATTGTTAGAAGCGTACTGAAACGTTAAATCCGCCTCTGCCTTATGGCCCTTGATCGGAATTGACGGGATGGTCCCTTGCTTACATCCGGAGAGTAAATTAGTTTGTTGTCCTCCACGTGGTCATACGCAGTTTGTGGTACTTTTTGACAATAAATTATTTATTTAATCAGTATCTAGAGTACTATAACAATGGCGTGATTAAGTAGAAGAGAAATTAACACCATGTACGTCGTCCGAAATCATATGGAAAACAATATTTCTTGGTAAATTGAATCTCTCATTAACTTCTTTTATTAAAATCAGTAAATTCTTTCACATTATAGAAGCAATATAGCATTAGAAAACTTTTAACCGCGGATTTGAAGGGATTCAATTTATTGATATCTTGTCTCTTTTGATTCTAAAATTTTGAATGCTCTGAACGTATTGGCCCCAAAAGATAATGCCTCATCGTAAATGAGAATAAATATGTGCAAAATTCACGTGGCGAGAACGTGTTGACTTACAACGTTGACTAGAATTCGGAAAGCATAGCACAAATTGCTTAGTTTGGAATTCAGATTATCAATGTGACAATTCCATCTCAAGTAGTCCGGGATATAGAGGTTGTCCTGATAGATTAAATTATTCACTCATTTACGTTGTTTTTGTGTATTATCCAATATTACGAACTTGTTTGCATATGAATCTGTTTTGTGTTCCAATATATAGTATAAGTTTTAATGTCAACGCCTTAGATATGATAACAATTTTGTGCTGAAAATATATTTACAGTACAAATAAAGAATATTCATATTTACATCCGTTCCCATGGCAGAAGGGCCTGGAATAATTTTGAGCCGACCCGGAATGCAAGAACCACCTCTTGAAGCTGACCTGAAATGTATGGGGGCGGTCCCAAAACCGATCACCCTCTTCTAGGGCAGGCCCAAAAGAGAAGGCTCCTCTTTTACGGCCGGCCAAAAATCAAATGAGATGCATTCAGAAAGGTGTTAAAACAATTTTTTTTGGTGGGAAAGAAATTGTTAAAGTCCGAGCAGTGTGATCGAAAAAAAGTATGTACACAAGAGAAGAAATGTTCTCACACCTTTTATAATCTCTCACTATCATTAATAACTGCATATGATCACGTGGAGGACAATTAACAAATGTATCTTCGGAAGCAAGCAAGCGCATCCTATCCAGAGGCATCATTTGAGGACAGTTGCCCCCCTCCCCCAATTATTTTGGGATTGTAAAAAGTCAGATCTGTTTCAATTTATTAAATTAACACCATAGAATCTACCAAATAAAGATAGAATTATTTAATATTGACTCCTAATAATTAGTATAAATCCATCCAAACAGCAGTAATTATTTCTTAAATGATCTATTGCGTCAGATTAGTTATAAAAGTCAAATTGAAGTAAATAATTGGAAACAAACCATGTTATTACATTGTATTGTGAAATCAGAGGTATTACACATATGAGAGATGCATATTATCTGTTTCTGTTGCAAGAACAGATGAAAGTGCTTCTATATTACAGTTTGCCTTAGCTGTCAGTCATTTCATTACAAGAAAATTATATTGTTTGTTGCTTAGAATTTATATTATTTACATCTAGAAGATTGATTTGGATACATCAAAATAAAATATTTTCTTGTAAATTGAAAAAAAAAACAGAAAAAGGGAAAATTTATTTATTTCCACGAAATCTTGACCACTTACTTTCCTCTTTCGAGTGGGGTTCAAGAAGCACCTCTGGTGGTGGAAGAAGAGGCCGCATATGCTCCTCGGGGCAGCCTTCCTCGTCGATCAACTTTTGGGTCGACTCACCGGCCCCGTCGGAAGCTTCGCAAGCAACGACACGCATGTCCACGCCATCTGTTTAGAGGCACAAACTGGATTATACATATACACTAATCTAAAATGTTTGTGTTCCTGTAATTTTACTTTATTTAAGAGTCATTATGCAATCAAAATCCTTGTTTGATAGAACATAAAATCATTATCATAATTCTGGAAAACAATTTGGCACTTCGTCCTTTCTTCCGCCATTCGGTTCCTAAGAATGAAAACTTTTAAAATTACAATTAAAACTTTTATTATTACGATTTGGAACACCTTCAGTCAGCTCTATCGTATGGTTATTCCTTATTTCACCCAATACAAAGTACAATTATGTATTTTTGCGAATATATTTTCATCATGTATTTAATAATTTACATTGTTTTGAACTACGTTCATATTTGACTTTAATATAGATTAAAAATATTAAGTTTATTATCACAAACGCTTATACCTCTCTTCTGTCGTTTAAATTTGAACGTTTTGGATTGCGTGTATAGATCAAAACAGTAAAATAAATAGTTGTTATTCTACCATATTTTGGTCAAAACTTTAAATATGTTTTGGGGATTAAACTTTTTAAAACTATTTTTAAGTTTTACAATTTAAAACAAAAATTTTAATATCAGTTTTAAAATTTTTAATTCGCTATTTTATCTCAAGGGTTTACCGATACCTTGTTGTGAAAATGCCGCTTTTCTCATTGTTTTGTTCAAAACATATAATTTAAGATGTTCTTATGTAAACGATAAAGGAGATGTATGAGCGTTTGTGGGAATTAACCTAATACTTAGAGTATCATTTTGTATATTACACAAGCATAAAGTCAAATAGTATTATAATCTATAATTTCTATTTTAATTGTCCGATTAAAATGTGACAAAAACTGGTGCATTTGTAAAATTAAAACAATTTTCATGGAAATATTTTTTGTTCAAAATATTGATTGATACTTTTCCATAAATACCGTCGCTGGACCGGTAGTAATTGATAAGCCAGCGAACGTGATCTCTCCCGCCAAACGGCACAAACGGCCGCATGCAGGCTGACTCGGCTGCCTCAACTAAGCTTTGCCGCCCGTTTGCACCGTAGGTCAGTTCACAGCAACCCGAGAGTATTTCGGTGGCTACATTTTATTACTTCGTTTTCTCAACCGATATAAATGAAGCAGTAAACTGACGGTTAATGGAACTTGCTCGTAAAATCGTGTCTACTAAAAGTTTTAAAAACCATATAGTTTTTCCTGCCTGAAAAGTAAAATATTAAATGAATGTTCATGATTTCATTTTTATTTGAGTTGTCTCGGGGGCCAAACTCATACATTCTCATGACAACCGTCTTACTTCTGAGGAACTTTTAAAAGACAACCCAAGCGTAGTAATGCTATTAAAAAGACTAAAAATATATTTAATATAACGTTAGTATTACGTTGATAGGTAAGTCAAGTCTATCATAGATTTAATGATTCAACCTGCTCATCGTAAATTACTTATTTATTGGAAACGAAAATTTTCATAGGATTTATATATTGTTTTATTTGTATTATATATCTCACTACTAGTCAGTATTATGTATTACACTAAATTGGAATGTTATTATCAAAACTAACAATTGAAAATTAATGAGCTTGTTTATTTTCACGTAAAGAATTTAAACTTGACTCAATTTTTCATCATGCAGAACGTAAAACACTTTCAAAGTTTTTCAAGGATGATCGATATCTTGATTTTACTTATGTTTATATAGAGTTATACGTTTCGTGTAATTATGTAAAATAAAATGAAAGGAGTATTTTTAGCGCTGTTTCCGCAGGTGTTGGGTTTTCTTATTTTCCAATACAAAATACAACACAGCGTAACCAGTTCCTAATATTAATTAATATCCATTATAGTTTGCCCATATACTTCTAAAAATATTTCTTCATGGGCCACTTCATGTCAAGTGGGTCAAGGTTGTATGGACAGGTCAGAAAAAATTGCTCAAAATAATTTTATTGGATCTTATGTCTTAAGGTATTCATCCAAATTTTCAGCCCTCAAGATGCGATGTGCGATTTTTCACAACCATTGTCCCTTTCATCATTTTCTCCGAATATTCCCCAGATTACATCCGTCATCTTTCAAACGAAAATTTACCTTTTAATGATATCCAAATCCAAAAATCTGCTTGAAATTTTTTTGCGAGAAATCAACATATTCTGATATAGTTTTGGTCGAATACTTCCTTGGGCGGGAAATTAAATAGTTCAAAACAAAATTGCTATTTTTAGACACCTTAAAACATCGAAACATTTTGTTCATTTAATTTTTTGAACTCAACAATATCGTTTTATACTTACTTTTTAGACCCCTATTCATTTTTATTCCGTGTTTTGCGTCGAAAATCCCATAACATTAAAAATAGATTTAATGTTTCACTTATTAGTTTTTCTCAATTTCTCGCCATAGGACATCTACAAGAGAAAAGTAGTCGGCAGATTCGGATTTTACGGGAAATTTTGTGCAAGAAAAGTGTATTTACTTATTTATTTCATGAGCATATGGCCTTATGCAAAATTGAATCTAAATGATCGCCTTCAAATCAAAAAACGACGTTTGGGATGCGGTTTGTAGCCACGTACGCAATTTCTTCATGTGACATGTCTCATTTTCATGTGATGCCTCATATTCTCTATAATCACTACCCCATACTCCATATCTCCTGTCTCCCATTACTCACAATAAGTAAATCCTCTCCATTCTCCAACATTGTGGTGCAATATGAGAGAGAGTGATCATCTTAAGAGCTACAAATCACAGCATAAGAACTATTGGTAGCAACTGTCTCTTCTTGTGGTAAATGCAGGGTTCGAATTAAGGGGGAACCGGGGAAATTCTCTCTTTCTGACTTTTTTTTCCCAACCGGAGAAAATAATTCCACCTCTCGTGATTGTCGATAATCAAGGTCAAAATTAATTAATTTCAACTAATGCCAANTATATATATATATATATATATATATATATATATATATATATATATATATATATATATATATATATGTATATACACATTTTCTTAACTTGTTAATTGCTACATAAATATAAAAAACTTGTCATAAACTCTTCAATATTCTAGACAGTCGATACCGTCTACATTCCTAATCTCCATCATTAGCATTTGATTCGTCTTAAATTTCTGCATTCACGAACCTTGAGAGGATGGACCCTTGAAGCAAAATTCAAAAAAGAACCAGCAATCATGAAAGTGGTAAGAGAATACTGACCGGGAGTAAGCGCTCGAATTCGCATTTCCAGCGTGTCTCCCACAGCGACGGAGCGGCCCCCACCAGACGCTGAGCCACGGAGTTCCATCCACGCACTCGCGTGTGGACTGCGCCACATATCCAGTGTTGTGTGGTCCCTCCTCCGACTGCCATGTTTTCGCGCTTCCCTGAACCAAGCGAAAGAGTTCAGTCAATTAGGAAAAAAGGAAAGTTCCAACATAACGCTCAACGCTGTAAGATAGTATTTGTATTTTCTAACACTACCATGATAAAAACTCCTTGTAAGTCGCAAGCCAATTATTGCATCCTCCAAAATACGAATGCTACTAAATTAGCAAGTAAAAAAATAAATTCACAGTAAATCAAATAGATTACTGCAGTATGAAAATTAATAATTAATTAATTAAAAATTGTATTTGAAGATGTCATCACGTCGCCATCTGTCGACAATAGTGTGACATTATCGAAAAAATATTTTAAAGAGAATTTTTAATTAGACCTATCGGTAAGTTGCTAACGAACAGCCTGCTGAGAATAGGACTTGAAAATAAGATCGAAAGGATGGAGCCAGACGCAAATTAAATGAATGCAACACACTACGTTTTACTAAATTGTTATTATTGGTAGTAGAATAGGTATACTCCTGGAAAGGGCTCAGGAAAATGTTCTAAGTCCCGTGCGCTTAGAAATTTGTAGCCACGTCTCTGCGACGGGGGCACTTTCGTTCGACCAATCGTAGGCAAACTTGAAACTGCTTCCATATTTGGCGGACCAATAGCAGACTAGTACTGGCGAACATACCCCTATTAAATTGTAACGAGAGAAAATGTTTTATAATGCCGCTAATAAAGAAATATTTTGTAATTTTTTATTATTCACATTTTGGACTTCATAACAAAAAATATTCTGTATATTCTTAACTTCAATAAACTTTATCATTCCCTATATTTAAATGACTCTAAGATTCTGTATCTAACAACGCCTTCCCAGAGAATGTAAAAGATATTAAAGTTTCTGTAAAAAAGTTTCCGTCTTACTGTAAAATCAATATTGTATTTATCATAGAATTTGGATATCATCGCAAGATATCGTATGTATTTTGTAAAATTCGAATCAGGATTTACTTACAAATATTCCTATAATTTCTGAACTTTATACAGTGGTGTAAAGAACTCAAATCTCATTGGTATCATGTGTATTGTCTGTCGTAATTTCACATGATTTGCAATTCTTTTATACTATTCTTATATGTCAATCGGAATTCAAGAATCATAGAAAACAATTGTATAAAATATGAATGAATAACACTAAAGGTTAATTCTAGTGATATCGTTAATAATGTTAAACTACTTAAAGAATAAATAAATTACATCTACTAGAAATATATTGATCCCAGATACAACGCTCTGGCTGTAATTGTGCAACATATAAAACAACGTTTTTTGTGGGGTTTACGGCTCGTCGACATCGAGGTCATTGGAGCCCTAAAAACTTGTACAGGTAGGGAAAATGCAGTTACGCACTAGGGAGAGCCAACATGACTCTCCCCGCGTGTGGGACTCGCCGAACAACTCAACCATACCCACTGAAAACCCTCCTGAATTACAATATATCAAAACATATCTCAAAACATACATCAGAACATTGAGGACAAAAAATGAGGGGGGACAAAAAAATGAGGAAAATGAAAGATACCCTAGCCCTAATAGAGTCGGGATCGAAAAGAACAAAAGGTGACCAAGGANGTGACCAAGGGAGATCAGGAAAGAGAAAGGAAGGAGCATGGCACAAGTAAGTGGAAGTAATGCCAGACTCAGCTCGGGGCCCCGTGTTCGCCAAACACGTATATACTAGATGTAAGTCCCCTGGGGGAACAACATGCTCAGAGATTAATATTACAAAAAACGTTTTTTAGATTTTAATAAATGTAACAAAAACACAAATCATATTCAAATGAAATTGAGTTGTATTCGCACAGACTAAGACTATCGCACAATAAAACATCGTATTTCAATAATGGTTAAGTTAAGTAATTTACCAATACGAGAAAAATATTCCAGAATATTGTATAGAAAAAAAAAAATATTGCATTTAATTAAGTATCTCTCATTCTCTCAGATATCAATTTCATCATATTCTCTGTTTTCCTTCTTTCTTTATTTCCACTTCCTTTCATTCTTTTCTCTTTTCTTTTCTTTTTCCTTTTCTTTTCTTTTTTCTTTTCTTTTCTTTTCTTTAAAAAAACCTTAATAATAAACTACTAATAAACATGTATTTTTCTATCGTATAATCTTCCAATAATTACATTAACTTTATATTAATAAACAAATTTGTTATTGTTTTATTAAGATATAGATAAATGGTTTAAGTATATACTTATTTAAATTTTTAATTATTCTGTTTGTATTTTGATTTGAAAAGCTTCTTGTAATATTCCCTTTAATACGCTCGTCACATTCCCATCTCTCCTTCCAGAAGAACATTCGAAAAGCGTAGAGACCAATATATTCTGGGATAGCACACAATTTGTGAAGCAATGAGTGATGACCAAAATATAAATATTTATAATTTATTAGAAACCGAGTGTTTTCCTCATTAAAATATTCGTCGGACTGCCAAAGTTTCGACTTTTAACCAGACATCCTCAAGGCTTTAATTACGTATCTGGGGACTGTAACTTCACTTACAGGAAAAAGTAGTCATAAGTAAGAAACATTCTATCCATAAAAATTTACGTCGGGAGCGTATAATAAATCCAAAACCAAAAAAGTATTTTGGTAACTCGATATATTAATTTTTGTGGTTTTTTTCTGTAGGTATCATTTCCTCTTCTCTTAAGAAAAAAAATAACAAGACTAAAGAAAAAATATTCTAGTAAGTGATTTTGTCGCACTAAAAATGTATCTTTGAGACGACAAGGGATGACAATTCAAAAAGATCGAAATTATTTGTTTTTCAGGTCATTGTAAATGCGTGTAAGCAAAATCTTCTGATTTTAACATTTTATTAAGTGCAAAATATATTGTGCTTTCAATAACGAATTACCATTATTCTAGTTTACTTCCTCTGTAGTAAAAGAGTGAAATGGATGGCTGATGACAAATTTGATATTGCGATCGCCCTCCAAAATTATGTTTGTCTTCTTGAACGATGCATTCTAAAGTGGTATTATTTCAGGTCATAGAACATGAAATCCTACTAATTCCTACTAATCAACGAAAGTTTCATCTTCGAAGACCAACATTAATCCAACAACGAAATATTCTGAAATTGAAATAAAATTGATGTGATTGTTTAATTGTGTTTGATCAAATCTACATTTAAGAGCAGGTTTTTGGTAAGTTAAATAAGTCTAAATGTTATATTTTAATCACATTTTATGTATATATAGGTTGTATTAATTATTTATCAGTTTTTATTTCAAATTTGCAGATTGGTTTTTTCTCATTCTTGTTCGTTCGTTAAAATAACAAGTTCTTACAAAATGACCTTGAATCTGGAATACTGGAACCTACTAGTCACAATAACTTTGTATTTAGTTTTGTATTGTTATCTCATCAATTGCTTCGCTGATTTTTTATTCTTACTCTTAAAATCATGTTTAATGTCTAATCAATATACTTATCTTCACAAATTTGAACAATCATGTTGATTCGTAAAAAGTTATATAAAGAATGCTTTTGAATTGACTCGTTTGCCCCCTGCTATTGAAATCAATGAATTCTACGGCATGTCGATAGTAACGAAAGAAAGTGGAGAAAATAATGAAATTGATATCTGGGACAATGCAAGATAATTAATAAAATGCAATATTAATTGCGATGTTTTATTGTCTGACAATCTTAGATAATGTGCTTGAATACAACTCATTTGTATTTTGAAATCTAAATAAACGTGATATGTTCCTTTTCTTATGTTTTCTGAGAAATAAAAATAAACGTTTGTAATGTTACTCTCGGAGCGTATTGTTTTATATGTTACACGTTTACAGTCAAGCGTTGTATCTTGCATCAATACATTTCTTACAGACGTAATTTATTTATTGGTTTAAAATTATTGAAGATATCATTAAAATTAACATTTAGTGTTATTTATCCATTGTATATCAAATTCCTTTCTATAATGCTTGATTTCCTCTAAAAATAATATAAAAGAGCTGCATATCATTTGAAATTACAATAAACAACATAATAATTGATGCCAATGACCTTAAGTTCTTTGCGGCACTAAATAAGATTCAGAGGTTATAAGAATTTTAATAAGTAATTCCTGAAAGCGTATCTCACGAAATTCATACGATATCTTACGATGGTATTCAAATCTGTGATTAAACAATATCGATTTTACAGTAAGAAAAAATATTTTTAGGGAGAAGTTTAATTTGTTTTATATTCCCTAGGACGGTGTTGTGAGACAACAAAACTTGAGATGTCATTTAAATATAGAGAATAAGAAAGTTTATTGAAGTTAAGAATATACAGAATATTTTTATGGAAGTCCAAGATGTGTATAAAATATTACAAAATATTTCTTTAATAGTACAAAAACATTTTCTCTCGTTACGATTTAATAGGGGTATATTCACCAGTACTAGTCTTCTATTGGTCTGCCAAATATGGAAGCAGTTTCAAGTTTGCCTACGGTTGGTGGAACGAAGGTGAGGGGATTTTTCCCCGTCGCAGAGGAGTGGTGTTGCAAACCTAACAAATCCAAACTGCTAACGGCGCGGGACTTAAAATATATTCGTCGGCCCTTTTATTATTCCCGGACCGAACGGAGGATTGCCTCTACAAACAAAAATCCTCATCGACTGCCTTTCCCAGACAAAAGGGCACATTGTTATACGGGTAAATTGATATTTGGGCTTCATCCCTCGATGTTTCATCTACAAGTGTGTCAGATGTGACAAATTCAATTTCATATATTTTATGTATATTATTGCACTTACCTGTGCGCACTGTTTTCTTCTTGCGCGATGTCCAAAGTCTCAGGCGGAACCTTACAAACCACATCGATAGCCAAATCTCGCGCTTGTCGCAGTCGCGGGTCCTGTTGTAACTCGAGGGTGACACGCAGCCGAAGTCCTCTGTCACTCTGTCCAGCCAAACACAGTAATATTCATCAAATACTCTCCTTTTCCTTGTGTAGAAGCACCTTTCTACATATACAACGAAACACGTACCTTAAATACGTATATGATGAACTCCCTCGTATATCTAACACATGAAAGATACATGTTGCCACGCCAAACCAAATAGCTCCATACTGTTTGCGCCGTCGTCATGACGAAGTATCAGATACGCAAGATCCATGACCGGCAAGATACACCACAGAGTCTCTACATACGACGAAAAGAGTCCCTACATAGTACACATTAGAAGACTCCATGAGAGCCGCGTGCACCACCAAGTGTATGTCGTCTATTTTGTTAAGAAAATTCAAGAACATCAATAGACGAACCTCGACCTAATGTTATGTCGCCAACGTCGTCAGTTGTCAAAGTTTAGCTTATGGCAACAGCACCACGGTCAGCTCAGTACGACGGAAATTCTGGTCGAGTGAACATCGAGACCGATATAACCTCAAACCAGAAAGCCAGCTCTGCGAATATTTCCATCATACAAACGTCGAAATAATTCTATCTTCAAGAAACTGCCTTCCACTTGTGACTGAATTATTCCCATCATCATCACGAGAGAAACCGAAATAATTCTATGTCGAAGAAGCCTCGTCAGATCTATGTTCGCCTTCGACTTGTGACTGAATTATTTCTATCATACAAACGTCGAAATAATTCTATTTTCAAGAAGCTGCCTTCGACCTGTTACTGAATTATTTCTATCATACAAACGTCGAAATAATTATATGTTCGCCTTCGACTTGTGATTGAATTATTTCTATCATACAACGTCGAAATAATCCTATCTTCAAGAAGCTGCCTTCGATCTGTGACTAAATTATTTTCCATTTCCAAGAATCACAAGGCTCTATCTCGCGACTTGCAGCAGAGTTAACTCGACCTCCAAACGCCCTCATACGGTCAGCGGTGGAACTAACTCCACCATTCAGGGACATAGGTGCCGTCACGCGCCGAGAGACCGTACTACCACGCTAGCATCTAACCTTCAGGATTGATCACCAGGGACACTATCTCGTGACAAAGAAGAGAACTTCTTCAACGACAGCCTGCTTACCCAGAGCCGTGAGTCAAGTGAGATAAAGGCATCATTTACAGAACCTTCAAACGCCCGTGGTTGTCAACCTGGTGTCATTTATTGTTTAATCACTTGTTCATATCAATCCTGCATAATAAATCTTGTTCTGTTCAACCTGTGAGTATTTATTTTGAAGAGGAAGAATCTTATTGCAAAGCAACCTCAGCATTGAGATTTGTGAAGCAATAAAAAAATCTTCCCCGACACCTTGCATTTCTTTATTTTACAAGATTTTATAACATCCAAAAAATGGATTCTTAATCACAGAAACTTGGAAATTTATCCAATACATATTCAATGAAGTGGTAAAGTATTCGGAAAAGATAGAAAAACTATCCTTCAGTAAAGTGACCTGTCCTAATCACTCCAAATAAAATAAATAATTAAAATTTTACGACCTTTTATGGACGAATAATATTTTTATAAAAAGAAAAATGAAAATATTATTCGCCTTAAAAGGTCGTAAATTTTTAATTATTTTATTAGATTACATAAAGGTCGTTAATAGTTGGACACTCCAAATGTTCGGTGGGACATCGGAAGTACAACTGTAATCGATCTTCCTCCACTGAAATTCTCAGAAATCCCGTAGTCTAGTATAAATTACGATAATTTTTTCCGCTACTCTTCGGAGTTCTTTAACTCAACACTTCCTCATGGTTGGAAAGTCGGGTCGGGATTAAAACTTTTGGTTACCATTAAACTCGACACTATGTACCTGCCCTAATGGCTTGCCACCCGCCGCCCACCCTCGTGTTAACCGACCGACCTCCTGAATGGATTTTGTGAGTTACTTACTGGAGAGATATTTGAAGTGCTATTAATTGAGTTTTATTTGTATCCTATTATTTTATAATTTTTTAATTCCACCCATAGTTCGAATAAAAATGAACCCAAACACGTCGTAATCATGATACTTCTGGGTTTTAGGCTTCTGTTTTTACCCATTTTGGTAGTACATGGGAAGTATTGTAATCGTGGAAAACATTCGGTCGCGAAATTTTGACGGAAATATCCGTTTTGAGAGTCTCTGATTTCGAGAAAAGGAATGCAATTTCCACTTGTCATTTTCTCGATGCTTTTATCAAACATATTGATACACAATTGAAACACAATATACAACATATTGATAGGAAAATAATATATTTTGTTTATGGTACTACAGTAAATGCATCAGTTCGTGATAGTGCACCAGTATTCGGCACATCGGGCTTTAAAACCTCATAATTAAGCTTTGGAATACTTTTTGGCTCCGGTTTTATTTTTGACACAAATTTAATTATTTCTTAGTCAAGAAAAGTGCGTTTTATACAGCTTATGACAGGAATGAAAAAATAAGAGATATTTGAAACAGCAGGGTTTGTCATTCGTCTGAATGTCAGAAATGAAGTAGGTATCACCTAAGAAAGCTTAAATGTAACTTCGATTTTGTTTTCTCATGAATTGCAGCATCTATTGTTGAATTTTTGTTGTTATGAGCGTGTGTTCACTACAAGAGCAAAATGCCCTTTTCCACATGTTTTCTGAGGGAATTATAAAATATATATTGTAATAAAACTAAATAAAAAGGGGGGATAAATAGTGTAGTGGCTAACACTCACCTTATAAAAAAGTTTAACTGCCTCGGCTAACTCGTTCTATCTAATTAAGTAAATGGTTTCGTAGTTATTTAAATAAGTAAATAGCACATACTGGGGTTCCTCAATACAAGGAAAACGCATAAAATAAATTGACTTAATTTTTTAATTACACAAATACATTTAAAATTAATTACTGCATGCTACATAACCCCCAAAAATCACTCATGTCCCAAATTACCATAATAACACATCCCTTTACAATAAACCCTTAATTTAATTTTACATCTTCTCCAAAATAAACAAATATTATTTCAATTTCAAAAATAACAAGATAAATAGTACCGCTCATCTTCTAATGCCCAATTTAATCAATTAACAATGGTAACAAGAGTTCTGAGCATGGGCTTTCATTAATCCCCTCGAAGCACATTATTTTCTCGCTTGCAGCTTAAAAGTTAGAGGTGGACGCAGCCAACCTGGAGAATACCTTTGATAGAAGACAAATCAGTTTCAATTGTGGTAGAAGTTGCAAGGCCCCAGACGGCCTTAGGGCTCGAACATTGACCCTGTTTACCTCTCAGCTGGTCGGTCGCGTCACCGGTTGTCGCCCTGGCGTGTTGCGTCAGCTCTCCATTCAGGAATCCAGACCCTTCTCGGAATAGCAGGGTCTCGACATTGTCACGAACTAAGTTGCACGTCGCGGATTCGATTAGTTTTCGACTATTTCCTAACGGAAGAAGTTTCTTTGACTTCAGTGAGCTTAATGAGCTTCAAGCTGCCACCTCATGGTAACCTGAGATGAACACAATGATGAGACCAAAAGGTCAAAAGTTCCAAAGTTTACTCGGAAAAATCTTCCAAGTAACGACCGATAAGTGCCATTGGAAAAATGCACTAAGTTTTGAAATGCTCGGAACGAATAACAAGAATCGCTCTCCGAACGAATGTCTCAGAATATTCGCGAGAATGAAGTTAAGAATGTCTCTCCGGAATCTTCACTGGAATGAATCTCGCTAAGAAGAATACTCTCCGAATGTTCTAAGTTCCTCTCTGCGCTCGTATAAATGAGCTTTTCTCACACTCTACCCGTCTGTCACTTACTCACGTGACCTACGTTTTCAAAAATCATGTGACTTACTCTTCCAATAGTCTCAAAACCACTCTCCTCATGAAGTTACTGTTATAGGTTACTTCTCAACTTGAGACCGCGCGCACCAGGCCAATCCACGAGCTGCACTTTTAAACATTTCCACACTCAACGGCCTTCTCCTCCCCAACCGTTTTTGAGCGATCTTCACCAGACGGTATTTAACAACAAAGACACTAAATTTATTCTACTTTCTACATTTTCAACGGCCAAACTCGTACCTTTAAAATTTCCATCTCCCATGGTTTGGCGTCGCCTTGTCAACCGCTCCTAGACCGCTGGTCGCTACGCGAACTGAGGGAGTACCCTCTCACACCCACGCAGCTATTGTGGACCCTGTAACTCATAAAAACTTTCTTTCTTCTCGCGACTCTTCTGGCCGCTGCGTGTTCGAACTTGTGTCCTACCACTGACGTGACCTCCTTTTCTTTCAAAACATTTAGTAAATTTCCGTTGCTACTAGTTTCTTTTCCAACTAACTCTGCTTTCGATGTACGCGTTATTTTTCGCTTTCAACCGCTTCTGATCAAAACAAATACGTTGTACTCCGCTCCCTTCCCCTCGCTTCTTTTTGAATTTGGTTCCTGGAACAAGGAAGCTCTGCACCCACTTCAACGGCTGAGAGCCTTCCCTCTTCCATTATGACTTTGTCTGTAACGGCGACGGAATTCTTCCGCTTACTAATACATTTGAATTACTTAATAACTTCATAATATTGATTATTAATTGGAAATTAATCAAATCTTACAATATTTCATTGAATATAATTCATATAATTATAATATAAAAACAATATCATGAAATATAGGAACAAGAGAAATAGTTTCAGAAATGTCTACGTCACATGCTTGCAAGCTTCGAATTCTACGATTCTCAAGCAATTCTATAAATAATAGATTTAAGTTTCTGTAGGTTTTTAAAAGATAAAATATCGTAGTATGTTACAACTATTTTGTATACAGTATGTATAAGGTTTCTCTAATATTATAAAGAATTCATCCATGTTGAAATAAACAATTGTTAAGAGTAAGTAACATTGTCACCACTTTGAGGTCCAAACATCATGACTACTGGTTCATTCATTTTCGAGACGGTCGACTACTGATGCAAAAAAATGAGTTTTACAAACGTAGTTTTTGTAGCTGCCGCTCGATAATTTTAATTTAAAAAATTAACACGGACACAACGATGGAGGGTAAAAAACGAAACTGCAGGCTCTGTGGTCCTAATATGGTCCGAGATTCTGGTCTTTAACGGTTGCAAAGTTCCAGACTGTAAAAATTGAAAAGGCTTATTATTTTCAAAAATAATTTGCTTCAAAGTTAAAATTAATGAAAACTGTAAAAAATGTTGAAAATTTACTTTTATCCGTTTGTCTATTTTTCGTACTTTCGGAAGTCGGTCGAGGTCGAGAATTTGGGCATTTGCATTTGATACAATGTATCAAAAACCAGAACTATCCTATTCGATGCAAGGAAAAATGTACATATTAACTATTACATATATGTGCACTAAACTTCCACGCGCAGGAGAGGATAAACAGATTTTCAGACAAAAAGGATCCTGGAAAACACATTTTGCAAATGTATTTAATTTTTGTATAAGGACATTTTCTGTAAAAGTTTTGAGTTCTCAAGTTATAAGCAAAAATCGGAAAAATAAGTTTTTTGTAGATTTTGTCAATTTTATCGCGTTCCTTAGCCTTTTCCGTTCGTCAGGCGACAAAAAGAAACAGAACATAATTTGTTGTAAATTTCATGTACATTATTTCGGTATCTGAATGTTTTGTTCTAACAATGCTTTGTTTTCATGTTATATGCGAAAAATGAAAAAATACTGACAGTGAAAAACTTTGTTGATTTGATTCTTTTTGTCACCTAATTACTTGGACTAGTAGTAAAATGTGCATTTGATGCTAGTAAGCTGTTTGGTATCATATTTCATCATTTTTAGCATAGATTTCAATTATTCTGTAACAACAACACAATTTTTATAAATAAAAAAAATTAGTGGCAAAGTCAACTCTATGACTCATTACTGAAATGGCTGCCCACCGGTCCCAGTGACTGGGGATTCACGCGACGGGCACAGGTAGACCCGTGTAGTCTTAATCCTTTAGGAAGTGTCGAGTTTCATGGTGAAATTATCCTTTTACCTGAGGATCTGTCGAGTTTAAATACGCCCCTACTGTTTCATTACTATTCGACGGCTCATTTCTCTCGTCTAGAGTAGACGATTATTACAAAATTTGCATCATGCTTCTACGTCATTCCGTTATTGAGATAGCAGGTCACCAAAATACATAATTTTAATCTTATTTATCATGAGGGGTGAATAAGGTAAACGTCCGTATGTAGACCTTCATGCCGAAGATACAGAAGAAGGGTAGATATTCTCTTGACAGAAGTGGTCACATGATAAGACCAAAGGTTTGGGATGGAATAAGTTTGGTTCACTTCTTGATATAAAATGAAATGCTTTTAACACAGATCAAACGATGAAAAAGTTAAAAACAAAATTTCGTAAAGGGATCGAATTCTTTGAAGAGGTGGCGAACAGGACATGGGGGACATTAAAGTTGGGTAGGTGAGACTAACGCACATCATTTTGAGAAGTTTTAGAATATTTAAAAAATTCACCTCTTAATGTTAGTGGGATAATAAATGGGATTGGGGGGGGGGGGTTCTAGGACTTTTTTCATATCACCCTCCAGAGCAGTCTGTATTGAGCCTGTTCACGAGAGATCAACTCTCTCTGATATCTAAAAGTGTGTTTTTCGCTTCATTTTGAATATTTTTACCCCCATCAAAATCTAGGGGCTGCCGAATGCGAATGGGTGGGCGAAGAAGCCTAACATTACAAGAGTCTAAAATATACAAGGGTGCTTTAATACAAAATTTCACATTGATACATCTCAAAACATAAAAGTCATGGTGACGAGCACGATGTATGTATTAACTCTTATCCTTAGATCATGCATTCAATATTAAAATTAAGTTGGGGTCAACCCATGGCAGATGAGCCAAAAATAATTTTTATGCCGAACCCTTCATTATTGGTCTCGGTCCGAAATAACTTTAGGTCGGCACGAAATAGCTTTATGTCGGCCCGAAATGCAAGAACCACCTCTTGAGGCAGGTCTAAAATGTATGCAAATTATATTGTTGGTTCCTTAAAATTTATATGAGGAATGAGATACCCAATGAAATAAATATTATGCACAAAAAACATAAAAAGATAATTAAGTAGACGTGTGATTAAGGTTTTATCAAAATATAATTAAGATAATTGGGCTTTGCTTGCCCTCCGCATCAAAAATTGAAAATGACACCACTGTCCCCACCAATTCCTATCAAAGGGGAATCTGGGTGAAATATTCTCAGTTGATTATGCAAATAGGTTGAACCTATGTAATAATGATTAAAAAAACTAACAGACTGCTTACGATCAACAAGAAGACTCTGATCAAATTAGGAAATTTTTCTAAGTACATGAAAAGATCGATAAATTAAATAAGTAAATCTATCAGAAAGAGCATTAACTGCAGTTTTTAACAAATATATTTAACTGCAGTTAAAAATCGCTCATTACTATCAAGCAGGGTAAGAAATAATTTTCAAATAAATAAATAATTTCTTGTCACAAAAAGCAGGCGCAGAATTGATATTATGGAGAGTAAAAGATTGTTTCACAAATAAATAAATAAATAAATAAATAAATAATTCAGTGTTGAAAATGCAGTTACAAAGTGCATATGAGCATAAAGCAATTTACTCGAGATGCAATTCCGATCTAAGGGCCCAAAGGCAGTAAAAGATTTAAAATTTCTGCACCTCCTAGAACTGAACAAAATGGCCACTTGTTATAAAATCTAAAGAATAATCAACAAGTTTTATTATTTTTATCATTATTATTATGTGCGATTGGACCCTGTGGGATTACACAAAGCTTTATGATTCATTTTTCTGATTTTCCAGACAGCTCTCATTTTTTCTCCTTGAATTCTCTTTCTTATTTATATTATATTATTATAATGATATTTCTTATTTATATTATATTATTATAATGATATTTCTTATTTATATTATATTATTATAATGATATTTCTTATTTATATTATATTATTATAATGATATTTCTTATTTATATTATATTATTATAATGATATTTCTTATTTATATTATATTATTATAATGATATTTCTTATTTATATTATATTATTATAATGATATTTCTTATTTATATTATATTATTATAATGATATTTCTTATTTATATTATATTATTATAATGATATTTCTTATTTATATTATATTATTATAATGATATTTCTTATTTATATTATATTATTATAATGATATTTCTTATTTATATTATATTATTATAATGATATTTCTTATTTATATTATATTATTATAATGATATTTCTTATTTATATTATATTATTATAATGATATTTCTTATTTATATTATATTATTATAATGATATTTCTTATTTATATTATATTATTATAATGATATTTCTTATTTATATTATATTATTATAATGATATTTCTTATTTATATTATATTATTATAATGATATTTCTTATTTATATTATATTACAAGTCTTATTATTATTATTATTATTATTATTATTATTATTATTATTATTATTGGTGCTTTACGGTTCGCCGACATCGAGATCATTAGAGCCTTAAGTTATATATTCAAAAGTTGCAATGGAACTCTTATTAAGCATACGCGTACTGTAATCAATTCCATAAATTATTCCAGAAACATCGCTAAGAGGTAATTCTCACTTGTCGGCGCCGATTGTTGAGTGGTTATCGTGCATGTTCGACCTCGATTGAGGACGACGGATTTTTCGGTTGCGAAAATCCACAAACATGTTAAACACTACGTAAAAGGTCCCTTGAATTTCATTTACTGTGTGCAAAATTAATTCTCGGCGAAAAATGCACCCAAGGAAAGATTCTGTTTTTACTGCCATCTGATAGTGGAAGACGGGACGACGCATTTCAGACCGGCCGCGAAAAAACCTGAAATTTCGGACTAAGCATTATAGACCCTTCTGCCATGGGAAGGAAGCCAACATTATAATTTACAGTTACATCAGCAGCAATCCGTTTGTCACCTGGACTTAAGACTAATGTAAGTCCCCAGAAATTTCAAATAATACCTTACAAACATTTGTATCTAAATGGTTTTTTTCATTCCGTCAGGGATTCATACTACAAGACTTATAGAACCAAAACATATTGTAACTGCTTTTTTGACAATAAAGTAACTAATTATTAATTAATTATCTATAAAATTATTTATTTAAAATCATCGTTATAATATATTAATTTAAAACGTGTTTTTAAAGAGAACACCAAAAAGCCGTCCGCCAGGCAGAAACCTTCAAGTCAAGGTTAGCTGACCACGCCTGGGAAAAACGGACATCGCATCCTATGGGAAAAGACCTCCCCCATCGCCAGAGAAAGCGATCTAAAAATACAGAAAATCAAGTAGGCCGCGTACATCCTTGATCCGCCTGGCTAGTAATCCAATAAGTCAACCTTCAATCTATAATATCCCCTATGGATGCCAATAATAAAGGGTAATACGAGAGCAGCACAACACAAGAGGATAAAAATATCATCGCCGGGTCGCAGTGCCCCAATGGTAACGTCCTCGTCTTAAGAACCAAGCTGCTTTGGTTCGAATACCGGTGCTGCCGGACACCTGAAGACGGACGTGCACGGAAATACACCACGGAACAGAAATATGGAAATTGCAAAACGGAAATACACTTGCTGTGAAGATATAAACAGGTAAAGACGATGGATAATGTCCAAAAAGATTGTATTAAAATTGATAATATAACATCGTCAAGAATTTCATACAGAGTTCCGCTACCTTAAGGAGCGAATGTTTTTTCTCTGACAATTCAAAACATTGACGTACGACAAATGCTCACACCGTAAACATATCCTATTTAAATTTGCACTCATTTGAAAAATATTTTTTGTAAAAATTAAAATTTGGCATATTACACTCCGGGTACATGTTTTCATGCGAAAACATACAAATGTCTATAAAATAATAATAAACTAATATTATTGCACTCCGTAAACGATAAAGACAAAAGAGATATCTATTTAATTTTTGCCCTATATTACATTTTTGCCTCCATCATAATTTTGATTTCACATCACAACACTGCCCTAAACCGAAATACACATAATAAAAAAGATAATTCAGGAAAGTCATAGAAATATAAAATAAAATAATAAATAATAATCACACAAATTTTTCATTCCTATCAATTCTTTCAGTTTTTCAAACCTGATTTTAGGTAAAGCTTTTGTAAACAAATCCGCAGCTTGAAAAATCACTGCTGCTATTAGAAACATCTAATTGATTATTTTCACAAACTTCTATTTCAAGTTTCTTTAGAAATTATTCAGCAATTTCCTCATTTTTAGCAGATTCAATTTTTAGCACATTGCAACAAGGATCCAAAAAAGATTGTTGCAATTCATACTTCTCAGCAAATCTTTTGAAACGCTCGTTCCAGCATCGTGGAGCTTGTTGTAGCCCATATATAGTCTAGTTTTATACAATTTACCAACTGTACTGGTTCCATTACTAAAGCCTCAAGTTAAACCATAAAGATTTCTTCAGTTAATTATCTAAACAGAAATGCAATTTTCACATCAAACTGACAGTTTCAGTGTTTTGCTAGCAGCAACTCTCAAAACTGTTCTTATACTTTCCCACTGAACAACAGGGCTGACGGATTCTGAGAAACCAACTCCATATTTTTAATTGAAACCCTTGGCAATCATACAAACTTTGGAACGCTGTACAGATCTGTCTATTCATCTTTACTTTGAATACCCATCTGCTACCAATGGCTTTTCTCTCAGGAGACAGGTCAACCAGCTTCCATGTTTCATTCTTTTATAATGAATCCATTTCTTCTTTCATAGCACATAGTCATTCTTGTGAGATTTCAGGTGACATAGCTATGCTCAAAGTCACGATCCGATACTTTGCCTAAAATTATTCAATATGGCTGCCTTACACAAATTGCCAACCTCTACAAAACAAATCCTTGAAGCTCACTCGCGTGCAGGTGACGGTCCACAATGTCATTCTCATCAGCTGATAATGTGAGGTTAAAGCGTCCCGCTACATCTTTCACTGACGAGGCATTAGGCCAACCGAAGTAATTCGGGAAAACCGTATTCAATACAATGGGCACTATTAAAACAGAAATAAGAAACCTTACTACTCAAAAAATTTACTCTCAAGTTTTACTGATAACTTACCAAAAATTTAAATAAATAGAATAAATTACTAACACAAATGTTTAGGAAAGAATGTAGGGCAATTAATTTTTGATGGGTTGAAGGTACAGTAAAATCTTAAGAAAAAATAGTTTTGAACATTTATTCTACAATCCGGTATCTGACAAACAGGTTGATAATGCACTGTTGGATTCCCTTAGTACAAACAGTAATCCTCGATCCTTCGTCAAGACTACGTTTAGTGGCCATCTATTAATTAAAAGTGAACTTAATTAATAAAGGAAACTACCACTTATAATTCCGAGTGATAAAAAGCTAGAAATTCACTCTTTCAAGATAAAACGAGATTGATGCTATTAACTACAAATATCATTGAAAAAAGAATCACAAAATATAATTAATCTGCGTCTTTTATAAATGCTTGGAAAACACACAAAGTTAATTTTCTTTAGAGATAATTTTGATATCAAGTTTACTTAACACTTCTTTAATATGAGTCTTATTTTGACGACATAAATTATCATGCCATTGTTGCAGATCATTTGATAAAGCATCACAAGCACTTGCTGAGATAAAAGATTCTCCAATTCTTAATCACAAGGCACATAGGCCATTTGCTGTGCAAATTCATCTTAAGCGTGTTTAACGAATAAACATTCATCCTTTGTTGCCATCAATTCAAAACCTATTAAACGGTATTACTTAAGGCCGGTATTACACGCGGTCATATTTCTATGTCATATATCTATGATCAAAGATATACCCGTGTAATGCACAAACTTTGATCATAGTTCAACTATGATCATATACCTGTGACATAGCTTCTTGTTGAGAGAACCAATGACATATCTTTGATCATATTGTAGTTTTACTGTGAGCAAAGATGGCGCTGGAGGTGAAGATGGGGAAGTTCAGTTGGATTATTGCGGCATTCCACATTATGAGGCAAATGAGCTTCTTTGTAATGAGATATATAAAGAGTACAAAAATAGAAATAAGAGGCTTGCGCTGGTGGGATACTCATGTACCATATTGCAAACTAGAAACAGATTATCCAGTTGCTAAAAAGTGATGTGATACTATGAACCGATCGTCCACACTTATACTATATCTCATACGATATAGCCCCACAAAAAAAATCATATGATATGCATATTTACTATTGCAATAAATGTATGTTTTTTTGTGGGGTTTTAGGGCTCGTCAACATCGAGGTCCAATAAATGTATGCATATTGGATACTATAAAACGAAAAGAATTTTCATAAATTCTTAAATAATTTACATAATGTTTGGGGTCTTCGTATCGAAGCTCTTCCAATAATTTATTGTGTATACCTAACTTATCCCGTCTTGGAATCCACGGTCTAACCCACAATCGCTTCTTTTTGTTTTTGCTGTTTTGTCTTTTAAACAGTAAACAAATTATTATTATATAGCTCATACAAGCACTTACAGCAGCAAAAAATTATACGTCATCTATTTTGCTTTACACCAGTGACCAAATATATGACGAAGTGTAATGGGTCTATATATTGTTTGATAATATTTTCTGATTATATAAATTATCTTTGATCATATATGACATAGAAAAATGACCGTGTGATACCGGTCTAAGTTTTACCTAATGGAAAATCCTGCTGGTCAGGAACATACCAAATGCATTTGGTCCTGCTGGTCAGGAACATGCAATTTGGAGATTTACCTCACATTTCCATAAATTTTCAATGCAATATTTTAGTTCCTTCACAATATCTAATAATATATAGCTATAATATCCTCACTTTTTCCAATATACACCTTTTTTGGAACGTCAAATGTTTCATATTCTACACAATAATTTTTAAATTTTGTCATATGTGCAGTAACCCCGCTGTCTGCCAATCAGATTTCATCAGTTGGTACACCGTCCACAAAACACATGAAATCCCCATCTGCTTTGCCTTTTTGCTCGTTTTTGAAAAATCTTCAGCAAGACAGCCATTCAGTGGCGTACCTATCCAAGACGGGGTCCCCGGGCGAAATGTGTCTCGGGATCTCTTAATGGCCGCAATTTTAGTGTTTTAGTTATGGTTAAATTTAGAAAAATATTTTATGATTTTTAGTAAAAAATACAACATATCTTAGTACCTATTTAGTAATTTAATTTAAAAATATTAACATACCATATATTTTTATGCGGAAATTATACTAAACAATCCAGTGATACATTTATAATTTCATACGACGTGCTTTTGTTTCGGTAAATGTTTTAACGAACTGATCAAATCTGCTTCTTAAATCATTTGTATCCCCATACTTGATGGTTACAACACATAAACCTCTCAATTTGTCTTGATTCAAGGAATTTCTCATAACTAAGTAACTTTTGACGAGCTTCAATTTCAGAAACGACCGTTCAACAGTCGCAACTATATCTGGCAGAGTTAAAATCGCATGTCAACTGTAGACTTGTCCGGAAAACTGGCCAATAACGTAAAATGATCAATTAGCAAACATTTAGCATATGCAAAAAGTTCGTCGATTAATTATGACTAAATTACGTAAAATAATATTTATGTAATAATCAAAATTCTTTTGTTTGAACAATAATTTTTTTCTTCACAAATGGTTAAAAACCACGAAGAAAGTCTCCTATTACTTCGAGAGGTTGGGGGCCCCATGAGACTGGGGGCCCCCAGGCAATGTCCGGGTGTACAGGGTGCTAGTTACGCCACTGCAGCCATTTATGTTTTACTCACCTACTGTATATTAGCTACTTGAAAATGTACAATTATAAGTTATTAGTGTGGTTTACTCACGAACTTAAAAAAAAAAATTATATGTTATAATTTAACAGTGCAAGTTAACTATAATTTTACGACAATGAGCTAGGGGGGATAGCATCTAGCTCAAGCCACTCGCCTGGATTCTGCTCATACCTTGGAAAGGGGGAAGTGGAGAGGCTCGGGGCCCAACTCATGCTTTTATATTACCTGAGTTATCTGGGGCCCAACTGATGCAAACCCCTTTTATCCTTAAGTTATCAATTATCCTTAAATTTATTGTGTTAAACATCTTTCTTTTTCGCTAGTGGAGTCGCATTTCATGGGGGTCCGGAAAAACATGTTTGGGAAAATTTGAAAATATGGTGTGTGTGTGTGAGTGTGTTACGAACAAGATTCGTAAGGAGACTGAAGTACTAAGGGATCGAAGAATCGACCGAAGACTCCGAGTAAAGAGATATCAGCAAGGAGAAACAAGAGGCATACTGCGCTTCTTGGATCAAGCCAATAGGGAGTGAGAGCCATAGGGCACAAATATCAGCATGAAAGCACCGCTCCACAACGACTCGATGTCGCATCACATCACTGACCAGCAAGAGATCAGATCTTCGGAGCTGTGTCGCTCCCCACAATGGCACAGTAGTACTATAACTATGTGAGCCAGTAGTACTACAAAGTTTTAACATGTAATGTGTTTATATTTTTTCAGTAAACTTCTAAAAACTCTGGATTAATCTGCATTCATCCGAGCCATCTCGCTCATTGGGTTCCACGAAGAGGAGAAAGACATCACCTATGAATTCATCGCAAGACACATCTCTTTAGGACGAACGTTTTTGGTGAAAACATCTTTTGTGGACATTTTGGGTCCCTTTTGGGAATGTCATTGTTCCCACAAAAACTTGTGAGACGACCTTTTTGTTTTTATTATAATAAGGCAGCAGCCAGCACATTTTGTTATAAAGTTTCGTTTCTTCATTGTAAGTAATTCTACTTTTGTAAAATTTAAGTTTAATGATATTGTCACTACATGTTTATAAAGAACACATGTAGGTGTGTAGTGATTCAAATTTGTCAAATTCCAGTAATTCTGTATATGTAGAATAAGATCATACAAGTGATGTGGTCAATTATATTTTGTTGTTGTCAAATAAACTTGTTGTTAAAATGAGCATATGTGTTGTGTGATCCCTGTGTTACTTCTATCTTAAGAATGGATCTCATATTCATTCTCTTTATGTGATAGGACCAATCACCTATAACAGTGTGAGATATCGGTGGTACAGTACATTAATGACTTCAGTAGTCATTAATGTTTTAGTCACGTGATGAAGTCTCACACATGAGACGAAACGTTGTTTTTATGTATATGTTTTAATATTGTGTATATTGTTAAAGTATTTTAGAGTTTTAAATATTTGACAAGTGTAGCTGGTCTGCACATGTAAGAAGTGGTGAAGAAAAAGTATCAACAATTTAAGGTCGTTTTTACTTGCAACGTAAACAGTAGCAGACGTATATCAAAACAATTCAATATTTTTCATACGCTCATACACAATAACGTGTTCTCTAATCATAAGACGTTTCTATTAGAATATCTTTTCCTCCTTTGACATTAGTTTTCTGCTATGAAACCGTTCATCAACGTGTGCTCACCTGAGTATCGGCCTGTGACTCGAGGCGCACGCCGCACGCGTCCGTGGGAAGAGCGAGCTCCAACGCGGCCTGGCCTGCACCTCGAATACGGCATTCCGCGGGGAAGCCGCGCGCATACAGCAGACCTCGAAAGGGATTCCGCAACTCCACACGGACGCGGAGAGTATCTGGGCCGCAGCGCAGCGCACGGACCTCTAAAGCAGAAAACCATTGCATGGGCACCCGCAGGGGGAGGGTGGGACGAGGAGAATGGAATTTGGAAAAAGTGGATCAATTTGAAAATTATGCCAAAATTATGTATCGAAAGTGAACATTATTTAAATAAAATTAGTAAACTAAACTATTCTTAAATTTATACTATTTGTCTCATTAATTTTAAATCAACATGCATCACTAAGAAATAATTGTAGCATTAGATGATCTGGAATGACTCGCAATATGTAATTTAATATTGCCGCGCTAAATAAACACGAGTGCCCAGTTAAAAAATAACAATAAACATAACAGTTATTGGTGAACGCTAACATTTTGAGATTCTCTAGAATGCACTCGTGTATCACTTAGTTCACAAAAATTTCCTCTTAAATGCCCCGATGTCTCACCTCACCCTGGAAAAATTTCTGCGGACGTCCTTGCACCGTTGCGAAATTGACCTACGACAAGTATAACAAACTTTAAAATGTTTTAAATTGGAAATCAACATGTTTTTGTACTGAAGTGAGTAAGAACGCGACCCAAATGCTTCGTATCCAAGGTCTGAAAATCGGTCAAAATGATGACGTAATTTATGAACGGTTCCTCAAATGTGCTATTTTGCTTGTTTTCATCGCATTTGCTTCGCGTTTGGACTCATTTTCGTAAGAGCTTATTCAGATTTCTAAAAACAGAAAATTGAATCTTCAACTTGAAATAAACAAGTTCCAGTTCAGTGGGACAGTAGGTGAGTCATTGTTGGTCACCAACAGTGAGTGGGTGGGAGTGCGAATTGAGTTCCGAGAAACCCCTTAATCCCCTGGTTATCACGTCTGAGCGGATAGACTATTCGTGATAAAAATTAAAAACTTGGTAATTGTGGAGCTTTAGCAACATTATCAAAGCATGATAAATTAAATGGCGTACAATGAGCAACATAGAAACGCCATTTAATTTATCGTGCAAAAATTAAAAAACAAAAAATTATTTAGCTTTATAGGGATTGTAAACAAACTAAGCAAAGGAGATAGTGAATACATGTTATCTACCTCCGCAGAATTCTGCCACCAGCTTAAAATATGTCATTTGCCGCCAGTCCCTTGTCTGTTTATACTTGCGCCATAGAACAGGTGCAGGGTGGAGCAGGTTTAACGCAAAATGAGGAAAGAACTTCCTTCTTCGTTTTCTTCAATCACGAAACGTAACTCGCGTTTCACACATGCGCATATACACAATAAATATTGCATGTTTCGCCTGTCCAAAGCCTGGCTAAAGTATGATGGGGATCAATTAAGTCGTCATAAACAACTATGAAGGGGGCACTTCCAATGAAAAATGAAGAAATTTATCAAAAATAGACGAAATAAAGAACACCAATCACTATTATTTTTATACGTCGATTCAGAATGAGAAAGAAAGGGAGCAAGATTTGTCAATACGAAAGCTTCGAATTCAGTTTATATGATTGTCTTACGTTATAAGCGGCGTTGTCCTAAGCCACGGACTCGCCCGTTCACTGGCACATTCACCAATGCAGAGAAGGAACAAGAGATACGTCAGAGATTCGAACTTGGAATGTTGACAGGATGTTACTTTCATATTGTGTAGTCTCACTAAGAAATAATATTATGAAATTACAATTTTGAAGGGGTAAATTTGGGTGAAATGTAATTTTTCGAATTTTTGCTACTTTTACCGAATTTCGCGAATTAATTGAGATGTCATCTCTTTTTTTCTGTATAAATTTGTAGTATACATGTCTCAACTAGTGGTGCAAAACCATTGCTCATACTTTCCCACATACGTTTTTCAGTCATCTGCATTTTAGACTGACAATAAAATATTCTATAATGAGAGTGTTGTTTTTGGTATGGTCCTCTATAGTTTTGTCATCTTCATGTTACTGCATTCAAATTGTTTATTAGAAAAATGTTTAACTACCATAGTCACATAATCTGTCTTCAATTTGCCCATTTAATCGTTTAATATTTGGTAGTGGAAAGCTAACTGGGATTTATATTATATTTCAAATGATACATAATTTTTTGAGATATTATTCATGCGAGCTCCAAGTAAGCAGACCAACTATACTCTCATTTAATTTTCTCAAAAAGAAATTTCTTTGCAATTTAAAAATGTATAGGTCTGTCCATTGGATCTACATTAAATCTGTGTTAAAGAAATGATAGTGTCTAATCATGCAGATCAATGCTTTACGATACGTCAGCAAATTTTAGATTCTGATAAAAAATCAATCTAAAGAATACTTAAAATTGGCAGTACAATACATAGTCATCCATTATCCAAGTTCCAATTTTTCTATAACAATGCAAAAGATCTAAAGTTTGAATAGACAAATTGTCATATTTATATTTAGGAAACAATATGAATATGAAGTTTACTGAAGGCTTATATCAGAATAGACACAAGCTTTCATTTATATTATTATAATAACTTTCTGATTTAAATAATATTTTCATTATTGACGATAATTATAAGTATTTAAAAATATTTCACAGCCTTATTCCTCGCTGAGAGCCAACATTTCCTCAAAAATTTAACGTGAAAAACCAAAATATACTCGAGTATTTAACTCTCTGAAAAGTTCACAATAATCAGCTTCAAATACACAGGGGAAATGAGTGATTGTGACTGGTAATAGTGCGGACAAGAATACAAAATGTAATAACCTTTAATAATACTATAATGACAGCCGTAAATAGCTGTACTAAAATTCGATGACTTTATAAATGCAACTAAATTATATGATAAACACCTCTCCAATATTTTCCTTCAGCAAAACTCAAGTTTATGTGAATGTTGAATAAAAATACGATAATAATACATTGAACGAGTTACTAATGGAAATACTTATTGAACACTGTCTTTTTCAGGCTCTTCACCCATCCTGGACATTTTTTACCAATAAAAATGAATAGGAAAAAATTCAGAGAATGAAACACAAATTTTTCTCAATATTTATTGAAGAAACTTTCTTTAAAAACAGACAAATGACTATTATATAATGATAGTAGACAAAAACAATACCTAACCAATTTATTGCGTCTACGTTTCAAAGCAAAATTTACACAGGTGTGAACTATGCATCATAATTCCTCTCTTATCCATCCACAGTCTAAAGACATGCAAGAACAATTCTCAACCTTTTTCTCTCATTCTGAAGCTGTTATGTCACAAATGAACTTAATCCTAAAACCTGTGTATTGTTTTTACGTCTCTTGCGACAGTCATCATCGCTCGAATTCTCAGAACTTCTGGTCCTCAGCAGAAATGAGCCCTGGTATCTCGGTTATCTTTGACATAAACACTGAAGGCCTCTACATTTTCTGACTTTTTTCAAGATTCCTTAGTTCTAAAATATGTATATTCACTTTTATCACTCTCAATTACTTTCATCTCGGCTTCTTTCACTTTTTGTCCACGGGATACAATATTACGACGTATTTGTTACGTTCAATGATGCACAGAAATATTTCATTTTTTTCAGAATTGTAATTTTATTTGCTGAAATGTTGTTGCACTATGTAAAAGTATGTATTTGAGTGGTAAGGTGAAATATGACTCGATGTTCGTCTCAAAATAAAAACACTACTTCTATTAATATTAAGATATTATAATTTCGATAATGTATTAACCTGTTACAGTGTTAAGATTCTCTTCTTCATGAACTCCACGCACCCCGTGGATGTTCGAAAGCGCCAATAGTATGAATAATCGAAGGAAACCACTTGCCACTGCCAAAGCGTCCCGATATGGTGCTGGCAGCTGTTGTTTCGAACCGTGTAGCTCATAGATGACGCCCATCTGCGAATTAAAAAAGCTCCACTAGTGATCTCATGGAAAGTTTCTTGACAAAGAGTGCAGTCGAAAATCTCATTTAAAAGTTGATCTCAACATTTCCTTAAGATTAAACGTCATTTGGGAGTTCCTTACAATCACTACAAGTATACGATGTACATTCTGACTTGACCAGCTAAGGTTTTAGTGTTCTTGTATATTCAAATACTAAAATCAGTAGTGCATTTTCCGCTGGTTCTCTAAACTCGAAACCTCCCATCTTTAGTTTGAAACCAGGGAAATTTGAAATAACTACGGATTATCAGCAAATCCTGTCAATAATTGGCAGTAATGTACCTCTTCCCCCCACCATCAATCTTAGTATCTCATTATATTTTTTTAAAAAAATAATTAAATAAATGAGTGTTCGACAAATTACGATATTGCACTCTGTTACTCGACTTATCTTTACCCTCTACAGTTTGACATAGCGCTGTATAGCATACTTAACTCTAGTTAAGTTACCACATTATTCAAGAGTCGGACCGTTTTATGTAGCGCGGGTCTTGCGACATCGGAAGGATCACCCACCTGGTGGTGGAAACGGTGACATCTGAGTATTGCTAATTTATTACTATAAGTTTGCTTATTCGGCAGAGATGCATACTCAGTTAACTTAAGCAGTCTTGCTAATTACCATTATATGTATAAATACATTGTAGCTTGCATAAAAGTTATATTTTAAATTTATTTCATTCGAAACAAAAGTATGATGTAAAGAGTTGTCGCGGAATGTGATGAAACCAAATGAAAAGACAATTTAGCCGAAGTCAAAGCAAGGAGGCAATTTTTAGGTATGAAAGATTTTGTAGAATATTACATTACTAAGACATGGGTGTTCACAAACTGCGTCATTGAATTATTTTTTGGGGGAGGGGGTTCGAAGAATGGAAAATTGCTGGGAGTTCAAAAATATTTACCAGATAAGAAATACAAATTACTTTAAAAATTAGCAAATCAAATGATAAAATTGTCATATTAAGTGAAAAATTTTACAAAAACTTTAACAAGATATTTCCGTTAACAAGAGATTTTACCAGGAATTTAAATTCCTATGTGTTGAACGGATAAATGAATCGTAGAGAATCATGAATCATACCGTGTTGAGAACAATCGCTGAAGAAGAAGGCGCGATCGTGGGATAAGGACTCAGAGGTCACATTGCATCAAAAAGCAGGAAGACGCATCGTATTCACGCAAACCAAGACGAGACAACAAATATCTTGCTTATTATCTTGCTGACTATCCATCTTGGGCATAGACGAACCACAGTTCAAGTGTTTTAGTTTGTTGAGCTTGATCCAGATCAAACTGTGTGGCTGTATTAAATAAATAGATTTACCCGATTTATTCAAAATTTATTTATTTATTTTGTGTTGTTTTTTAGTTTACATAATGTCTTATAGTTGTTGTTTTTTGCGTTTCTTCTTAGTAATGCCTAAAAACAAACTCGTTACAAATACAAATACCTTGAATTATTGTGCAATACAAAATTTGACTTGATAAGTAGACAAAACATTGCCGAAAAAAAACATACCTTAAGCTTAGAAATAATCTTACATCTAAATTTAATATAATTGAAGTAAAGAACGGTAGTGGATCTTGAAAGACGTACTCTGAAAAACCGTCAACTGGTTCTGCATTTTTTGAATATTACGAATGGTGGTGGAATGAAAACATGGGTTACTCGAATTGTATGTTGGTAGGGGCCTCTTTCATATAAATTTTGACCATGAATATACTTAGTTGCACACAGATAGACACTAAAATATTATGCCACGTTATTCTTGAGGATTTTGCCCAGGATGGGTTGTGATTTCCACTTTGATTCAAAATTTAGCATGTTATCATTACCAATTAATATTGAGTGATAGAGAGAAATAATTAATGTGACCAAATTGTAGAATATTGTATTGTGTAGCCCTGAAGATGTAATTATAATATTCCGAAACGTTGGCAGTATATAGTTTTATTTATGACCAATTCTCAAATCTGTTTGTTTTCACTTTGATTTTTTACAAATATAACTTCTTTTCATCCTCTACAAAGCTTCATGCGGGGCCATGTAAATGTTAGCGAGAACATGCCAGTCTACACGTAAGATAGTATGACCGTGCCAGGCGCTAGTAAAACGTAATCATAAAAAATAAAACACAAACAATGCATTTGAAGAAAAGTCTCTGGTTATCTAGTTATCTAGTGTAGCGGCAGTTGTATTTGTAAATGGGAAATGTAGCGTGCTATTGAAGCTTATCTACATGGAGCGACAGTAATGGGGAAGGCTATTGTTAGTACGTGGGCCGCTTCGCTAGGTTTACTAACAACTTGGTCCACGTGGAGGGGTTAATAGAAGTAGTTAGGAGGAGTTGATACTAGGAGGAGCTGGATAGAGGAAGGAAGGTTTGTTTTTCAGTAGTCACAGCTATATGAACTGGGACATTAATGTGAAAAGCTACAATTTTTCTGGCCCCATCGGGATGACTTGGTGATAGCGACACTACTACCTGAGCCACGGGTGGGGCTAGGGGTAGTTTACTTTTAATAACTTTCTTAATTGTCTGGAAAGTCGAGGCAAATTTCATGTAGCTCTTTTCTAAATTAAATTTGTGACACAAATTATAGTTTTCTTTCAATATTTTCCATTAAAAATTCCATGGGACTTTATTGAAAAACTGTCCACCAGATACTATTTTACTCAACAGAGCCCATACGACCTCAAGATGGTTTTATTCAAATATGAACCCCACAAGGTCAAAATTTTATTGGACAAGTTGATAGATAAAGTTTATTCTCTCATATTAAAAAATTCAGGACATTGAAAAACAGTCGCCTTGTCGCTCATGCTACCTTAATATTGATTGGCACATTAATGAAACTAGTGAATCAGCTAATCAACTCATCCTCTTATTGCAATGTTTTAAATACTGGAAGTGAAGTAGGGGACCCGTAGCTGATGTGTTTATCCCGGGAAATATCCCCAGGAAATGTAAGACATGACCCACGAATATGTATCTAAATAGATACAAATCTGAATATCGTTCTTCAAAATTTTAAAAATTAAAACTCTTAATTCAGCCATATTCCTTTCTCTTAGTCCAACATTTTTGTTATATTTTCACATGAAATATATTTTTTCATTTCATTTAGTTTATTCTTAGTTTTCGGGATGTACGTTATGAACTTTATTGTTACTGTATTGCCTATTATATTATTCATATATTTTCTTCATTACATCATCTATATTATTACTTACAATATTATTTAGTACCTAATAATTAAACATAGCAATAAAAAACAATAATATTTTTATTTTATAATAATATATCAGATAATAGTAATTATAAATAATATTACCATTAAATATAATATTATTTGTATTATATTATTTATATTAAAATAACTACTATTAAAATTTAAACATAGTAGAAATGTGTTGTTGTTTGTTGTTTTTTTGGGGGGGGAGGTTACAAATTTGAGGGGTCTGCATCAGAGGGTTTTGGAGGGAGGCACCCCTGACTAAGAATACATTAACATAAAACCTTTAAAAATAATTCAGATTATAAAATCAATAAATGTTTAGTAGTCAGTTATGGAACCAAGAAAAGTACGTGGGGAAGCAGTTCACTTGGACTCTGCAAACCTTGGAGCATGAGGCTACCCAATTTTTTTTGAAGTCGGCACTATTGCTCATACTTATAGGCATAAAAATTATAAATTTTGTCATTAAAAAAGCAAGCAGGGAACCATCCCATGAATTCCAATCAAGGTTTCTAGGGCAGTGGCAAATTTATCATTTCTGCATCCCCCTAAGATAAGAATAAAAATGGTAGGTACATGTTATAACATCAACAGAATTCAACAAATGAATGTTTAATAGAATGCAAAAAAGTTATTTATTAAATACATGCTAGAGCACTATAAGAATAAATATTGTACCGCCATTTCAGTTCCAGACTTGACATGTGCACATTACGAATTCCATGAAAAAACCTTAATAACAACAGTAGTTCAGATTTTGTTTTTAGAACAAGGAAGAAGTTTGTATATGAAATTTTGTGGTAATAATGAATGTTCTTTGCAATTGACTTGGGCTTAAAGAGAAATTTAATTCATGATTATGAATACATGCTCATAGATATTTTGGAATACCCAAATTTCATACTACCAATGTGAATAGTGTTGCCAATGTGAAACTTTTTGACTTGTATTTTGTACCAGACTATGTAAGATACATTCTATCTGTTCACAGTACAATGATTTGATGTCTACATATAGTATTTTATTTTCTGTATTTTGTTTTAATTTTAAATCAAAAATTGGGAATGGATCAGAAATATATTTTAGTATAAAAAGATAAGGTATTGTTTATATGAAACACAAATACATTAACTTATAATTGTAAAAGTGATTTTGATTAATACCTGGAAATGAATCATAAAAGATGTGTTATGTTAGATTGAAGCCTTTTTTGTATTTACTTGGATTGCAAACAGATGCACATGCATCTCTGAAGAATACGGCATCAACTCATCAGAATGCTATTTCGAGATCTTGTGTTAGTGCACAAGTTAATACCAATAATTTAATAATACCAATAATACCGGGTTAATACCAATAATTTAAAAAGTTAGGAAAAAAGAAATTTGTAACACGGTACCATTAGCTTTGAATTAAAAGATAATAAAAGTTTTCTATTTTGTATTTAAATGTACAGAGTGAGCAAATTGAATTTTCCCCGTTCTCACTCTTGTTTAGTCTTTAATGTAATTAAGGCCTGTTTGGTATCATTTTGTTTACTTTCTTATTAGATTTTTAAAATACCAGAATATCTGCGATATCTTTATAAACGAATAAAATTTTATTTTTAATTAGAGAAAGCAATATAGGTACTAATGAGCTCAACATTTGGGCCGGGCCGGATTCCTTTGGGATAAGAATGGTGGTCACGTAGGTAGCCAGGGACTTCCTTTCTGTCATCCAATGCCAAAGGACAACTGTGCTTCACACACCTGTCGTTGACAAACCTTCCCTGATGGGTCATGAGCCAGCATAGTGGAATAAGACATATGTGCCCATCCCGAATGCGCAGTGCAAGCCAATAAGATTCAAGATATTTTACGGAGCAAGTGTATTAGGATATCGCTTCACGTCTGCAACACAGTCAAACATATTTCATTAATCTCTACAGCACCTTTAACTTCCCTCTCAAAAAATGTCTTGCGTTTTATTGGCTGACCAACGTCCCCTCCTCTTCTATGCACAATGGAACATCTTGTGTTGTTCCACTATGGTGAGCCAGATACAGTGCATTACTGAATATGCGGCATTCCGAGCCCGGCCTCGGTAGTGTGTGGACCGCTCCGCGTTTCCCGCGCTTCCGGTGCTCTTCGGTGACGTCGGGTGTTTTTACGATCCTTCTTTCTCGGACTACGTGGTCCCGCGGCGCGCAGTTTGAACCTTAGTTCCAGTTTTTACTGCAACACGTGGCCGAGGCAACCCTTGTCGTGCGGGTTGCATCCACCACGTGACGCATAGGCGTATCCTACTGTTCTGACTGCATCTTAGGATGCAGTAAGTTCAGCCTGTTGCGCTTTTGTTGTTGCGAGCATTACCGATCTTTTTTAATTTTATTTTTTCGTGCTTAGATTTTTTAAAATTGCGATCGCGACTGCTAAAATTGATCCGTCGGTTATCGACGGCTTCCTTCGGGTCGTACCTGAGGAAGCGCCGACTACTCCGGGAAGTGTGGACAGCGTGCCTCCTGAGACGTCTTTTACCACCGCGGCGGCGAAGTGGTCCCCCGCCAACCGGAGCTTCAAGTCAGAACGATCGCTTTGTAAGCAGTTGCTGGGTACCAGACGGCAACGTTTGCTGACCACCCGTTCTGCTTCCCTGATGGCGTCAACCGAGCTCCGCGAACCGGTTTCCTCTGCGCTCCTTCCATCGACCAAGCCTGCTGCCTCCAGCTTTCTGGCGCTACCAGGTAAGTCAACCGCGGATAGTATTGTAGTAAAGACTGCACCTAAGTGCGTTACCAGGATTGTTCNTGACCACTGAGGTGAGGGACGCTGTAAATTCGATAGGATCGGTAGGGCCAACGATCGCTGCTTCCGTTTCTGAATCCATAACATTAGATTCTCCGGTTAAGGTAGGCTCGTCAACTGAAGGCAGTGTAGGGAAAACTGCTTCCCAACCAATTCCTACTTCCGCCCCATCTTTAACCTCTCATATACCAACGCTACTAGAGGTTACACCGGTAACGGCCGACGGGGCGGTGACATATACGTCGAAAATGTCCTCGATTCGCGGGAACTGCTGCGAGTTCTGCAGACTTGTTCCAAGTCTAAGCTGACTGGACGGAACACGCGTGCACATTTTATTGTGCACGTCGTCGATTTCCAGGAACACCACGCGGTAGTTCGAAAACTGACTGCGTTGAAGAATGAGGACGCCAACACCTGATTCTTCTTTCACCGGGTGACGGAAGAGCGACGTCACCGCCTTGTGATTCGGGGTCTTCAGCCGAATGAAGACCTCGAATCACTCCGCGAGGATATTAAGAATCAGGGGTTCCAGGTGTTTCATCTTTCGGAGCTCCAACGAAAGAATGGAACGGATGGTAGGATCCACCTGGGGTTCCATGTGGTGGAACTGACGCACTCCGCAATTCAAGAATTCAGGCAAACCGTACGGTATTTGGGGAATGTGCGGGTTACGCACGAAGAGTGCAACAGGCGTGAGTGGATCGCTCACTGCACTCGTTGCCAGGCTTGGGGTCACACCCGCAATCGCTGCTGCCGTGACGTCGTTTCTCCCCTGTGCGCGGGCCCCCACAGACTGGCACAGTGCTCCCCACTGTCAACGCGACTCACCTGCAACAATTGTGCGGGTGACCACTGCGCATCCTGGTGGGGTGGCCGGCATTTCTCGAGCTGAAAAAACGTCGCGCTGAGCAGGTCGCTCGCGGTCAAGAGCAGCGCGCCAGTGCACAGGCTGCTCGGAGGGCATAATACCCTAGTGCAAGGAAACGTGGCCGCTGCACCAGCCCCGAGGCCGCTGTTGGCGTCCTTTGCCAACATCGTGCAAGGGACCACTGGTCATTCTGCACCTTCAGCTTCGCCTTCTATTGGCAACATCTCTTCATTTCTTCCTAGTGTCACAGCTGCAGACCTTCAGTTCTTAACTGAGGTCTTGCAATTTCTTGAAAATATTGATCTGCGTGCTATTTTCGACGCGACCAAACAAATTCTTCCCATTCTTTCAGCCCCTGACCCCTTCCTCCCCAAGGCTCCTAACGCCTTACAAGTTCTTGCCCCCCTCTTCTAAATGGCCCCCAATAGTATTACCTCCTTTGCGTCGTGGAACTGCCGTGGCACCACGGCCAGTAAACATGCGGAAATTCGACAATTTCTTTCCGATTTCTCTATCCATGTTCTTCTTCTCCAGGAGACATGGCTTACTCCCTCTTCGTCTTTCTCTCTTTCGGGGTACTACATCTATCGAGACGATAGGCCCTACGTCACTCCCAATCTAAACCCACACGGCCATCGCCATTCGTAAAACTATACCCCACACTCGGCTTCCCACTCTTATTCTTTCTTCTCTTGAAGCCGCGGTCTTGGAGTTCGGCACCGAACGAGGCCCAGTTATAGTGGTTACCGCTTATCTGCGGCCTCGCAATGCTCTCGACGGGGCGGATCTCGACATACTCAGAGGTCTGGGTGACTGCATCGTCATCGCCGGAGATCTCAATTGCAAACATACCGACTGGTGCTGCAGAGTCTGCAACATCGGCAGTAGATCCCTGGCCACATACCTCACACAACACCCGACTCTCCTTCTCCCTCCTACCTCTGGTCCGACCCACCTCATCAACGACGTACCGCACGACATCCTAGACATAGTCCTTCACTCTTCTAATCTTTAAATTTCCACTCCATCCCCACTTTGAATTAACTTCCGATCACTTCCCTATTGTATTCTCCACCTACTTAGACCCTTTCCTCCACGACTTTCAACCTCCTCCATCTATCAAGACAGATGAGTACACCTCACGGCTCAGCCATAAGGTGAACTCCAACCTTCCCCTTACTTCACCTGACGACATTGACACAGAAATTTCTCACGTGACAAATCACATGTTGACGAGCTTTCGACATTCTAGCACATTCACCCCTGTCTCCTCTTCTCACCCGGACACGCCGCAGGACATTCTCGCTCTGACAAGGGAACGTCGTCGTGCTCAGCGGCGATTCTACCGAACCAGAGACCCTTCTGACAAATCTTACTTCCTCTACACCCGACGCATCTTGCAGGACAGACTTCGCGACTTCCTGGCCCAACAATGACAAGCCTATCTTGCCAAGGCTTACTTCTCAACCTCCGACGATGTGTGGAAGATCCAGAGAACTGTCCGAATCCCTTCCACTACCATCACCCCTCTCCTCACTCCAGGATCGCCTATTCCCACTTATGACCTTGCCAGGAAAGTTGAGATCTTCGGCGAGATCCTGGAAAATCTCCCCTCCTAGCATTACGTCCTACCCATCTCCTTTAACCACACTTCTACCTCCTTTGTCTCCCACCACACTAGACGATGAGTGGACCCTGGGTGTCTGGGAGGTCAAGACCGCCCTGAAGACAGTGAAAACCAACAAGGTAGGTGGCTCCGACAAGATTCGTGGTGTTTATCTTCGTCATCTTCCGCATAACGCTGTTCTTCTTCTTACCAACATCTTTAACTCTTGTCTTTCTCTCAGTTACTTTCCACTTTCCTGGAAACATGCCACCATCATTCCCCTTCCCAAACAGGGAAAGAATCTTCGGGACCCTAATAACTATCGTCCCGTTAGTCTTCTTTCGCTTCTTGGCCAACATTTCGAGCGCCTTATCCTTGCCAAACTTACCCTGCACCTAAACTCAACTCATGCCATTCGTCCCACCCAGTTCGGTTTCAGGCGTAACAAGTCTGCAGCTTTGCAGACTTTGCGCCTGACTCATGAATTAGCTCCCATCGTATCTCGACAAATTGCCATTCCTGCAATGTTCTTCGATTTCTCCTTTGCCTTCGACACTATCCACCACGACCTTCTCCTTCGCAAAACCTGTTCCTTAGTTCCTCCCGTTTTTCATCACCTCTTGCGCAGTTACCTCTCCGGACGATCCTTCCAGGTACGCTACCATCGCTCCTTATCCACAATCCGCTCCATCTGCGCTGGGGACCCCCAGGGTAGTGTCTGGGCACCCACTCTTTTCTCTCTGTTTCTTCATGATCTTCCGGCACCTGGGTATGTTTCTGAATTCCTTTATGCCGATGACATTGCTTATGCGCCACGTGCCTACAATCTTCCTTCTGCTATCACTAATCTTCAAACAGCTACCTCTCGCCTGGACCCTTGGAGCTCCTCTAAGGGGCTCACCTTGAACCCCTCCAAGTGCCAGGCAATTATCTTCACTTTCCGCTACCTCTCCAGCAAGCCCTTTCAAAACCTGCCGTCGCTCAAGGTCAAGGACATCACTGTGGACTGGTCCACAAGTGTCAAGAACCTTGGGATCATGATGGACAGGAAGCTTCGCTGGGAAGATCAGGGTAAGTCTCTCTTTCAGAAAATGAACAGCACTCTTGCCCGCCTCTCTCCTATTTTCTGTAATCGCAGGATCCGGCTAAAAATTAAACTTTTACTTTACAAAACATGTGTCCGTAGCCTGGCTCTCTATGCCTGTGAAGTTTGGGCTACCCTTCCCAATAAAATTCATCGTCGCCTTCACATTCTTGAAAACCGGTTCCTGCGGATGGCTGTTAAACCGCCTGTGGACACCCCCAATTCTTATCTTAGTCGAATTTCCAAATTAGAGCCCATCACTAAATTCATCTTCCTTAGTGCCCGGAAACATATCCGGAAGGCGTTCCACGACCCCACCCCCAACATCTTCCATAAGTACTCTCGGCATCTGTTTCGCAGAGTCAACCCCCGTGCTCACCGTCGGTATCCTTCCGACATACTTCAACTCCCCATTCCCTCATTCTACCCTTAACGATCTCTTTTTCAATTTCATCCTTCAATATCACCTCAATATCATCTTTCTATCAATAAACCCGCCATAACTCTTACCATTGTATCCTTTTATCATTACCTCATTTCTACCTTCACTTCCACTTTTCCCCGGTAATGGGTGCCTAAGTCGCCGGTTTCCGGCGGACATGGCACTCGAATTCTATGTTTCAGTGGGACTTGTAACAATTTAAGCCGTGCAGTCCATCCACGATGAGCACCATCTGGTGCAGGCGCGGAACACTGATGCCACACCCTCGAGATGAATATGCGGCATCTCATAAATACCACTGCTATACAATAGTGACCTTAATCAAGAGAGAACCGCCACGGGAGGATATATATTGCGGAATTTCTCGTATTCCCGGAAAATGCTCATAGTTTCTCATCGTGGTGTCAACCAGCTGTAGTTGGTCACCCTCCCCTCCTATAATGTCCCCGTCCCTTTCTCCATACTCCACCAATAAGAGGCGAGCATCGAAAAACAGCTGGCGCCAAAGGGGCTATGAAAATTCGTGCGTGGTATATATACTCAGTCACTGTGCTTTGCCTAAAATTATTCAATATGGCTGCGTTAAACAAATTGCCAACCTCCACGAAACAAATCCTTGAAACTCACTCGCGTAAGACAGCGGTCCACAATGTCATTCTCATCAGCTGATACTGTAAGGTTAAA